>CM050164.1:259941455-260257329 GCA_027410445.1 Discoglossus pictus | reverse complement strand
GTTATAAGCTTAGAACTTCTCTCTTATATCGGCAGGGCTGCAAAATATTGGCAGCGCCATCTAGCAGTTGGAGGCAGCACTGCAGCGGCAGATCTGTCCCAACATCATAACAGGATAGATCCCAGACCCCTGACTAGGCCCTTCCCCATTCCCTTGATAGATGGCTTGAGAGAAGAATATCTGCTTAAGTGTTAAACATTAAAATTATTTTATTTCTTAGCACTTATTAAATTAACTAATTAAACCCCATTGTGTGAACACTACTGTTGTTCTCTAACACTGACAGTACTAAGCTGTGTCTTATATTATTAGGGAGTAAGCAAAGGCTTATATCAATGAACAAAAATAATTTTCTAACAATGCCTGCATGTGGGTCCACACATATAATTGTAATTACAGAAAACCTAAACATTTCCAAATATTTCAGGGTATCGTAAGGAATAATTTTACATGTTTTAACTTGAGATAAGGTGGCGAATATTTTTTATATGTTGGTACTTCCATCTAAGTATTTTAATATACATAACTTTGTTAACATAGAAATATTGCAAGACATGAAGAGATTGGTCAAAGTAACCGGGAGACAACCCGTTATAAAGCAAATGTGGACATGTGCTACTCTAGGAGGAGAGAGCAAACTGGGGTACAGGCCTACCTGTATGGAGCAAATACTTCAAATGGGTCCCTGAAAGGGTACTTCAAAGTGAAGATTGTAAATCATCAATCTAATTTACTAATGAAAATATGGAGAAGGAGGGGAGAAAACTGTGGTAGTAGGAGAGGGGGAAGAAAAAGTTATATAGTTGTTTGAGATGAAAGAGTTGTCAGTGGTTACTGTATGATTTGTACAGTACAGGGACGTTTCAATACTAATGCATTTTTTGTTTGCTTCGGTATAGTGTTGGCCAATGTATATATACATTTAGTTTTGAACGTAGCACTTGCTAATTGGAAAGTATGTAATATATTCTTGTAAAACAAAAAAGTGCCTGAAAAAAAGAGTGTGTATTAGAAGGTGTTGGCCTACTTATATGTAGCTGATTTTTCATTGCAGATCTCATCAGCTGCCTGTGGCTATGGATTCACACTGCTGTCCTCTAAAACAAGAAATCTTACAAAGATTTGGGGGATGGGGCTAAACAAAGATTCCCAGATTGGGTTTCACAGGAGCAGGAGAGATCGAAGTAAGAATAAAACATTTTCATATGCTGCAAAACTCTGCTTGCTCATTAAGAGGATTATATACAAGAAAGGTTTATAGTATTAGTTTAATGAAACCCTTTGACATATTGGTTGAGAATCATAAGAAAGTGAGTTTTAGGTGAGGTTGTCACAACACTGTAAAGAGAAGTACACCTGTCAATCTAGTGGATAAAACACAAACCAAAGTATCCAATTAGAAAATCACAATTCCAGAAGATAGGAAGAAGATTATAATTTAAAACTTAACTTTTAGTCACAATATATCTTAAAAGTCACATGTAAAACATTATTAAAAGCTGAAACAAATCAACGGTAAGTCCCTTGTTTCACATATGTGGATGAGTACTGCATCCAAATATTGTCAATAGTAGTAGTGGGCTTGGGGTCAGTCATCTGTATAATTCGGATGATTTGGTAGACTAATTACTCCGTATGGAACAAACCCCTAAATTACATTTCATTCTTTGTTTACATTTGTGTCGAGCCATGCTCCCTTTATAGTAATAATACATTATGCCCTTTTAATGCGTTCTGCCTACTGAATATACAGAAACCCACTTGCACACCACATTCACCTGCTCTCATCTCCCATTCACATTCAAAATCTGAAAGTTCCCGGCACGGTTTACTATTGGCCATATTATAAGAAGACAGGAAGCATTGAAGTACTTACATATGATTGTCTCAATTTGTTATATTTAAGGGTACTTCTGCTAAAACTCAACCGAAGTATTGTAACCACACCAGTGATTTTCTAAGGTTTTGCACAACTTACATAAGACTCAAATCTACGTAGTCAGAAACGTCACATGAACTTTCTTTATCAATATACTGAAGGGGAGATGGTAGACAGATTACTAAAATAATATCCTTCAGGAGTAACTCTGTTTATCTTTCGTTTATAAATTCTTACAATGAAAGGCACATGACAAAAAATTACACCAGATAAATATTGTAAAAATATGTTTTGAAGGTCCTAGTGAGATTTTGACTCATATAAGGCATATCACTAATTTACCGTTATCAAATAAAAAGTTCCAAAAGATGACTCTTTCAGAAAATTATATGTTTATTTTTTAATAACCTTTCAGGACACTCAGCAGATTTCCTTCTTACAAGGTGTGCATGAAACAATCTAGTTGTATTTCAGAGCTGTCCAGATCATAGTTGTGGCCTCAACCGAAGTTTTTATGAGTGGTTACAATCTGCACTTTGTTAGACCTGTTTGGAAGATTTTGTTGTAGTACTTAATAATGTACAACTTTAATATTTTGCTTAATGTTCTATTTTCACTTCTTCTTTAAGGGAAATATATCACTTTCAGTTTACTAAAATGTTTAGTCCATATAATTGCTGCACCTATTACAATCCTTAAACTGATTTAGATTTTGTAACTGACAGCTTTATAATACCATTTTAGCTTACTGTGGTAATAGAAAAGTAGTTTGACTGTGTAATATATGGAGTCTCATGATCAGTGGTTTCCATGTCTGTCATATCTGAAGTTTTAGTTACTACCTCTGTAAAACTGAGTGACTGCTATTAGATTAAAATAATTCATTTTGCTAAAAGTTCAGTACAATTTATTTGAATTGGACTACAATAAAAATGGTTAGGTTTTATGTTACCTTGTAAAGCAGAGACCTCACCCCCTACTGTATCAATATGTTTAAACTGTACCTTTGTATCCTTTGTACTCACAGTATTTGTGATATTTGCCCCTGTATTCAGCAATTTGTAAAATAATTTAAAGTTAATAATAACGGTAACGCTAACATTGTGAATTTGAACATTGTTTCCCGTTTTGAAGCTAAAGGTTACGAGTACATCCTGGAGCCTTCACCTGTACCTTTACCTCTGGACAAGCCCCAGGAAACGCGAATATTACAGGTGTCGTGTGGGAGGGCGCACTCCCTCATCCTGACAGATAGTGAAGGAGGTGACTAATATTAGATTGATCTCTATATTTTGACTATTTGAATTCCTTTTTGAATTGGATGACAAAATCTCACTAACATTAAATGATTATATTTGAGGGCACACACTGTAGTTCTTGCATTTATATATTAACTAGCGACTTTCCAGTCAACAAATGACGGCAATAAAATTGTAAGGGTAATGCTGTTTGCCACAGAGAGTAAGTGTTTTGGTGGTCTGAGATCCTTCGGCGCTCATTGCGAGCCTCTGGGTTGGTGTATTTTTTTTATTATCATAGGCGCTTTTGCGCTTTATTGTAATGCTGATCTACTTTTGGCACTTATTGCAAGGCTCTCCCCTGGTGTACTTTGTGTCCTATGAGCACCATTGGCGCTCCTTGTGAGGCGCGCAGTGAAGGTGTTTGTGTTTTTTTGCAATACTGTGGTGTTTTTTTGTGTGTGTGTGTGTGTGTGTATATATTTTTATTTTTTATGCTAATTAACGAAATCATAAATTAATATACTTTACCTATTTGTAATTAATATATGCAGCAAGCAATGTGCTGAAGAGCTAACAATTTGTTTTGATGTTCCTGCAGCATACAATGTAGATTTGCAGTGTTGTTGAGCTGAGGTGTAAGTGTCAGCAATGTGTGCAGTGTGTAGTGTAAATAGGCTGCATGCGCGAGGGGAAACAGTTTGTGTAGCTTGGTACTTCCGCATTCTGTAAGCCTGTGTTGTAAAATGGCGGCAAATGTGTATGTGGTACGCGGGTGTGGATGATTAGCGTGCTTGTAATGGTGTATCTTGTACCTCGTACAGGTTTTTGTAAAAGTCGTATGTGCTTGGCGGTGTTTTGCGGCTTTAGAGGTAGTGTAGCCTCGTTTTTGTTTTTTTCGGCGGCCATTTTTCTCTTGCTTAGGGGATTTTCGAGGGTGTAAACTTTCTAAATTGGACTGAAATTGAGGTGTAACCTGTCTCCCCCCCCCCCCCTTTCTGTGGGTAAGGTTATTATTTTATTTGTGTGTGTTTCTTTAATGTTTTGCGCTGTACGTGGGTTGTCCGTTAAGGTCGTATTTTTGCGAGTCCGTAATGGATTTTTTGCGAGGGTCCACATTTGTGGCCCAAAAGTCGTAGGGGGTCGTAGGGATGAGCGCCTATGACGCTCATCTCCACCAGCGCAAGCTCCTTGCTTGGCCGCAACCGCGGCCCATCGCTTTGCAAGGGCCGCAGTTTCCCTGTTGCTTTACCAACGGATTTTGCCACGCCCGCCTGCTGACAACTATATAAGTGATATTCGCTTGATGTGTGCTAACTGGTAAGACAATCTGTCCTTTCACATAGCAACCAGGCCACCAGCCTAGTAAAGAATATTTGAAAACCTTGTATAATACCATTAGAGAATGCAGAACTGCATACTAAAGGCTGCAGGATTCATTTTAATTTGTTTTTACAAACTCTAATAAAACAACTACTCAAGATTTACATCAACATGAAGAAATGTTTAAAAGGCTACTGTAATGGCACAAGTTTCATGACTTTTAAGAAGTAAGTATCAAATCAATGTGATTTATAATTTTTTTCCCACAAAAGATTGATGTTTTTACAGAACATTGCTAGTTTTCCCACCATTTTTGTGCTGGAACGCCTCCATTTTGCAGCTTGTGGCAGAGTATATGGCTCATTTTCCTGCAATTGCCACCTCATTGTATAGCTTTAGTGGCAGAGTGTGGGAAAATGTGCTTCATTGAAAAAAATCTGTTTAGCTTCAGTCTAAATATTAGGGAAGACCAGCAAGTTCTCACACAAAAGATCAACTTTTATTTAAGATAAATTTAAAGTTATTTATACTTGTGTTAAATGTCATGACCCACCCACTCATAGCCTTAATATTATTGTAATTGATGACTTTTTCTCCCCTTTAACAACTTATCTTGGAACTTCAAGGTCAACCTAAAATATTAACTCTTATTTGTATCATTACTTATATAAGGCCCTTGTGCAGTGCCGATACTGGGTCTTGCTATGTAAGAAGCCATTCTGCCTCATGAAATACAGGTTACAGTGGTGATTTGCACTTGTTGGACCACAAAATGCTGTGGGCTAGCATGATGTCGGGCTGAGATTCCACCATTGACTTAAAGGACCATTTTAACCAAGTCTGTCTGTTACTTTCTCAGGAGAGTTTATCCTTGTAAACTAAAAGCGTTAGTCATGTAAAGAATGCCAGCGATTTACGCTGTGCACATAGAAGCTTCCTCTGCATTAAAAATCTGCACCCACCTCATGACTCTGATTAGTTGAAACCAAGATGATAGATTCTACAGCAGCATACTTTCATATACATTTAGTAAATTAGAGGCTGTATTTTATTTTTCCTAAAAACATTTTGCCTACTTTCAAATGTATTTCTTAACATGAATATATTTTAAATAAAATACTGTGGAGGTCCTTTAAGAATATATATTGAGTATCTAAATTACAGTGTGAGTAAATTACTGAGGTCTAGGTAAATTTGCTCTTGGTGAGTTTGTCAACATTTTTGCCAATAAGAAATCCCCATTGACCTCAGTTGAGATTTTTTTTCTGTGTAAAAAATATTAATAAATTCAGGCCTACTTTTGGCATTTAGACGTCGCATTCTAGTATTGTGATTATTGAAATATATTGAAAGAAACTGACTGATGCTGACATTTGCTTTGTTTTGCTTACAGTTTTTAGCATGGGAAACAACTCTTATGGGCAGTGTGCCAGAAAAATTATTGAAGGAGAAATTTACAGGTATGAAAATGAATCCGATTATCTGAGCAATCTAGAGCCAATTCAGATAATGCTCCATTGTAGACCGTGATTTCACCATTAATTCAGACGCTTTGGATTATTTTATTGTCACTGTTTTGCTGCTCCTTATATTCCTTGTTCTTTCTCTTTCTTCTGTGCACCTAAGATGTTTCATCGGTTGACACCCAATAAAAAATATATTTTTAACCTAAGCTTCCCAAGTTTTACAGCTGATTTTTCATATATATGGATATTATTTATTAATACATTTTTATTCTTTAACCATATGCTTAAACATAGTCTGAATGAACATGCCATTTTAATCAGTATTCCACTTTATAACATATTTTGTTATGTTAATATATTTAAATACAGTCGACATACTATTTCAGGTTTTTGCTATGGGAATAGCCATTGTGTTAACAGTACACTCACCCTTTCCTCTCCTCTCCTCTCATCTCCCCTCCCCTCATTCCCTAAACCGTACAGTTGGGGGGTTGACATCTCCTGCTACATTCCTGAAGTTTAGGGAGAAACTATACATTTTTGTGATGACTGAGCCTTCACCACTCAGTGTTGGCAGATTTTGTTAATCATGGAATAGTCAGGAGTGTGTCTGTAAACATTTTTAGCTGTTTTTAATGAAATTAAAAAACAAAACAATAGATAATTTTAACATACAACCTTGTGCTCTTTCACACCACAAAGAGCACTTACAGTGAGTAAATAGCCCTTTAATAACTTACCAATAAAATCACTTGAAGAAGAAAATGTAGCTTTTAAAAAATAAATGACATTCTGCTCTCAGTTTAACCCTTTGTATCCAGGAGGTTTATTTGCACTGTTGTAATGGTTATTGGCTACAAATGGGCTGTTTTCCTATTAGTAATATGTGTATATTGAGCAACATCCAAAGTTCTCATTCTTAACAAAATAGTTACCTTTTTCTTATGCTTGCTCTATTTTCTCTACCAGTGAGAGCCAATTGGTTAACAGGGTGAAGCCGCTGGACAGCAATGTTGTTCAGGTAAGACATTTTTCACAAATATGCACAACAAACCAGGCTGGTATGTGGAAATGAACCTACTGTAGTAGCTCCATGCATATCTCAGTATGTGTCATTCATACCATTGTATGAAAGTTTTTATTCATTTTCCTTTTTTACTATAAAAGTCATCTTGCCAGTGTAGGTACTATGCCAAAGATTGACAACTAAGCATGTTGTTAAATGGCCACTTCTGGAAAAGCATGCTGTCTCTGTAGGTAGTATGCCAAAGAGTCAGAATTGATAATATTATTACACCAAAAACATAAACTTACTTATTTTTACAATGTTTTATTTTTTTATTCCATGTGAATCCTTTTGCAGCTCTGATCAAATAATAATGTCCTCCTTTGTTCTTGATTCAGACGAAGAAGTTTCTCTACAAATGATGGGGGTGCACAGGGATGCTTCTGGGCTCACTCACGGAGCCTAGAGGTACAGTGTGCACCAACACAAATACCCATACTTTATATAGAAGCCTCCTAGAGTGACTCCGCAGCAAAGATGGGCATGTAGTGTCTGATCAGAGCTTCAAATTGAAAATAAGTTTTTTTTATTTTTTTTAATTATATGATCAATTCTAACTATTTAGCATACTAACTACATGGCCAGTATGCCTTAAAAAAAAAAAAAATCCTTTAATGCTCACAGGTGTAATCACTAATAATTGTAAATGAGAGGTGGTCAAAAATGAGACTCTTTCAGAAACATTTTTATGAAAAATGATATTACAATTATACTTTTCAGAAGCGGGCTATTGGGTAAACATTGATGCAATGTGACCACTATTTGTCATCTGGATAAATGGCCATGGTCTTCTCCTATCTTATTCCTCTTACTTAAACTGTTATCACTGTATGGTATAATATTCATTCTCAGATTAACATGCAATAAATAAAGATTGCTTCTTAACATTGTTTAAAAAAATAAATAAAAAAAAACGTAGTTTTGATGACAGAGAAGAAACAAAAAGGCCCATATGTCATGCTGTTTCTATCTACCTAAAATGTTGGCTTAATTAAGTGTCAAGATAGCTTTACAATTATCATGCTTATTCCTTAACTGTGCTTAGGCACAGACCAAGGCAAGGTAGTATTTTATGGTAACTAGTGTTGAGACTGATATATAAGAGAGCAAAACAGAGTTGTGTATGGTGAAATGAAGAACAAAAAAAGCCAACTTTGTTGAAGAAAATGTAAAATGTGGAAGATTTCTATGAATTAAAATATATTTCTGCACGCACACACAGCCCACATCATTTATAGTTATAGATTGGTAATTATAAATTAAATGACAGGTAAATAATCTCAAATACTGAAATATTAGTGGTCCATAATTACATATGGAATATCTAAGCTACACACACTGGAGAAAAGGAACTTGCTTTATAAATAAGATGTTTCCTCTATATTTGGGGTAGTGATCACTCTTAATTATTGACTCATTGCCAGGGTGTAGATCAAACCAATCAGCTGATGGGATAATATAATATGCATGGTCAACTTTATTAAGTCTAGTGTCTTGGGAATACTGTACTTTTCAAAAGATTTTGTATTTCTGTTAGTTAGGACATTTTGCTAATTTACCAATACATATATACTGGAATCATTCACAAAATAGGCACTGTAAAAAGATTTAAGCACTCTTCATGTATATTAACAACCTCTGTTTATACAGGTTGCTTGTGGACAGGATCACAGCCTCTTCAGGACAGAAAGAGGAGAGGTATATTCATGTGGCTGGGGAGCAGATGGGCAAACAGGTGAGTTTTAGCTGCTGGATTGCCTTGCAAATCTGATGCATTTACGTTTTTGAACTGCTCGAGTTTTCAGTATACACAAACCATCTTCAACTGAAGTGTCCTACAGCCTTTGTAGCTGTGCATATATATGCTTTAGTGACATCATACACTATGCTTTGTCACTGTTAACCGTTTGTGGCTTTTAACAGGACTTGGTCATTACAACATCTGCAGTGATCCCACAAGATTGTCTGGAGACTTGCAAGGGGTTAATATTATCCAAGTGGTCACCTATGGAGACTGCTGCTTGGCTGTTTCAAAAGAGGGTCAAATATTTGGATGGGGAAACTCTGAGTACCTGCAGCTGTCATCTGTCACTGATGCCACCCAGGTGAGGAACCTTTAAGCAAACACAAATAGTAAAATATACATCCTCTTGAAGTGCAACGCCATTTTTATTTTTGCAAACTCTTAAAAAAATTATGTGTTGTGATTTAATAGAATATGTTTTGCCTCTACCCAACATAGCAGGAATTATGTATAATTTATTTGTATTTCACATTAATTGTGTCGATGCTCCTTTTACTTTCACTAGTAAAATCTGAGAATTACCCCATGTTATACAATGTAGGACCTGTTATTCAAAAGGATGGCAGTGGCACAACTTAGCATAATATTCTACCTCAAAGAATACAAAGCAATTTTAAATCAAGACAATGACTTGCAAAAATATAGACTGTGATTATATACATTAAAATGTGATAGATTCTCAACTGAGAACAAAGTTTGTATGGTGCAGTATCAGGTAATTGTCTCAAACACATTGTGGCTTATTACAAAGGAGAAAAATCTATTGTGTAGAACATAGGTCCGTAATCTATGGCTCTAGATCCACATATAGTTAATCAAAGAGTAATATAAATATTTGGGCAAAATAGGAAAATAACATGTACAGGACATAGACTCTACTACTACATAAATAACATCAAGTGGGATGCTTCTGTAAGAAATGGGCTATATACATTTACCCACTCACATTACCGCCAAGATAAACTCCTGCAGTACTAGTAAGATAAGCCCACAATAAATACCTAAAGTGATCAAACTGTCCATGACCACCTACTTAGAGAGAACATGTAGGGGAATGAGAGAATGTGTACAACATAAATATTTTTAGCTTCTAGATCCTAGATTCTCATCTTGCTTTTTTTTTCTAATTAAAATAATTCTTAAAGCTACAGTGTCACTTACTGTACGCTATACTTGTTGGGACTTGGAAAGTATTTTTTATCATTCTTTTGAAAGAGCGTGTGCCACAGGAAAGAGTAGAGAGTATGCTGGACTCTAGATCTCATTGACAGACACTTATGACTCATACAGCTATATTGCTGCTTATTGGTGGACAGGGGCAAACCCCAAAGACAGTTGTTCATTCAAAGAAGTATATTCTGCGCTAGGAGCTTCATTTTTAAAAAAAGAAACACACTGTTCAACATTATGAAATGCCCTCTTTCAGATACAACAAAGAAATGTCTTAAATGGCCCATTTAATATGTCAGTCTTTCATATACAGACATAAATACCAATCTTAAAATTCATGACACCAATAAAAGTTGTATAATATATTATTTATATATTTAAAATGTTACCACTTTCTTTAAATATCAATACATTTGTTAGGAAGGGATATCATTTTCCTTTAAATAAAAAGTATCTAACAACCAATCCGCATATTGCAGATCAGAGAAGGTTGAACTTGATAGACTAAAAGTATTTATTCAACCTCAATTACTATGGCCCACATTCTATTATCGGCCGTAAAACGGCCGCAAGGCGCAATTCTATTAAACGGCCCCGCAAGGATCTCCTCTTACGGCCGGCCGTATATCTTGCAACCGGCCATAAGCTCAGAAATCTTTAAAGTCAAAAATAAATTCAAGACAGCACTGTAAAGCTCTGTAAATGCTAGGGATCATATTGGGGGACATGAGGATTAATAGTAACACACTCTCAAGCTTGCACATCAGCCCAAATCCGAGTTTACATTAACTGTTTATTTTCCGGCCGCAGCGTGGCCAGGTCTGAGGTGCTCCAAGCACTCTGGACTTTTTACATGGATTTTTGACATAAATTAAAAAATAATTTATTTACGGATTTGAGTATAGGGGAATGTTGTGCTATTTTTGCTAACACCTACAATCACTTTATAGTCTCCTCAGAGTGCAGGATGGCTTTATTTGGGCTATATTTCGTGCTTAATTGGTGCTAGCGGGACCTTTTTCCTGCAAGTAAGCTGCGGCTCGCTTTTAGCCTTGCAGAGAGGGTTCCTGGAGTAATAGAATAGCAACCGGGCTTTTCTTGCGGCCGAAACTCTTGCGGCCGTGTTAGATCAAAGGCTTTCCTCCGGCGCGAGCGGCTGCAAAGGATAGCAAGGCGCCGGCCGCAAGCCTGCCGGAGCCCCCGGCCGGAGGGGAATAGAATAGCCGAATAGCTTGCGGCCGGTCCTTGCGGCCCCGCATCTCCTACGGCCGGTAATAGAATGAGGCCCTAAGTATGTAACTATATCCCAATTCTATCAGCTCTAAATTTAAAAACACAAATGTTTTTGAAATCTAAAATATTAGGGGCCATATTCATTTGAGCTTTCGGGTGATCCATTATCCCGTAAGTGAGGTCGCAAGCTAATTTGCTATTCAGTTGGCGTCTTTTTGCGGGCTCTGATCGGCTTCTGAGTTACGAGCTTGCTTAATTGATCATGCTCCCGTCCTGAACTGCTACGAACCAGTACATGGTTTACGGTTTCGGCTTTGGGACAGTAACTTGCAGGCTTGAGCAATTGAATAGCATCGCAGTCTGAGACGAACGGGAGCCCGCAACACACACACAGACATTCGGCTGTCTGCGATCGAGTTACAGGCTTGGAATTAAATATGGTCCTAGGTTTTTAAATAAATGATTAGTCTTTTATAAATCGTATTAAATGTGTTTCCCCATTCCTTATTCTTGTTGGAATCAAATAGTATTATAATGTTATAGTAAAATTTAAACTATTACTATAAAATGAATAGACTTAATCTCAATCTTAATACTGCCATTTAATAGGAAAAATAAGTTTCATAGAATTTTTCACTGCCATATAATAGGGAAATAAATGTGTTCCTGCTTGAATCTATACAATTTATCAAATAAATAATTTATCTAAGTAAAAACAATTTTTTTACGTAAATTCCTTGACATAAATATAAAGTAGTTTTACTGAAAATTACTTCTTTTCAGCAATAAAAAAAGAAATTGTTCAAGTGATTTTACTAGTAATTCTACATCAATGTCTTCCGGGCCCAGTTTATCAATTGAGGGAGAGGTGTTGGAGGATGTAACTGACAGAAATTAGGAGCCTTTTACAACAGGATAAGATTGAACTTGACACCATACTCATTTCCCCTCACTGACTCAGAAACTCCTTGCACTATTTAATGCAACCATAGCTCTCCTAAAATGTAAATACCCCTCTCTCACGCATAACTTCCACCGATGTGTCCTTGGTCCCTCCATAGTCCAATAGAGGCATCAAAAAGTTTTTCATTAGAAAATAAATCCTATCTGTGTGACTTGCTAATTTAATGATATTCTTACTCCGTTTCAAAAATATATTTTATTAATTGTTCAGTGGTCCTTTTAATTTTATTTATTTTAGGATTCATAGGGAGAAATAATTTGAAATCTTTGTTCCTAAGTTAGCTCCTTATTTTCTCTGACTTTGTATTGTAACATATTCTTCCTATCCAAGGCTTTGATTTGTTCAAAAGTGGTATATTTTTCAAAACATTGTACCCTAACTGCAGAGTAAATCCTACCTAGCTATGCTAATCGCCCATCCCTAAAACATTACGAGCCAACTGCTACGGGTCACTTCTCCGAGTGAACTTCATGACAGACAAAAAGCAGGGCATTAAGCTCCATTGAGTTTTGCACTAAAAATAAATGACGAGTTACACCCTGACACCCAAACCCTATGCTAATACGAGATTACGGATCACTCGCAAATCAGGGCACTGCCGTAATTGAAAAATCAGAAGAAAGTTTTATGTGTAACAAAGACCACTCCCAAATGCTTTTAAAACCTTTACTGAGTCTCTAAGAAGCATTTAACAGTATAGCACAAAATGCACTACAAAATTATGAAATTTCAACATTATTTTACATGTAAAAAAAAAAGATATCAAAATATGTGTAATTAAAATATATGATATGCTAGTATTAAGCCCATTTTATGATACAAAATCCAGGGTAACAATCCTACCCATTAGTCAAGGTTTTAATACACATCACAAAACCACGTTGCCTGCGAACAAATGCATTATCTATAACTATATCATATTTTAACACAAAATAAACGCACACATACATACAATGTTCCCTTGCTGTAGCAAGTTACGGACAATTGTTCCTGCACTTCCTATTGGCTCCTAGTGCTGTCACGTCCATAAAGCTTGATTTGGCTGTTCCCTGCACAAATATCTGAGCAGGAATTACCGATCTGAGCTGACTGCTATAATCGGGGGGGGGGGGGGGGGTGGGGGAATCTCCCGCTTTTTATTTTTTTACTGCATTCCCCTAAATTATAGCACCAGATTAGCATAGGGCTCTAGGTTGCTGGTTTTCAAGAAATTCAAACTTTTTTTTAATTATTATTATTATTTAGGATTGTTTGTTTCAAACCATTTGTCATAAGTGATTTTAAGGTTGTCTCTTCTTTTCTTTATAGGGTTATGTTTCAATTTACAGATATTCTAATTTGATAGTTGATTTTTAATTTTATTGGGAATCTTAGAGATTTCCTCTATTATTATTTTCTGATTATCTCTGCTTTTTTTTTAAGAGTATTGCCCCTGATAAAAGATTAGAAATGTGCGTCTGGTTGACGCTGGATATGTATCTCAAGTTAGTGATGTCATCGCCTGGGGCCTAACCATAGACACACACACTAGTGTTAGCTGGCGTCCTCTCCCAAGATTCTGTTATAATCCCATATCATGTTAGTTTCAATTATAGGCTATTAGGATAAACTAAAAGGATTCTTTATCTATGAATATTAGAGGTTGGAGTAGCCCAGCAATCTACTTACTTAATTATTAGAGTCTTACAGTCTTGGACACCATAAAAGGAGTTCTTATATGTTCCAGTAGTAGCACTAACAGCACTTTATAATTTGTCCTGAGTATAGGATTTATATAAAGGTACAAGTCACTTTAGCACACTTGTACTCCTAAACATTTGTGGAGTGCATTTACTCTCTAAGCACTTTATTTATTTGTCACTCACTGACTATCCGGGTTTGATGTTTGGATTTCAAAATATATCCAGTTAGTCATGGTGAATCCAATAATATACAGACTCTGGAAATCTTTTTGTACAGTGTCTAATCATACATTTTAAATTATCACAATTTTTATCAATGTCAATAAAAGTTAAGTTTAAATGGGCTTCTCTTAATGAGATTTGGTTAGGGTGTGCCCCATCAATAGAGATCTTTTTTATTTTTCTCGTATTGACAATACTGTTCCTGGTTATGTCAAGGGAGCACCCCTATCTACTTGTATTTAATATCCAACCACTTAGAGCCTATTTGTATACACTGTATTAATTTGCAAAAACAAGTATTTTTACATGTATTTTTTTAATATATAGCTGACATTTTTTTAGATGACTTTAACAATTTATGCCTGGCAATCATTGTTTTCCAGGTCAACACACCTAGGCACTTACCATTCCAGCATGTAGGGAAAGTGAAACAGGTTGCATGTGGAGGGACCAGTTGTGCTGTTCTAAATGGTGAGTATAAAGCAACTTCGTAGTACTGTGATATATACAGTGCTCACACATCCATGGTAATTATGGATTTTATTGTACATAGTGTTCAGCAAACTAGTAATGTGGGAAACCATTTTTACTGGAATCATTCTCGCTATTTTTCACTGGTATAAAAGCAACACATGGTAAGTATAATGTCAGTCTAGGTTGTCAATATCTAGACTGTCCTATATCCCCTTTTTTGGGTAGTGCAAAGAAAATGTATATACTTTACTATTTACCCAAGCCTTTTGGCAAGTCAAATACTGCACTGCACACTTCTGCACTGTACAGCAAAGAACATGGATTAATACTGTTCTCTAGATCAGTGTTACTCAGTAACCGGTCTGGGGGCCTATATTGGTCCCTGGTCCCATGATAGAAAGGGAAATGAGTGGTGGGATGAGAGAGGTGTGAATGGGGTGAGAAAGATTGATGAGTAGAGATTGATTCTTACACATGTCACTGACAGTAGCATTATATAATAAACAAGTAACCTATTATTTAACATTTCTACATCTTTTAGATTGTTAGATGCTGTGGGATAAAATCACTTGCTACAAATCATTTTACCCTCAGACAGGGCCCTCCACTCTTTTGCCATGTGTTTAATAATATACTTTCTGTGTAATTAAACCGCTGTGTAGCTCTACTTAATATGCTGGCACATTACAAATAAAGGGTAATAATAATAATACATTCTTATTTAACATATGGATCATGTTTGATAGTATCCATGTACGTTTGCAGCAAGCAAATATTACAGCGGGACACCTGCTGCACCATTTGTCTTAACCCAAAAAATGGTGTGGGGGAGAAGAAAATTCTGCACTGAAAGGTGCATACAAATTTTATTTATTTAATCCATTAAAAGTATGGCTGGGAGATAATTATGTTTTTGCAATTATTTGAGTTATGTAAAAGTATGTTTTCTGTATCCATCCTTGATAATTTGCTTATGCTTCTTTTGCTTTTCTGCTACTAGCAAGATTTGCAAAAGCATCAAGAACATGTAAAACAACCCCCAACAATTCAAATTGTAATTGTGATTAACAATTTTAATGGAGTTTATCATTTAACAACAGCAAATTGAGACATTGCAGAAGTGGCACACTTTTCTTTATGATATCAGAGTTATTCTAGATCTAATTGATCTGTGTTGCACACTGTACAGACATTCCAGTTTGTCCTTGGAGTTTGTTCAATGATAAAGCTACGGTATGTCACTGTTGCAACATCTAAGAAACACCCTGAATACTGAAAATGTCAGATATAATGTGGAAGCTGAATATGTTTTTCTTTTAATGAAATTACACCATTTTCCTTATGTTCTTAAAAGTATTGATCACAGCATCCTAGTAGCTTCATAAGCCATATTTGACTAATTTGAAATGAGTCTGTTCTATAGCCTAACAGACTGTGGATATATATGCATTATTTTGAGAGAAGAAAAAAAATAATGTAATAATGGAAATACAATAGAATGCAGTTCATGTGATGCATTATAAAGATGCATCCTTGAAAAAGGACAAATGAAGTGTCATCATTTTATAGCATACTTGACAATGTGTATAATGTCTTAATGTTGTTTTAAAAATACCATTTAATGTTTTAAATATTGTATTCAAATATATTAGAAAACTGGAAGGCGTATAATGATTGGTAGAATAAGGCTCTATAGAATAACCCTCCCCATCTTGCAATCTAAACATTTTCTCTAAAAATGCTTTTATGTCCCAATCATGCATACCTGCTAATGTTGTTAGTTTTGTTACATGCGTGATAAACATGTGACGTTTTTACCAAACTAGAAATGTATACTTCAGTTGTTATGTAAGAGGGGAGCATCTTCACGTATAAATTAACACATACTGACCTTGAGGGAAGTACATGGAAATGCATTAATTAAAATACTTTACATCTTCTGGACTCTGACAGTCTTTACTTGCTTTGAGCACAGATGATGGGAACGTCTTTGTCTGGGGATATGGTATTCTCGGGAAAGGACCAAACCTCCTTGAAACTCCAACACCTGAGATGATTCCTCCTACTCTTTTTGGCTTGACTGACTTCAATCCAGATATCAGGGTGACACAGATCTTCTCAGGACTTGGGCACTTTGCTGCGTTGAACAGTAAGTTGCAATACAATTCAGCATTTTGCCATGTGGAACACATCTTTTAGATTGCACCATACGTTAATTAAAGGGCCACTGCGGTTATTTGTTGTCTATAGAGATCCAGTCTCTTATTTTTTCACACACTTTTGCAAGCCCCTAGTGTGGTGGTTTGATATACCAGCAGGGGGTAGTAGAGCAATGCAGTAAAGTTAATATGAGGAAGGAATTTTATTTTTGTTCCCCTTGAGACTATTGGCAATATTTCAGTGGGATTATTTGCCTTCCTCTGGATCAATTAACAATTAATTTGCATATTACAAAGATCAGAGGAGTTCTAAAAAGGTTGAACTTGATGGACTGAAAGTCTTTTTTCCAACCTTAATTACTTAGGCCCTCATTCAATTGCAGTTTGGCCAATTGAATAGGGGTCTAAATAAGCACATAACATATTTTTTAAAAATACGTTTTTAGTTAGTAAACATCTATCCAAAAGCAAGGTCTTCACTAACTAAAAACGTATTTAAAAAAAATATGCTATGTGCTTATATAGGGCCCTATTCAATTGGCCAAATCGCAATTGAATGAGAGCATTATTATGTAAGAAATCCATGGTAGCATGACTGACATCCTTAAGATCAACTCTAAAATCCCCCATAATATAAAACAGTATTATGCAAGATAGTTAGAAGATAATATACTTACTTAATAATTATCCATATAAGACTGCCACTGTAAATAGCCACTTAACAATAGAACTAAACAAAAATATAAGCCATACCATTCATACTCTGGCTACTGGCAGAAGTGTTACCTAAATTTAAGATTTTTCTCAAAAAAATATTTTATGCTGATGGCTTACATAAAGGTAAATATTGTTAGTTTGTTACAAACTCGACAAACCAGACTTTTTTCAATCTACAGTGGTACTATGATTTAAGAGTGTAGTTTTGCTATTTAATATAAGTTTAAAATGTATTAACAAGGGTGCTTAAAAATGTATCTGTAGCTTTTAAAATTAAACTGTTTAATGTTCCTTTTCTTTTACTGGCGATTCCAATTGCCTTTTCAGTATTAATTGAAGGGTCAAAAACTGATTAATTTTTAACCCTCAAACTTTAGATCCTAGTTCTGAAAGATTTTTTTTTATTAATTTTTTTTCATAACTACCTTACAATAATAGTTATTAGTGGGCATATTTCATAATAAGGGATCTAGGGTTATCATGATAGAAAAAACAATACTATAACCTTTCTTGGACTGTCCGATTATATAACTTTTTCCATTTTATTATATGCTTCCCACGTCCATTGATTTCTAGTGTCTTATTGGTTTTGCTGTTTTGCCTTGTGTGTGGACCTATGGCAATCTCTCTTTGCTGTCAGGGGAAAAAATGGATTTCGAATTAGACAGAACTTTGTTACTAGTTGAATCAAGAGTAAAAAACGTACTTAGGCAGCAATATGCCTATAATTGGGCTTTAAAAAATATCACCCATCTAGGGATTAAGTTTTTTTCATTCAATTTGAAAGATATGGTTAAGAATAACTTGAAGGATACTTTACACCAAATAAGGATAACCTTAAATTATTGGAAAATCTTAAATTTAAGTTGGTCAGCTAGAATAGCTGCAGTAAGAATGAATATAATTCCAAAAAATATTTACATATCAAGAAGTATACCTGAGATTCTACCTTTAACAATAATCAACTCAATTCAACAAGTAATTGATACATTTATATATAATATTAAAAGAGCCTGAATAAAAAAGAACATAGCAAGCAATACATTTATTAAGGGTGGTTTGGACTCCCCGTCCATTAAAGATCTACATGATTTGTTTGCTATTTCCCATATATGTGGATGGAATTATATAAATCAAAATACGGTCTGGAGAGATATAGAGACTCAGATTTTGGGAGATATTGCCATAAATGATATATTATGGCTATCAAAGCTAGATTTAACATCATTGAAAAATCTCTCAAAAGGGTCTTATCTTGTTGATTAAATTTTGGTTTAAAAAGAGACTTAAAAGGAATTGGATCCGTATGCCATCTTTAGCTGCCCTGGTTAATTTCCAAAAAATGTTCTTAAGGAAAATAGGAGTAAACCTGAGTTGATACATTTTACAAGATTAAAGATCTATAGAATTGGCAAATTATTTGAAGGCAGATCTTTATTAACTCTACCAGTGATGCAAAGTAAATATGGCGAGAGAAATATCTCTTGGTTAGCATATGCATCACTGGTAGAAATGATAAAAAAAATGGGGTTACAATATTAGGAATATGGATAAAAACGTTGAATTAGAAGAACTGGTGATGAAAGGAACTGACATTCATATACTCTCAAAAATAAGGAAAACTTTACTGTCAGATTTCAAGTTTTATCCTGGTCTGAGAATTTTTGTTTAATAATAGATTCATCTATAAAGGTTGAATATCGGGAATTACTCTTCAAAATGACACATAGATGGTACTGGGTACCTGTATCATTGAGTAAACTTAAAATAGAATACTCATCCATTCATGCGTGGTGGGAAGGTGAGAAGGTGAACATAATGTGGAAGATATGTTGTAAACCTCTATCTGTGATGTTGAGTAAAGAAATCCCATGTTCAGCTCAGCTAGTACTATTTCATCAAAGATTGGACCAGGTATTCCCTCAGGAGAAACATCTGAGTTAACACATTCTGCTTGTGATAAAATCACTCTTGATAAAATACTGGAACCATTTTGAAATCCCAACATGGTTTGAAATTTCAAATAAGAAGTTATAATAGAGAGCTGATGAAAAATACCAACTTAAGGATCAGGGTAAATAAACTGGTCTCTAAATGGTATATATGGGACCTATTAAGATTTTAAACCAAGAGGCTTAATTTCTTCTGGAGGGAAAGTGTTTTTTTTTTTTCCCATGGTTAGTATCTGGAGTGTTGTTCGCTCTTCTCCCTTCTCCCTTCCGTTACAGATAATAAACTGAATAAGAAAAGGTTTCCAATGAATAATTGTATGTTTTGAATGCATGTGGTTTTGTAATTTATGGTGACATATGTATTTTGTTTTTTGTATATGAATTGTTGAAAATAAAAAAATGTATACAGAAAAAAAGAGTATTTACTCTGCTATAAAAAAAATGTAATCTTAGACCGCTGAGTCCCAATCCTCTTCTGTGTGCTCCAGGACAGATTTTCGAGTTAATTAGTATTCAACAGGACATGGAGCCCATAATGTCCTCACCTGTCTTACACATTGTTAAATCAAATTCTTGACCTGTCTGGGGGTCCTTGAGGAGAGGTTTGGCAACCACTATCTTAGACCCATAGTCAGAAGTTATTCTTCCTGGCTATGGGAAGGATTATTACTAGTGTAAGGATCTCTTTAGTCTATTACTGGCATCACCCTGTGTAACTGGCTGAATTATATCTGCATACATCATCTAAACCTTACCTAAATCTTAAATGAGTCAAATATTATATAACATTGGTTGCTTTTGCATGGTGTTCCATCAGTTCTTGTAAAGCTCAACTAGTTTTTAGTTCCTTGAATGTCTGTAATGTATTATCAGACCTACTACGATCATTGTAATGGCTTTGCTTTTTTCTTCCCTATCCATTTTCTTGAAGATCGGGGTGAACTGTTTGTTTGGGGCAAGAATTTAAGAGGCTGCTTGGGTACTGGAAGAACTGAAGACCAATATTTTCCTTGGAGGGTAAGAAAACATACAATATCACAATATTATTTATTATTAGGAGTGGTATTGAAATATTCTGTGCGTACATACACAAGAGCTTCTGAACCTTCTTTGTTGCAACAATTCATTTTTTATGGGGTTTTATTTATATATATATATATATATATATATATATATATATATATATATATATATATATATATATATATATATATATATTCATGCTTCTTATTCTTCTGGTTTGCCACACATTATTTCTAGGAGTTACCTTCCTGTTTCCTGTTCTAGTTTGTAATGCCTACAAGAAAGGGTACATAATGTACTGGTCATACCTCGTCTACAGTGAGGCAGGGTAGTAGTTCGCCTACTGGTCTTGCATGATCGATGTCATGGTTAAAGGCCTCCATCTGATTCTTGATATTCAACTTTAATCTGCAAATACTTTTCAACTCCCTAAATAGATAAGAGATTAACAGTATCTAATCAGCTGGTCAATTTTTGGAGGCTGTCCTTCAAGAATGGCATTCATTGGTTAGAAATATGGTACTAAATTGTTCCATGGTCTAAGAGAAAATATATAAAGATAATCTATAGACATAATATTTACAGTTTATTAAATGAAGGAATGTAATAACATTAAAGCTGGGTGTTGGAAGACTCTGTCGTTATTTTAAGGTGTTGTACCCTGCCAATACTCACCCATGAAAATCCAATGACACTTTCTCAGCTTATCACAGCTCATTTCCGGGGATGTTTTTCTTCCTAATCTTCTGTATTTGGCTCAAAAAACGATTTCTTAATAAAGAAGAATTGACATGGAGGAAACATTTGGACCTGGCTTCTTTACCAGATTTAGAATTAGTTTACAGCATTTTGAAAGCATTATGTTTGTTTTACTACTTTAATCCTTCTGTATTCGCTTCATGGAGACAAAATGTGAGGATGGCAGCCTGGGTGTTTCTGCCGTAAAAATGTTTGTTTTCTTTCAGGTGACTGTTCCTGGAGAAGTAGTGGATGTTGCTTGTGGAGTAGACCATATGGTGGCACTGGTGAAATCCTTTACATGAGCAAAGGTTTTCATGTACAGGAACAAATTATTTATTAAACTGAACATTGCTGCTTAATCGAGCACTGCTATATCTTGCAAATTCTTGCCACCCACCAAGTTCATTACTTCACACCAGTGGAACATTTTACGTGGATTCTAAGAACACTTTACGTGGATTCTAAAAACACTCTGTGTTTCCAGGAATGCAAGAACAATTTTCTTTTTTGGAAAGCCAATCCGACAAAATGATATATCAAACTGTCTTCAGGAATCTCTAAGGAAAAATATGTATTTAAGGTTATGACTTATGGACAGAAAACTTGTGTACTAAAGACGTTTATCACTAGTAAATAAGTGAGTTTATATTTACTAAATTTTGCCCTTCTATTTAAAGGTCCACGGGACAAGCCAGGATTAGGGTAGGATATTAAAGCTTTAATATTTGAACACTTTGTCCAGACTCGGAGCATAATTAAGCAGGAACAAGTTATACATCTACTTCTTAATTAGAAAAAAATAAATGTTGATGCCTCTGCACAACCCTGGTGGGATCCATGATACACTGGTGGAAGGTGTTTACATTTTCGGAGAGCTATTGTTGCAGTGAATTATACAAGCAGTCTGCTTCTGGGCCACTGAGAGGGAATGGGTGTTGTATCCATTTCAGACTTATCTTTACTATGACTCCCTGTTCTCTGCTTCCCCCTCCTCTCCCTCCACTGATGCCCTCATGATTCAGCTTTGAGGAAGTGATAAAAGAAACACAAAATGGATTCATGTACTTATAAACAAAAAATCAGATTTTTCCCCAAAAATGTTTTATGCCCATGGTTTACACAGCTGCTGATATTCTTGACAAACAAGTGCGTTTTTTTTTTCGTGAACTGCAGTGGTCCTTTACTTGAAATGTCATTTGGGAGTAAAAAAAAGTTACCTTTGTTGATACTCCGCTTAAGAGATGTTGGACTTGTTATCAGTACCTAATTATCTCATTATTAATAAATGCCCCCCAAAGAGACCAATCGAATTGGAGGATCTGTTGAGCTGTGTGAAAGCCAAAATGTCATAAATGCAAAGTTGTTTTTTAATTACTAAATTAGGGACATATGCTAATCCCTGAAAAAGCAATTACAAGTGCCCTAACTGAAGAGTAAACCCTACGTAGCTATGCTAATCACCCTTCCCTAAAACATTGCGAGCAAACTCCTATGGGTCACTGCTACCAGTGAACTTCATGACACAGATGAAAAGCAAGACATAAATCTCCATTTTTGCACTGAAAAAAACATCTTCAGTTTTTCACCAAAAAAAAAACAACTTACTCCCTGATACTTTGACACACAAACCCTTTGCTAATAAGATTTTACGGATCAATCGCAAATCAGGGCACTGCCGTCATTGAAAAAGCAGAAGAAAGATATACATGTGCCAAACATCACTCACAAGTGGTTTTAAAGCCTTTGGTGAGTCCCCCAAAGCATGTAAAGTGACAGTATAGCACAAGGACTACAAAATGATGTAATTTCTACATTATTTGACACTTAACAATCCAATATCACATATGTGTAAAAAAAAATAATATGTTGGTATTAAGCCCGTTTTATGATACAAAATCCAGGGTAACAAACAACCCGGTACTCAAGGGGTTAACACACATCACAAAACCACATTGCCTAGGAACACTCTAATACATGGTCTGTTTTGTGTTCAAATATGATATATTTATAAATATATGTTTATTTATTGAACCTATAAATAAAATTGTGACATTTTTAATATCAAAATATATTAATAGACAAAAAACAATTACACATATATATATATCACATATATAGTTGTGAGCGTACGGGTCGTTGCTCACGCTTGCGGGCTCGCATAGCGAAGCGAGCCGCGGCCCTCGTGTAGCGAGGTCACTGGGCAAGGGCCTCAGCTGCTGGCATGGAGCGCCGAAGGCGCTCCATGCCAGCAACTGAGGCCCCTCACGAAGCGAGGGCCTCAGTTGCTGGCGAGGTCACTGGCCACGGGCCTCAGTTGCTGGCATGGAGCCTCAGTTGCTGGCGAGGTCACTGGGCACGGGCCTCAGTTGCTGGCATGGAGCGCCGAAGGCGCTCCATGCCAGCAACTGAGGCCCCTCACGAAGCGAGGGCCTCAGTTGCTGGCGAGGTCACTGGCCACGGGCCTCAGTTGCTGGCATGGAGCCTCAGTTGCTGGCGAGGTCACTGGGCACGGGCCTCAGTTGCTGGCATGGAGCGCCGAAGGCGCTCCATGCCAGCAACTGAGGCCCCTCGCGAAGCGAGGGCCTCAGTTGCTGGCGAGGTCACTGGCCACGGGCCTCAGTTGCTGGCATGGAGCGCTGAAGGCGCTCCATGTCAGCAACTGAGGCCCCTCGCGAAGCGAGGGCCTCAGTTGCTGGCGAGGTCACTGGGCAAGGGCCTCAGTTGCTGGCATGGAGCGCCGAAGGCGCTCCATGCCAGCAACTGAGGCCCCTCGCGAAGCGAGGGACTCAGTTGCTGGCGAGGTCACTGGGCAAGGGCCTCAAACCCTCGCAAACTTCACGTCGCTACTCAAAAAACACGACACACAAATTACGACACTCGCTAAATTTTACGAGGAACGCAAACAACGTACGAAACAAGTTACCACACATTACGACCTCGCAAACATCGGACGCAACACGCCGACATACAAACATTTAAAACACAATACATACACACAGCACATACATAAAAACCTTACCTACACCAAGAGGGAGCACCCAGGACCTCAAAAATGCAACTTACACCTCGATTTTACTCGAAATAAAAGACTTTTGAGACTAAAAAAAAATCTAAGCGACAGAAAAAATGGCTGCCGAACAAAACGAAAACGAGGCTACAGCACTCTAAACTCGCAAAACACCACAACAAACTCGCAAAACACCACAACAAACTCGCAAAACGCCACAAACCACCTACGGATATTCATACCACACAGTGCACACATTCAGCATGCTTACACAGCAGCTCCACACCACTAATGCTGCAGCAACATCAACACAGATTGCCAGCTCTTCATCACAATGCTTCACAATAGGTACACTATATTCATTTAGTAATTTAGCTACCTTACAATTTCATTGCCGTCATTTTTTGACGGGCAAGTCGCTAGTATATATATATATATAAGTAATCTGTTCCCCTGCTGTAACTAGTTACTGGTTTACAGGATTTACGGATCTCAGCTGACTGCTGTAATCTGGTGGAGTGAATGATTTGAATTTGTATTGAATTTAGGGGGGGGCTCCTAATTGCAAATATTCATGTTTTTATGTATCCTTTATAACCCTACCATAATTGTGACCTCTGTTGTGGCCGTTTTAATGCGAATGAGCCATACAACAGATGCATTGTATCTATTTCTATTTAAGTAGGTTTAAGTGCAGCTTAATTAATCTGATTTCTATTAGAAAAAAAAGGACTGTATATTTGTAAGCAAATTGGAGACACGTGAAAGCAATTTTCAGACTCAGATCTAAATATTAGATCAAGTGATAAAATGTGTACATTCAAATTACTGTTTGGTTGTATTGTTTGCATTAAAGTAAATATGAATCTGTAAGTGCTTGGTGTTCTGCACAGTCAAGGAGCTCTACTATACATCATTTGGAAACAGTTTTAACTTGTGCATGGAGTTAGATGTATAGTAATACAAATTGGCCATTTACTTTTTATTATATCCTGCATACTATTTCACTCTTCAAAAATCTGAAATAAGTAAAAATGGCAATTTATAGAAAACATCATGTGCGTATCTAAAATGAAACATACTCCCACCACACTGTGTGTAGTCATCTGATTATAAGCATAAGTATTTCGGGGGGATGACTGGACACCTGTCCACCACAATCACTCTTATCTATCTAGACTTTCTTTTTTGCTTGCTTTTTTAAAATTATTATTGCAGCTGCAGTCAATTATTGCAGCACAAAACGCAATCTCATGTGAGAAGAACAGGTAGATAAAGGGTTAGATAGAAGCAAGTACTTGTACTGTATTTAAAGGACCACTGTAGTTTGGTAAAAACAGCTCATATGTGTCAAGTAAGTAACAAACTAATATTAGCAGGTATGCAAGATATGAATAGAAAAGCAGGATCTATCGTGTTATGGTGTCTGGCCAGGCCTGCCGCTGCAGTGCGGCCTCCAACTGCTAGATGGCGCTGCCGATATTTTGCAGCACTGCCAATATGTGAGAGAAGTTCTAAGCTTATAATGTTAGCCTAACCCTCACCCTAACAGTTTACCTAAGCCTTGACTCTATGATATGGCACGGATATCTAGCGGATGCTCACCACCCCTCCTGCTGCCTTGTGCCATAAGAGATTGTGTCACAGGGGAATCCATTTAGACTCCCACTTTGCCTGTTGCTTAAAGAAGGGGATTATACTATTGGGTCTTACTCTTCCATTGACTTTTGGTAGCAAGGGACTATGTAAAGGAACATTATTTCAGCAGATCTAATAAGAGATGTTATATGCATCTACAGTTTCAAGTTACTAATCCTTTTAGAAACAAAGATACAATGTATATACAGCCTTATTAAATTGCAATTCAGCCAGTTGAATAGGGCTCTATATAAGCACAGAGCATATTTTTTTACAGAATGTTTTAGTTAGTGACGACCTTGCTTTTGGATAGAAGTTCACTAACTAAAAACTTCTGTAAATAAAATATGCTCTGTGCTTATATAGAGACCTTTTAGATTTGCCGAATTGCAATTTAATGAGGCTGTTAATCTTTAAAATAAAACTGAATATGATAGTTAACATTTGAAGGCTATATTTATTTTAAACTATGTAAAAACTTTTTTGCATGATGTCAAGTTCTTTAAAAGAGCATACTCTAAATATGACGGTCCTTTTCTATTTCAGGACCGCATCCCGTCAGAACAGTGGTGTTGAGCCGTGCACCACAGCACCACCTGGTGGTGCAAAAAATATACTGCAGGCAGAGAACTATTTCCACCTCCGAACTGGCTCATAAGGTGCGCCGACAGAAGAGGCCTTGAGCTATGAGAGGCGCTCCTGAGGCCCTGGTGGAGTGTCCGTGCCGAACACAGCGATGGCCTCGCTGTCGACTCAGCGCTGTTCAAGTTGCGCCACATCGGAGATGGAAATAGTTATTTGCCCGCAAGTACATTTTTTGCACCACCAGGCGGTGCTGTGGTGCAGAGCTCAACCCCACTGTTCTGACGGGATGCGGTCCCAAAATAGACTAGATCCAATCAATATGACCCCCAGCAGTCACACACACAGACGGCAGGTGCCCCCCAGTAAGCACAAATATTCACAGAGCAGGTGCATGCACATAGAGCAGCCCACCCTCTTATGGCAAATACAAACACACACGCAGAACAGGTGGTCCTCAACAGGCAGGCCTACCTACCTCCAGGAGAAACAAAGTACTGGTCCCCCCAGCAACCCTACAGACAGAGCAGATGCCACCAACAGGCTGCACAAAGGAAGTTCCCCAAGCAGGCATTCAAATACACAGAACAGGCTCCAGCAGCACAGAGCAGGTGCCTCCAACAGGCACACATTCACACCATGCTGATGATCCCCAGCAGTTACAGATTAATGCACTCACAGAGACAGTCCCCCAGCAAGCACACACACAAAGAGCAAGTGCCTCCAGCAGGCGATGGTCCTTAAAATACAAAAACTTTACTTTGTATGATAGAGCTGTGTCCGAGTATAGGATACAATAATGTCACACTATTGAATGTAGTGGCATCATTCTGACACTATTGTATACTCTATGCCGGAATATATGTTTAATATTTCAATAAAAAATAGAATTACTTTTATTTACTTTCATCCTGTAATATTATAAGTTATTACTGTAGAGTTTATATTAAGGCTGAATTCTGCTGTAGCGGTCTGTGAAAGGAAGTTTTGCTACCAAAAATAATTTTGAAGTTTGAGAATATATTTTTAAATTTTATGAAATAAATCTGATAGAGGAGAATAATTAGTGTATGTTAACATTTTTTAAAGTTATTTAGCTTTTATGGCATTGATTTTGACAAGGAATGACCCTGAAAAATCCTAGATAAATTAGCATAAACCAATACCGTATATACTCTAGTATAAGCTGAGTTTTTCAGCCCTTTTTTCAAGGCTAAAAAGGGCCCCCTCTGCTTATACTAGAGTCACTCTCCCCCCCCCCCCCCCCCGTGTCTCTCTAACCCCCCCTTATGTCTCTCTACCCCAACCCCTGTGTCTCTCTGCCCGCCCATGTCTGTATCCCTGCCCCCTCCTCATCTTCAACCCCCCTCATTCTAACAACCCCCCCTCCCCTCACTTACCTGCTCCAGCCTCCGCTCCTTCCGGGCCTTATGCTAATGCCGTGACGTCACATGCGCGCCACGTCAAGACCCGGAAGGAGCGGAGGCCAGAGCAGGTAAGTGAGGGGAGAGCGGGGGTATTTAGAGGTGTAGTATGAGGGGGGGGGGGGGGGTTTAGGATGAGGGAAGTTGAGGTTGAGGATGTGGGGTTGAGGAGGGAGGTTGAGGATGGGGGGTTGAAGATGGGGGGTTGAGGTTGAGGATGGGGGGTTGAGGTTGAGGATGGGGGGTTGAGGATGAGGATGAGGAGGGAGGTTGAGGATGAGGAGGGAGGTTGAGGATGAGGAGGGAGGTTGAGGATGAGGAGTGGGGTTGAGGAGGGAGGTTGAGAATGAGGAGAGACACAGGGAAGGGAGAGGGGAGAAGAGACACGGGAGAGAGAGGGGGGGGGGACACAGAAGGCACAAGAGGTACACAGGGGGCAGCACATTTCCCACCCTCGGCTTATACTCGAGTCACTCATTTTACCCAGTATTTTGTGGTAAAATAGGTCCCCCGGCTTATGCTCGGGTCGGCTTATACTCGAGTATATACAGTAATTCATTTTTGCCAGTCACAGGCAGCTATAACAGTATGGCAATCTCTGAGAAGACAGTTTCTGCAAAGCATCATGGAATGTGTAGTCCCCACCACAAGAAAGCAAGCAGGAGTTAAGACATTGCTATGTGGATTTCTGCATTGTGCTGCTGTTGGCCTGTAGGTTAGTATAGGATTAAAAAATGCAGAGTTTCTGTTGGCTAGCACCAGGTGCCTATGTAGGAACCTCTTAAATAAAATAAATCTGTATGTGTATAAAATAAACAAATGTAATGTGTGTTTCTGATATAAGCAGAATGTGTTAGATTAAAAGAATTTCTCCATTTCAAAGAAGCTCTTATTTATTTAAAATTGGGATAGCTGGAACACTCCCAGTATGTAGCAATTAAAAAATAATTGTATATATTGTACTTGTTTCAACAAAAAAGGGACTCGTCCTCATTGCAAGCACATATCCACATCCACAGTATGCACAGTATGTCAGTTATTTTATTATTACTTTAGATATGACTTGCAAGGCAGCTCAATGATTAAGAGATTCCATTGTAAACAATTTATTACATGGCATCCCCATACAACATGCATTAGAAAAATTGTTGCTTAGATACAGAAACATTTAAGGCACCAGTGAAAACATTTGTTTTTACTTATATTAAGTGTGTATATGCAATAGATAAACTGCATAAATGTAGCAAATATATTTATTAAAATCATAATTGTGTTTTTAGAAAGTGTGTCCAAATAGCAAGATGAAGGGGTGGCTCATTCCTACATCAAGACACTGGAAAATACACAAACAATGGTCCAGGGAACACAATATTTGTTATCCTATCTCACATAAAAATGACGGTATCGTTTTATTCACCCTCTAATTTATAGAGATCTGAGTAGCTAGTAAACAGTCTTGCACTTGCCACGTGCAGTTTGATCAGTTTTTTTAATCTCTTTGATATGTAAAATCACTTTTTTGCAGTTGACCTGCAGATTATAAAACCTTTCATGTCAAAGGTAATATCGAAGGTAAACCTCGAACACCCTATATCACACTGTAGTCTACAGTAAGATGAGCACATTTTTCAATATATTTTTACAATTACTTATCACTTGTGATACTGCATTTGTTACATGTTACAAAGTTGTTTGTCCTAAGTAAACATTTTCTCTGACGTAGGGCAGTAGAGTGGCCTATAGGTTGAAAATATGTATAGACGTTTGGTAGTTCTTTTAAAATGTAGTTTACACCAATTAAAGACCAACATCTATATTAATAGGGTATTTTAGCTAAAATTAAAGCACACACAAAATGATGGCATATTGTATTTGAGTCACATGGCCCACCCAGACTGTCAATTTCCTACCTGGCTCAAATTCTCATCCTATAATTGATCCTCCGTCTTTTACAAGCAGGATACTAATTCTTAGCTGACTCCGGAAGACCTCCATTCCATAGCTCTTATGAAAACTCCCATAATGCTGACATAATGCAAATGGTGTTTTTATAAATAAATTTGTGGAGCTATCAGGGATTTTATACAGTTTCTGTGTAGCGCTAATATGCTAACATACAGTAGTCCTAACATCTTCTAATCTATCTACCAATCTATCTAAACCTCTCCCCATGGTTGAGAAGGAGTTAAATAATAATAAAAAGGCACCGGTCGCGAGAATCGGAAACCATGCTCTCAGCAGTAGCACTTGCGGGCTTGAACATGATCACAAACGCAAGCCCGTAGCTCGTGCTTCAAGCCCGTATGATCGGAGCACTTTAAATGCAAATATAAATTCAATACAGTACTGTAAATTATTGGGAACACAATGGTTGACATTAGAATTAAAAGCACAACATTCTCATGTTCGCACATCGCCAAAATATAATACTTTATTTCATGTTTAATTTCCGTCCAAAGTTCTACGGGTTTGAATGACCTCCAAGCCCATAATTCGTTATTCAAGCCCGTAGGACTTTGGAATCCAACCTCCATTTTTTTCGAAGTCCTACGGGCTTGGAGGTTGAAGCCCGTAGGACTTTGGATGAAAATTAAACATGAAATAAAGTATTTTATTTTGGCGATGTGCGAGCTTGAGAATGTTGTACTTTTAATTCTAATGTCAACCATTGTGTTCCCAATCATTTACAGTGCTGTATTGAATTTATATTTGCATTTAAAGTGCTCGTATCTGTAAAAAAAGTGCCCTTTGTGAGGCATCCTTGATCCCAGTAACCTGTGGTTTGATTTTTGCCATTTGCGGGCTGTGGTTAGCGCGGCAAAATCGGAGCAATTGAATAGCGATTTGTGATTTTAGCGGCCGCAACTCTTGCAGCCGTGAAAGATCAAACGCTTTGAGGGAAGTAACTTTTGATTTGACAAATCGCAATGGATCGCAGCTCGCAGCAAGTAATCCGATTGGAGCCCACAAACGGAAGGCAATTGAATAGCAAAGTAGCTTATGACCTCCACTTGCGAGCCCAGATCCCAAAATCGCAGCAATAGAATGAGGCTGTTGGTGAGGGATAATGCTCCCCCTAGCCTGCCAGAAAAACATCTTCAAAGATTTATTATACCTATGTTTGGATTTTATTTTAATATATGTATGCAGTTTACCTGACACCTACCTAACACTCCTATAAAAAAAAATTACACTTTTGGAGGTTCCTTAAATCTGGTATTATAAAAAAAAAATATTTACCCCTTGATGCAGAGGAGCGAGACCCACCTTATAGAACATCACTATTTGTTTAAATAAATCAGTGTAGTTTGATAGAGCTGTATACAGAAATATACCTTACAAAAGGATGAATTATTTCCAGAAAAAAAATCCACTTACTATAGGAATACTCCCAGGTGTCAAATCAGGTAAGTAACCCCATGCTGTCACCCCACGTAAAGAATGACTTCATTTTGCCATGTGGTAATTCTAATGTCAACCATTGTGTTCCCAATCATTTACAGTGCTGTATTGAATTTATATTTGCATTTAAAGTTCTCTGATTTGTAAGTAAGACCTTTGCCAGACCTCCTTGGTCCTAGTAACCTGTGGTTCGAGTTTTGCCATTTGCAGGCTTGACGGAGTGGTTGATATTGTGTTTTTTTTTTGCTCAACTCTTATACAGCGCTACAGAATATGTTGGCGCGTTACAAATAAAGGATACTAGTAATAATAGAATAGTTCATATATTAAATAAATATTTAAGTTTCCTGGATTATGAATGCATCTGACAGAGGAGAATCAGTAGTGAATTAAATCATTTTTTTGCATGAAAAATACCAAAATTAACATTAACAAACTCAGCCCTACAGCCTGATATAGGTAATATTGGTGCAATGCTTGGATTGGAGCAACAGTGACAGCTAAGAAGAACAGAGACACTGATATTTTATGTATTCCCAAGCAACTGTGATAGAAAATAGCACAAAATTACCTGGGGACATAATGAAAAATAAATCCTGTTTTCTTGGCAACACCTTTTTCTCTTCTTATTAACAAAGCAATTTTGCAAATGCTCTGGGGAAATAGTGCTGTTTGTAAGTCATGAAGTGGGCACTGCTGTAGCGAAATCATTTTGATGTGTGTGCTATTCCTAAAATCTGCACAATGATTCATATTACTATGTAACAAAATATTTCTGTATCAGTGGAACAGCTTATGTATGGAGGGAACCAGTGCAAATTAATTTGGGGTCCTCCCTTGCAACTTAGGTGCTGTTAGGGGGTCAATAATTAACCAAAAATATATGTTCGTGTTTAGCTTGCATTTCTATAAAATTAATTACTTGCCTCTCTCCAATAGTAAATAAATAGTTGCCTTTTACTACTGATAAAAAAAGAAATCACACTTTAACAGACTTGATTACCTAATCAGCATGGCACAACTTACCATAGTATATCATTGTCTCCATTGTTTGAGGAGAGAAATATAGTCATTAAAATATAACCTTTATTAATTTCTAAAATTGTAAGTAATAGTGGTTTAACTGATCCATATACTGTATGAAAAATGAAGTAGTTGTTATCTTCATTCTTACCTATTGGAGTTAGTGTTTTTAATAAGCATATCCATATGCTTTCGGCCCTGAGAAGTTTATCTTTTAAATCTCCAGATCTGATATTGATTGACACTAAAACTGTATAATGTTTTAACCACCAACTATAAATATATAGTACTTTTGGGAAAAATCCTTATTAGGGTTCCAGCTGAATTGTCATACAAATTAAGCTTCAAAGATAATACTGGTAATTGTAAATATAAATATCATAAGAAAAATATATATAGAGAAAGAGAAGTACAATGTAAACCAACACTTTCCCACTAATAGATTAATTGCCACAGATGGGTAACATTGCCAATACGTCTGCAGCCTAATGCATATCCACCAAAAAAGAAAATAAATCTTAAATTAAAACATAACTTTGTTACATTGATTAAATGAAAACAATACCGAAAAAGATTAGAGAGGGGGGACAGACACTGGGGGAGAGAAGACACAGGAGAGGGAAAGGAGACACGGGAGAGGGGGGAAAGGAGACACAGGGGAAGGAGAGGGGGGAACAGACATGGGAGGAGGGAAGAGACACAGGAGAGGGAGAGGGGGGTAAAGTGACACAGACAGAAAACTCAATATATAACACTATATCATGCCGTCATTTTTGAAGGGCAGGTTACTAGTTAGCAAAATCATAACCAATAAAGATTAATGTCCAATTAAAGAAGATCATGGTATTACAGAGACAACAGGGAACTAGATAAGAAGTGTGCATTAATGAAATTCAACTATATTACAATCTGAAGCATTTTAATAAAAATAATAAATGTTATGTAATAAATTATGAATATTATATGCAAAAGATAATAGAAATAAAGAGCTACAGATTATAGTTATATATAGTTATATAAGTTATATATAGTTATTATATAGTTATATAATAAATAATTAGTAGGTGATGGGCCATTTATATATGTGACTATCTCCCAGACCATATCAAAGTGACATTATATTGAAAATTTAAAACAATGGGGAAAAAAACATGAAATGAATGAGAAAAAAGAATCTAAACATCCAAGAAACATTTTCTTTTAATTGGCCCCCATGCTCATCGAGCAGTATAATTTGCGGTATACCCATAAATCAGCTGTGGGAGCTTTTTTCTTTACGTTACACATTTATATTAACTTTATACAATATTACAGCACTCAGACCACATCTGTAAATCCTGCCTTGTCTGCAAGAGAATTCAGCGTAGGGAGTGCCCAAACCAAGCTTTACGGATGAGAAACGGATCTAGGAACCAATAGAAAATGAGACTGCTATCATTATTGATATTAGTAAGAATAAGCTCTGGAACTGCAGCAATAAACCATTATATTTATATATGTATATATTTTATTATCTTCTTTATTTATATTTATTTAAATTAAATGTATGTGACAATTGTATTTATAGATTTAATATATATAATTGTGTTTATTTTGTGTGTGTCTGTATATGTGTGTGTATATATATATATATATATATATATATATATATATATATATATATATATATATATATATATATATATGTGTGTGTGTGTGACAATGCATTAGAGCATTTGTTCTTAGTCCACTTGGTTTCCTGATATGTATTAACTCCTTGAGGGCTGGGTTGTGTGTTACCCTCAGTGTTGTATAATAAAACCAAAAGAATAATAAAATATATTTTGTAATTCCACATATGTTTATATTGGACTGTTAGGTATCAAATAATGTTAAATGTTCTTAATTTGTTATTGTCATTTTGGTGCTATACTGTCTCTTTAACTGCTACTACTAGTGGTCTTTGGAACATATAATATTTTCTTTCGTTTTTTGTAGTTATGGCACTGTCCTATTTTAAATTCTAAATGGCTCTATATAAGCACATAGCATATTTTTTACAGACGTTTTTAGTTCGTGAAGACCTTGCTTTTGGATAGAAGTTCATTGACTAAAAACGTCTGTAAAAAAATATACTATGTGCTTATATAGAGCCCTTTAGAATTTGCTGAATTGCAATTTAATAAGGCTGTAAATACCCAAATGCAGTGTTTCTATTGGGTAGTACACTGTGCCTATGTAAAAAGCTCTGGGGGTGTGGAAAACACGTTTTATTTTTAAATAAAATATGTTTGTATGTGTATAGTATGAATCAATGCAATGTGTGTTTCTGATATGAGCAGCATGTATTAGATTAGAATAAAGTAAAAACAGGGAACATAGGTATACCTTTAAGAACATAGTTAATTAATTAAAGGGACTTTCATTTTTCATTTGGTCCTGTGTCCTTGTGTCTACCATACCCTACTTAAAGTCTGTACTGTATGTAATTTTATATATGAACAAGGGACATTAATTAACTCTTACCATTGAACTATTCAAGCCAGTAGGAAGTGTGTAAGATAAAGATGTCACCATTCAGATAAAAGCAGCGCCTACTAAAATAAAGATTTTACCTAAAACTACTTTTATTCCCCCGTCTTACACAGCTGCTGATATTGTTAATTTTACAAATACCTGAAATATTTCTCAATATACAGTGGGACTTTAAATGTCTTCTTATTGTCTTATTCTTCTTTGTTATCACCTCACTGCACGGGCATGTTTAGGTCTTCTGCTGCACGAATATTAATTAACATTTACACTTTATTTATATATATATATATATATATATATATATATATATATATATATATATATATATATATATATATACACACCCATTTGCTATCTCCCTATTTATTCTTCTCTATCTACCCATCTTCTTCTTCTCCTCCCCTTTTCTCTCCTCTTTTACCCTGCCTCCTCTACCTCCTACTCCATTCCTATTTCTCTTCTTCCTCCTATGCTCTCCCTACTTCCTACTTCTTCCCTCCTCTTCTATCTTCCTTTCCTCCTCTCTTCCCTACAAAACAAATCTTTAAAGTTGCTTACCAGAGGACTCACAAGGTGCCAATAGAGGATTCTTCCTGCTTATATGCAATTACAAGGTCGCATTTCAGTAACATCACAGATGCACCCATGAGGTTTGTGACGTCACAACAGTGTGATTCTGAGACCCTCTTACCCTGGTAAACAGCTTTAAAGCATTGGGAAGTGGGGGGAGGTCAAAAAGGGGAGCGAAGAAGGGAGAAGAGTGTGAGTAAGTGGGGAAAAAGGAGAGATGGAGGAAACAGAAGTAGTGCCTCATTAGGCTAAGGCAAATGCTGCCACCCCCAAAATACTACCACCCTTGGCCTGGACCTGAACATGCCTATGTCCAACTGTTAATTTATGGCCCTTGATAAGGAGACATAGAGAAAGGGATGTCCTCTATAAATAACTCATGCTTATAATACTTAACTTGCAAGTTCCATTATCTAATACTTCTACTCAAATGTTTTAATAATAGCCAATAGTCTTCACTAACTAAAAACTTCTGGAAAAACAAATATGCTCTACGCTTTTATAGAGCCCTATTCAATTGGCCAAATCACAATTTAATAAGGCTGCATATGTGTAGTACTCATTTGCTATTTTCCAGATAATGCCCTGGGGAAACTAAATCTTTATTGAATGCTGTACATAAAACACGTCCTGGGGTGGAATAGGCTTAAATGCATTACTGTATTGCAATTAGGCTGCTGTTGAATCTCCCATTTTAGTTAGCAGTGATCCTTAGTTCCTAAGACGAAAGGACACTTTGAATACATAGTAAGCTTGTATCTACACTGTATAAAACCCGACATCTACAGCTGCCAGTGCATGAATTAAGTATAAGGGATAGTTCATTAGTTTACCAGGACGCACCCTGTTGAGACAGAAGCTGTGAGAAACAGGCTCAGTAACAGATACTTATATACATATACATATATATATATATATATATATATATATATATATATATATATATATATATATATATAATATAATGGAATGTACTCTACTGCAGTAACTGAACTATAAGACACAGAAAGAATCTTGTACAGTAAATAACTGTGGCCAGTCTAACGTGCAATTACAGTAATAATCAATTGTAAAAAAAGAAGAAAAAAGAGAAAAGAAGCAACTGATAGTATAGAGAGGCAACTAATATGTATCAAGTAAACAGAGGAATATATACTGATAAGTAAGCCAGTTTAAACTAGTAAGATCTATATAGGGGAAATAACTTCCAACACTCATATAAATAGATCAATCAGCTCATATATATGACAACATGGGTTATCTATAAAGGCAATCCATTCCTGGTCAAGGGCATATGGAATCACAGCTGATACCAGGATCCAATGAAAAACCTAAAATGTAGCTTTTAATAATGAATATATAAAAGTAATATATAAAAAGTACCAACTAGGCTCAATTAAAAACAGTAAGGGGCGTAAAGGAAAGACCCCAGCCCTGTGTGCAGATCAGCAAAATATGATCAACATATAAATATGCAACTATGCTGCTATATCACAAAGGCACAAATGATTATATTAAGATCTAGGCAGACATTCAGAAATCTGTATATGACCTCTGCATAGCTAAATAGAACTCCCACAATGGGGATATAAGGAGAGACAAATACCCTTCTTAATAAAAAATGGAAAAAGTATATAGGATACAAATTAATTAGGTATGATATATAATGCAGAGGAACTTTACGGGCCTCGCGATGAACACTTTCAGTGCTCATCGCGAGCCCTGCAATGATCGATCATTGCAGACGTCATTACATCATTGCAGATTGCATTACATACAATCCTCGCGCTGAGCGCCTTTCCTCTCTGACTCCTGTGTCTGTTTCCCCCCCTCTCCCTGCCCTGTGTTTTTCTCCCCTTATTTCCCTCCCCTGTGTCTTTTTCCCCCCCTCTCTTACCCCTGTGTCTCATTCCACCCAGTCCCCTCTCTCCCTCCCCTGTGTCTCATTCCACCCAGTCCCCTCTCTTCCTCCCCTGTGTCTTTCTCCTCTCTCTCCCTGCTCAAGTCTTGCGTGCCTCGCGATGAGTGCCGTTGGTTCTTTTTTCAAAGTCTTGCGGGGCCCCGCGATGAGCGCCTAAGTGTTACTGTCTTCGGGCTCATTTTGAGCCTTTTTACAAACAATTACGGGTTTACGGTCGACATTTTTTCCTCGCTTAGCCGATTTTCGATCTCCTAAAAACGCCAATTAAAGCTGAAATTAGCTTGCAACCTCACTCACAGGCTCCCTGCCTCTTCCCCTGTGCTGTCTATGAGGTTGTAAGTTAATTTTTGAAGCAATTGTCATCTTTTGGCCGTCTTCCGACCGCTACCGAATTACGGGCTTGAAAAAAATGGCGGCCGTTAAAGTCTTTTTTTTTTTAAAGTGTTGCGTACCTCGCGCTTATCTTGTGCCTGGCAATGAGCACCTTTGGCGCTCATTGCCATCCTTTTTCAAAGTCTTTGAAGTTCATTGCAGCAAAGTCATGTGGGCCTCGCCATGTGCGCCTTTGGCACTCATCAAGAGGCCCGCACTGAGCATCTTCGACACTCATTGCGCATGAACAAGTTCTTTTTAACACAGTGTTAACGACAAACTCGCAATTCCGACAACTATATATGTGATACATAATACATCTTCACTGTTGGTGAATTGGCACAGCAAATCAATAAGCTGGCAGTGTCCATATGTTGGGGGTGGGACAAAACAATTACGCATAAAAAAGATATGAAAATGGCCCCATTAGAAAGGGGATCACTTTCTCTTTTCAAATGTTATTGTTCGTGATTTGGGGTCAAAAATCCACTTTGAAACAATGACTCAAAATCAGCTATTGGGTAAGTGCATCTCTGCACGTCTTACCCAAGGAAGGAGTTGAAACCAGTGATATCAATAAAGTTTATTTTATTAAAAAGACTTGAAGCGCAACAAATAGAACTGAATGAAATATGCAGTTGTTTGCCTTATAACATTTACATTATCCTTAAATAACTTTTTTATGGGGGTGGAGAAATACTGTTCTCAAACATACATACAGTGCCTTGCAAAAGTATTCACCCCTGTGACTTTTTACCTATTTTGTTACATTACAGCCTTAAGTTCTATGTTTTGTTAATCTGAATTTTATGTGATGGATCAGAACACAATAGTCTAAGTTGGTGAAGTGAAATTAGAAAAATATATACATAAAACTATTTTTTTTAGAAATAGAAAACAGAAAATTGGCATGTGCGTATGTATTCACCCCCTTTGTTATGAAGCTCATAACAAGCTCTGGTGCAACCAATTACCTTCAGAAGTCACATAATTAGTGAAATGATGTCCACCTGTGTGCAATCTAACTGTCACATGATCTGTCATTACATATACACACCTTTTTTTTAAAGGACCCTAAGCAAGAGGCACCACTAACCAAACACTGCCATAAAAACCAAGGAACTCTCCAAACAAGTAAGGGACAATGTTGTTGAGAAGTACAAGTCAAGGTTAGGTTATAAAAAAATATGCAAATCTTCGATGATTTCCAGGAGCCCCATCAAATCTGTCATAACCAAATGGAAAGAACATGGCACAACAGCAAACCTGCCAAGAGAAGGTGGCCCACCAAAACTCACGGACCGAGCAAGAAGGGCATTAATCAGAGAGGCAGCACAGAGACCTAAGGTAAGCCTGGAGGAGCTGCAGAGTTCCACAGAAGAGACTGGAGTGTCTGCACATACGATGACAATAATGTATGGAGAAAGGTGCTCTGGTCGGATGAGACTAAATTTGAACTTTTCGGCCATCAAAGAAAACACTATGTCTGGCGCAAACCCAACAAATCACATCACCCAAAGAAAACAATTCCAGCAGCTGGGACTAGGAAACTGGTCAGAGTTGAGGGAAAGATGGATGGTGCTAAATACAGGGATATTCTTAAGTAAAACCTGTACCACTCTGTGCGTGATTTGAGGCTAGGACGGAGGTTCACCTTCCAGCAGGACAATGACCCCAAACACACTGCTAAAGCAACACTTGAGTGGTTTAAGGGGAAACACGTAATTGTGTTGGAATGGCCTAGTCAAAGCCCAGACCTCAATCCAACAGAAAATAGGTGGTCAGACTTAAACATTGCTGTTCACAAGCACAAACCATCCAACTTGGAGGAGCTGGAGCAGTTTTGCAAGAAGGAATGGCCAAAAATCCCAGTGGTATGATGTCGCAAGCTCATAGAGACTTATCAAAAGTGACTTGGAGCTGTGATTGCCGCAAAAGGTGGCGCTACAAAGTATTGACTTTAGGGGCATGAATAGTTATGCACATTGACTTTTTCTGTTATTTTGTCTTATTTGTTGTTGCTTCACAATAAAAAAAAAAAAACATCTTCAAAGCTGTGGGCATGTTTTGTAAATTAAATGATGCAAATCCTCAAACAATCCATGTTAATTCCAGATTTTGAGGCAACAACACATGAAAAATGCCAAGGGGGTGAATACTTTTGCAAGGCACTGTACCAACAGAAACTAGAATTTACTAGAAACCGATGACAACATATGTCTTTGTATGCAGCAGATGTTTTGCAAAGAAAAAAAAAAACATAAAACAGTTATCTGGTTTGTGAGGAAGTGACACCGATGTAGAAGTGGGCTTTGGAAGTTCTCCAGACACCTGCATCAGCCAAAAATATTAAGAACATTACATCATATGCAAGGGAAACAATAATAAATTACAAATCTAAAGAAATGCTTATTATAGAAACCTACAAGGCTACATAACAGAAGTACAAAATGGATGTGTTTTACTACCTAACAGAACATTATTATTCTCTACATAATCCACGTATCAACATCAAAAGTTGTCGACAAACAATTGAAGTCTAGTCCTAAAAACAGGATTATTATGCCATACTAGCATGAGTTGTTCTTACCTAGGATAATGGCAAATCCTCCTAGGGGGAGGAAAGTCAGAGTCCAGAAAATCAAAGTCCAGGTGAATCTGCAGTGGTGAATAAGGCCCTCCAAACAAGTAATAAAGAGTCAAAGTCAAATGCATAGAGATACAAAAATAAAGAAATATACCAGATGTTTTTGTCCAAGTTTACCCAACCAAGAGAAAAGACCAGAGGAGGTAGAGGAGAGCATACAAATACATTGTTTTATTTCACTAAAATGATCAAGATCAGTTTGGATAGCTGTGATGCTCATCAATAAAAGTACAACACTTTTTTCCTACCAGAACACAAAGAGATCAGGCCAATATGACAACAAGAGCAAGGGTAGGCAACAGAGTTATAAATAATGTTCTCTAGACATTAATTACCCAATCACCAACAGCTAGATCACAGAGGCAACATCCGCTTATATCTGTTTCTTCTTCATAACAGGCATTGAGGTGATGGATGTGATTAATAGCCGAAGTGGGTTTACCAGAAGCAGGTGATCTTGCTGGCTTTTAGGGTTAGTGTGTCACTGGAAGCCAACACGGACGCTGTCTGCACGCCAAACTACAGAGTGCAAGTGAAAGACACTGCTCTAAGAAGCGCTGGTCTACCAGAGTCAGACCCTGCATCTTATCAGCGCGATTGAGACCGAAGGCACCGGAGAGGACCTCAGAGGCAGGCAGGTTGATGGAGCTGGGGCTGGTCCTGTGGCTGACACTGTGCTGATGCATGGGGTGACCATTGGGGCCCAGATCCCAGCTCCTTTCCATAAAGGAAGGTATGAGAACAGACGTAAAATCTGTGACTTTCCTATATCCCTCTCCAACAGTCCAGATTAGCTCTGGATATGAGTTTGCTGCAGTGTAATATCTGCGTGGCCCTGGGACTTGCTACTGTGCTTTGAGGCTTGCTGCTGTATCCCAAATATTGGGGGTCCCTGAGGAGAGCGAAGAGGCTTGGAGCTGAAGACTCACAAATACAATTACTTGCGAACAAAGCTATTTTTTAAAGCCCCTTTTGCAACCATTGAAATGCTTGAAGAATTGTGCAAATATGCTTTCCTTTATGGCGAGACATTACTTGAAGTTCAAAAGAAGTAGAATATGAACTGTTTGCAATAATTAATTGAAAGCCACCATATTGAATAAGGTAAAGAAAGGGGCCTCTGACTCTCTAAACAGAGATTTGTATCTTGGTATTGCAACATTTCAAAGAGCTGGTAAGAGAGGCTTGTATGAAACTATATTATGATTTTGCACATTTGAAACACCTTGCACAAACTTTGTTAACACAGAGAGTTTTTTTTGTAGAGCCCAAAGGAAACATGGAAGTATCTAGCTGGAAAGCCTATAGATACTAAAGACAATCCCCCCCCCCCCCCCCCCCCCCAGGAGGCATCGGCACCAGCAGCGGTGGAGGCATGGTGGGAGGAGAGTCCCAGCTGTGGGTTGCTGGGGGATGCCTCCAGGGTGGAGGAGGTGGGAAGGGGATCAGAGCGTGTTGCATGGCTTCTGCAGTGACCCCCTGGAATGCGATCTGGTCCACCCCAAACCTGAGCAGCCCGGCCAGGTAAAATTCAGTCATCAGGTGGTGCCTCCTCCCCTCCCTATTGGGCCTGGTCAGGCTGCGCATTACCTCCGCATGATTGGCCGAGATGCTGGCCTGGATCCCCCAAAGACCCTCCAACAGCTGCCGCATGAGGGCCAGTATAGGTCTATTTTATCTGTGTAACATTTGTTTTCTTCTGAGAAAACTACTTCTTTATCCCAGTTACCTAGATATAAATTAGCGTAGTTAGGGGCACACAGCGTCCCCATTACATTGCTTATACAGGACAGCAATTTATAAATTAATTGAATTCAACATGTGATCTACTCTTTGTATCAAGATTAATTTTCACTGCTTTTATACCTTCTTGATGAATTATACTGGTATATAGTGACTCAACGTCCATTGTCACTAGATATATTGAAATATTTATTTATTTATTATTATATTATATTTATTCCTTCAAGATGTTTCAACGTGTCTTTTGTATCACATATAAATGATGGCATTGTTGTCACAAACTCTTTTAGAGTTTCATCAATGAATATACTCGTATTTTGTATAATTCTGTCTATTCCCAACACAATTGGCCTGCCAGGCGGTCTCTCAGAAATTTTTATGCATTTTCAGTATAGTGTAAAACGTGGACACTGTTGTTTTTTTATTTACCAGAATTCTTGCTTCAGAATTTGTTATAATCTCACGTTCTACTGCGTCATCTATTAATCTTTGTAATTGTTTCTTACATTCTATTGTGGGGTATTTTTTTTTTTCTATAACAGTTTATATCATCTAACAGTTTTTGAGTACTCTTAATGTAGTCAGCTGTATTTAGTACTACCACATTATGGTTATTTCATGACTACTTTCTTGCATTTTCAAAGCTTTGTGTTCATGACAATTTAGATTATTATTAATTCTTGGTGTTCCAGGTTTTGTTTGCTGGTCAAGCTCTATCAATTCTTTTGTCATGAGGTCCACAAAAAATTCTATTGATAGTGATATTGAGGGGGGGGGGGGGTAGTGAATTTGGATGGTGTTTTTATCCTTTTCTGATTAGTTTTGAAATTTATTAAGTAGTTTTTTTATTCCAGCTTTCTCTGTTTCTGTTAATTCTAACATTTCTAACCTCTTTTCTTGCTCCTTATTTTGAAATTTATATAGTGACAATTTTCTTGCGAAGAGGTTGAGGTCCTTTATTTGATCAAATAGATCAAATCTAGCTGTTGGGCTTAAAGTATGTTTACTTAAAACATTATATTGAAATGTGCTTAATGCATAATCAGAAAGGTTTAACACTTCTAAGTTTTGACTAGCTTGTTGTTGTATTTCAGCTAGTGATTTTTTTTTATCTTTTAATGAAATTGTTGTTGTTGATACGCCCACACATTTCTGTCTCTGAGGTCCCTTGTGTTTGTATGACTTGTCTTTCTCTTGGTACCCTGAGATAATAAAGAGAACAATTTTTTAAGATTTGGTAATGTATTTTTATATCTAGGTCTCTCACTTTCAACTGTGTCACTTCCTGACATTTCTGTGTCGGTTGTGCTATTTTCTCTTGAGTATCTTGGTCTAGAGTAAGTCTTTCTCTGATTGAATTGATATGCTGAACCATTTTTCAATATCTTTTGTATCTCTTTGAAATGTCTTACGTTTTTTATCCTTAAGTTCATTTTTAAACTTATTGATATCTTCTGTTAGTTTTTTTTCTGAAGGTCCCTATAATCACAAATAATATATTCTCCACAAGTGACGCCAGACTAAGTCTAATTTAAATTAGTTTTTATGTGAACGATTTTTAGTTAAGATGTTTTTAATATTCAAATAAAGTTTAAGTTGTAATGATAAACTTTTTTGTTTGTGGTTAAAATATACAAATCCACAAAAAAAGGTGTTCTTTGAGTGGTTTTGTGGTCAATCCTAACTATCTGACATCTAGTCTTGAACCTGCATGATTCTCCTAATTGCAATTTAGATTAGCTATAATTTGCTAGATATGACATTTTCTTTGGTTCTTGGTCTTGACTGTTCTTAGCTCCTAATGCTATCTTCATTCCGGCTGTGTTCTGTAACTGTATAGGCTGCAGTGGGCAATCAATGCATGGACTCTCTATTGGTTGATTACTGTTGTTGTGCCCAGGAATGATTTCTCAGCTTCATGGATTTAATGACGCATCCATCTATCCCTTGTTAATTCCATAGAGCTGACATGTCAGTGTCCTTGTTGGTCATCATGTACATGTGTAGTGTGTGTGTGATGTACATGTGGTGGCATGATGGTATATGTGATATTCACCAGACATGGAGGCTGGGTCCTGCTTGGCCACTAGGCCTGAAGCTCCAGCGGCGGGCACCTGGCTCAGGCACCTGGTCCTTGGCGACCCTCTCCCACTCCTTATAGCACACAGTCACTTTCTTGTCCTTCTTGGACATCATCCTCCTCAACTTGGCCCTGATGTCGTCAAAACGGTGCTTGATGGATCTCACATCCCTTGGCACTGTTCCTACTGCTGTAACCTCAGCCGCTACCTCCTTCCATGCCTGCACCAAGGAGGACCACATTCTCCCAGTGCGTGCAATTGTGGGCCCTGTGCTTTCCCTTAGCCTCTTGCCCTCCCGACTGTGGACGGGGATGCTTACCTCCCTGATCTATCCCTGAGGCCTGTCCCTCCCCCAAACTACCACCCCCGTGGGATCAGGCCGCTCCCCCCATCCCTCTTCTAGGTGTTCCTGGTGCTTTGGTCACCCTGCCACCATCCACCTCCTCCTCCTCTACACTCTACTCCTCCTCTTGCTGCTCCTCCTCTCCCCCACTACTCCACAGGGCCACCTCTCTCTCCTCCTTGCCTCTCCTCTTCCCCACCTCTCCCTCCTCTCTCCTCCCTCCATTTCAATCCCAAACATAACATAATGATAAATAAAAATAAGTGTTACTGTAAATATATGATGGAAAACAAAAATGTGTGTATTATGTGTATTTAATAACTGTTGGGGGAAGGGGTGTGAGGGATGGGATGGTGTGTGTGGGGGGGGGGGGGGGTTATGGAGTGACCTAGCTCTATGTGTGTTCTTTAAATGATGTATATTGCAATAATGTGTAATCTGTAAATACAGTATGTGTAATTAAGGATTAAGTGTAATATCGAAAATAGTATAATTGAAATAAACAAAAACACACATTACTGCTCTCAAAATACTCCTGCTCTCTCTCTCAAAAACCTCCAACTCCAGGACCTGCGTGCTCCTTCGTCAGAAAATACAACTCAGTCAACACGGGCAGGCACGCAAGTTTATAATCTCCCTCTGTCAATCATCTGCGGCTAGATCGCTTTTTATTTGCGGAGAGGCCTGTGTCGCACTACGTTATACCGTGATAGGATTGTGACGTGCGATTTCATCTTGGCCTGCCCCTTAATAGCTTGCATGTGCGGAAATTGTTTAAGGGCTTGGTTCTACGGCCCATAGGTCGCAGCATGGTTGAAAGTAATAGCTCTGTAACTACGTAGAATTTCAAGCCCGCAGGCTTTGCCGGTGTGCCATTGCCGCTACAGACTTGGAATTTTATGTGGCTGTGTGTATTAAAGGCAATAGAAGGTTGTGTATTAGTAGCTTTACATTTCATGAAGTAAAACCAGAGAGTTTTGCAGGAAACCAAGGTATGAATTAAAGTTTGATAAACATAGGTTTTGCTTTTTTACTCCCAATTTATATCAGGATCATAAAAACGATATGCCCAAGGTGTGAAGGGCCCAGTAGTGTTGTTATTTTACCAGTTCAATTTGGGCAATAGTTTATTTCTGCAAATATATTGTAATGTGTATAAGACTCTATAAGTTGTTCAGAAGGGCTCAAAATTAGGCCTAGAAAGAATATACCAAATCCGAATAAAGGCCTGTGGGTCTGCTTCAGACCATAATATCTTTATTTATGCTGGTATTCAAGGCGTTGGCCATTTACAGGCGCCATCTTGAAGAACTCGAGTGAACCGTCCAAGTTGTTAAAGTATAGAGGTAGAGAATTGATGGATCCTCTTTATCTAGCAAGGTGTATGGGCTTCAAGAGGAGTCATTACGTGATCCCCACATTCCATGGGGGAACAAACGGGAATCAAATAGGATGAGATGCTGGGAAGGAGGGACCCTTGAGTGATGTCCATTTCAGGTGAAAGTGGGAAGATAGCTCAAAGATTCAAGTTAAAGTGGAAAGATAGCTCAAATAATAAGTGCCTATTTCTGATATAATGACTGTAGAGGCATCTTAAGTGATCACCAGTGTTGTGATCCCCGCTGTGGGATTAGTTTGATCCCCCAGGAACCCAGTTGTTTTCTTCTGGAGCTAGCCCGGTAGTTGCCGCAGTCCTTTTCTTGCTTTTGCCCCGCTATGTGCAGGAGGGAACTGAAGCAGTGAGGGGAAGCTGAGTTTGTGGGAGCGTCACCATCGGCCATTTAGTTCCGGCCCAGAACGAGTTCCCGCTGCATGTTATCCAGGTAGAGTTCCCCTGGGCGAGGTGGATTAAGAAGGCTCCAGTTGTTGTGTGGAGCTGCGGCACCAGCCCAGTACCGCGGATGGAGGTATACCAGCAGCCTGTTGGAGACAGGGCCTCCTGAGGACAGAGGGAGCCCCCCAAAAGCCAAGGTAGAGGCTTAAATCAAATAAACTTAGCTGGTCATGGTCTTTAGTGAAGCTTCAATTAAGTAAAGCACCCATTTAGGAGGAATTTTAGGTTTGTTTGGGGTAAAATGTGGCATTTATGATGTTTTAACCACAGAGCTCATGTTGAGTGTGTCTAAGCACCTCACCAGCAAGCTCCGCCCTCTAGAGGCCCCTGGTTTTTAATGGAGGAAAAGCCAGCATGCCCTGTTGGCAACTGGGAACTGCACCCTTTAAAAATCTGAGGCACCCTATAGAGTGCACTTTGATGTACTTAAAAGTGTGAAGACATATCTTAAATAATGTATTACAATTGCTTTTGCCTTGTGTTTTCTTATTTTGATTTTAAGGGCAAAAGAATCCAGACTGTGGCGTATGTAGACATCAGAGTTCCATTTTGGACAGTCTTGATTTGAATTTATATCATAAATAATTCCCTTTTTTATTGTTGCTCAGAATTAGTAGTTTTATTATTTTGCATGTTAATACAGTGTGAAGTGTAAAAAATAAAAATGTTTTAAGTATGGCACAAACATTTTAATAAAAAAAATCATTTAATATATTTTGAAGAAAAAGACACAAAAATTACTATACATAATAGCGACTTTCCCGTCAAAAAATTACGGTCAATAAAAGAAAGTGTTGAAATGCTGTTTGACACACAATGTGAGTGTACTGTGTGCCTCAACCAAATAGACCCCTCTAACACACTAATGAACGCATGTAATAACACTATAAGTGCCATGAGGGTCATCCAGGACCCTCATGACCCAAAGTGTAAGCACTACACCATTTTAACCCGGTCACTTATGGGGGTCTATCCAGACCCTCATAAGCCTCTATTTAACCCCATCAGTCCCATAAGGGTATATTATGACCATTATGGGCCTGTTACAACCCAACATTAACCACATAAGTGCCATGACAGTCCTTAAGGACCATCATGACACTAAGTATAAACACTACACTGCACTACACCCACCAAATAAAACATTAAATATCAACTAAACACCCTCTACACTAACCTATTAACACCTACATTACCTACCTACCCCCTAATAACCCCCTCCCCACCACTGTAATTACAGAAATCCAAAAAACTAAAGTCATCAAAAATCTACATTACATAAAATAAAAAAACTAAAATCACCAAAAATAAAAATTGTATATTACAGAAAAAAAAACCTAAGAAGTCACAAAAAATAAAAAATGGAACATTACAGAAAATAAAAAAATACATTACAACCCCCCCCCACTACAGAAAAAAAGAAATTACACACCTGAAAAGCAAATACATACAATATAATACATACAATATAATACATACAATATAATACATACAATATAATTCAATACAATTACATACAACACAATACAATACGCCCCTATCTAATATACATCCCCCTATATAATATACATCCCCATATCTAGTATACATCCCACTATCTAATATACATCCCCTATATCTAATATACAATACTATCTATCTAATATACATCCCCCTATCTATCTAATATACAGTACATGCTATCTCTATAATATAGCAACCCTAATTCTAAGCTACAATAAAATAATTAAGACCACTTACCTTTGAGATGTTTCTTCAGATCACCAACCTAGGGTAAAAAAGGTAAAAAAAAAATAATACAACAAGTTTACATAAAATAACTAAACATTCTAAACATTCTAATTATTCTACTCATCTTTTCAGCATGTCCTGTTCCAGCATGTCACGTCCTCCATCTTTGCTTCTGCGGCACGGCCCCCGTTAAAAAAAAAACATTACATTAGTACACATACATAAACATGAAACCAAGTAAAATAAACACAATCTACATTGTACTTACCTCCCTGCGATGTCTCTGGCCTCCTCGTGTTGTGCCCCGGAAGCATCCGCCCTCTTAAAAAAAAAAAACGACATACATCCGCCCTGGCGGATGTCTCCGACGCTAATGAGCTTCCTACGGAGTGTTACAGAATAAAATTGGCAATGGCGGCTTCTGATTGGCTGAAAAGGCTGTCTATCAAATTCAGCCAATGAGAAGACGCTAAATGTGAACCAATGAGAAAGGGATACACCCCCAAAATACCACGCTAATTGGATAACGCACCTGTCAATCTTTATTTGAACCAATCCGAAGGCTTTATTGCCATCAGCGAATCCTTCACCGATCAGTACGTGGGGGTGTATTCCATTATGATTGGCTATTGTCAGTGCAACCAATCAGAATGCGCAGATGCCTCCAGCCAATCACCCTGTGGGGGTGTATTCCATTGTGATTGGCTGAAGGCATCTGCGCCTTGTGATTGGTTTAAATAAAGATTGACAGGTGCATTATCCAATCAGAGTGGGATTTTAGGGTGTATCCCTTTCTGATTGTCTCACACATTGGCACCTCCTGATTGGGTGAATTTGATAGACAGCGATTTCAACCAATCAGAAGGCGCCATTGCCTATTTTCTTCCGGAAAAGTCTCCGGGAGCCTCATTAGCATTGGGAATGTCCGTGAGTGCGGATGTGAGTATTTTTTTTTTTTTTTTACAGGGCGTGGCAGAAGAGGAGCAGGAGGCCGGAGACATCGCGGGGAGGTAAGTACAATGTAGATTATGTTTATTTTATTTTGTTTTTATGTTTATGTATTAATGTTATGTTTTTTTTAAGAGCTGCCGCAACAGAGAATAAGGACGGGACATGCCGGAAAGGTGAGTATGATATTTAAAATGTTTAGAATGTTTAGTATTTATTGTAAACGTGTTGCACTAATTTTTTTATTTTTTTTCCCTAGGTGCCTGATCTGAATGGACATCTGCAAAGGTAAGTGGTCTTAATTATTTTATTTTAGCTTAGAATTAGATTATTTTATATATAGATAGCATTTATTGTATGTTAGCTAGGGGTATGTGTTTTATATACATAGCATAGCATGTATTGTATATTAGATTGCGGTATTTATTTAGATAGATTGGGGGATGTGTATTAGATAGATAGGATGTATTGTATTGTATTTAATTGTATTGTATTATATTGTATGTATTGTATGTATTTGTATTGTATTATATTGTATGTATTATATGTATTTCCTTTTCAGGTGTCTATTTTTTTTTCTGTAGTGGGGGGGGGGGGGGGGGTTGTAATGTGTTTTTTTATTTTCTGTAATGTTTCTTTTTTTATGTTTTGTGACTTTAGGCTTTTTTGTTTTCTGTAATTAGAGTGGTGGGGGTTATTAGGGGGTAGGTAGTGTAGATAGTGTAGGTGTTAATAGGTAAGTGTAGAGGCTGTTTAGTTGATATTTAATGTTTTATTGGGGGGGTATAGTGCAGTGTAGTGTTTATACTTAGTGTCATGATGGTCCTTGAGGACCGTCATGGCACTTATGTGGTTAATGTTGGGTTGTAACAGGCCCATAATGGTCTTAATATACCCTTATGGGACTGATGGGGTTAAATAGAGGCTTATGAGGGTCTGTATGGACCCCCATGAGTTACAGGGTTAATTAGCGGTTTATGGGGGTCTGTATTGACCCCCATGAGTGAGGGGCTTAATTAAGGGCTTATGGGGGTCTGTATTGACCCCCATGAGTGAGGGGCTTAATTAAGGGCTTATGGGGTGCTGTATTGACCCTCCTGAGTGACGGGGTAAATTAAGGGTTTATGGGGGTCTGTATTGACTTGACCCCCATGATTGACAGGGTTAATGAAGGGCTTATGGGGGTCTATATTGACCCCCATGAGTGACAGGGTTAATGAAGGGCTTATGGGGGTCTATATTGACCCCCATGAGTGACAGGGTTAATGAAGGGCTTATAGGGGTCTATATTGACCCCCATGAATGACAGGGTTAATTAGGGGTTTATGGGGGTCTGTATTGCCCCCCATGATTGACAGGGTTAACGAAGGGCTTATGGGGGTCTATATTGACCCCCATGAGTGACACAGTTAATGAAGGGCTTATGGTGGTCTATATTGACCCCCATGAATGACAGGGTTAATTAGGGATTTATGGGGTCTGTATTGACCCCCATGATTGACAGGGTTAACGAAGGGCTTATGGGGGTTTATATTGACCCCCATGAGTGAGGGGGTTAATGAAGTGCTCATGGGGGTCTGTATTGACCCCCATGAGTGACACAGTTAATGAAGGGCTTATGGTGGTCTATATTGACCCCCATAAATGACAGGGATAATTAGGGGTTTATGGGGGTCTGTATTGACCCCCATGAGTGAGGGGGTTAATTATGTGCTTATGGGGGTCTGTATTGACCCCCATGAGTGACAGGGTGATAGTGTATATTTGTTTTCTTTTATAACTGGTCCTTGAAGGACCTTTACGGTCCTTTAAGGACCCGTAACGCAGGAATTTTGAATTTTCATTGCAGTGGGGGTCCCCGGTCGCATGCGGCCACTTTTTCTCTCGCTTAGGGGATTTTCATGTGTCTGAACTCGGGAATTTAGACTTAAATGGAGGTGTAACTTCACTTTCAGAGGTCCTGGGTGCCCCCTTGCTATGGGTAAGCTTTTTATGTATTTTTTGTGAGTATTTGATGTGTTTTGTGTTTTTAGGTGCGCATAGTTTGGCCGTTATGGTCGTATTTATCGTGCGTGTGGGTGTTTGTTACGCTAAGGTTGGTTCTGAGGTCTTTTTTTTTCTAAGTCGTGCGTGTATATGTGTTTTTAACGGACAAACACACGTTGGAGCCTCCACCTTACGCAAATACGGCAAAGCTTCACGAGGGATGCAATTCTTGCGAGCTTGCAAAGCTTGACGACGAATCGTAGTTTGATAACTATTATATGTGATGAGTTTGTGGGTTTATGATTAGATTTAAAGATAGAAGCACTAATAGAGATCTTACATAATGTTTTAGAAAGAGGGCCCGCATTTGCGATGATGGAGCATCCCAACGTCCCCGCAAATGCGGATCCTCGCATTTGCGGGGATCGTCGGCTGTGTTAACACACACATACACACACACGACTTTTTAACAAAATAAACCCAACCTCCCAGCCAACAAAAACCCAACAACGTCCCCGCAAATGCGGATCCTCGCAAAGCGAGGGTCCGCATTTGCGGTGGTGGGAGCATCCCAACATCGGCTGTGTTCACACACATACACACACACACAACTTTTTAACAAAAAAAAACTCAAAGTCGCCTCACACCCGCTTACACCCAGTCACACACAAGCAAGACTTAACAAAAAAAACAGTAAAAAAAAGGCCCTTCACACGCTCTTAACACACATACGCACGACTTAGAAACAAAGACACTGCGTCGTACACGTAAAAGCTAACTGCATCTATCGCAAAAAAATACGACAGCAGACCCATTCCAACTGCCGCGCATCAAAACATCACAAACACAAGAAATAAACACAACGAACACATAAAAAGCTTACTTACAGCAAGGGGGGGGGCATCAGGCACCTCCAAAAGTTCATTTACACGTCCATTTAAGTAAAAAAAATGAGTTTAAACGGCCGAAAATCGCCTAAGCGAGAGAAAAAATGGCCGCCGAACAAAACGAAAACGAGGCTTCAGATGTAACTACACTGCAGTAACCCGAAAGAATGAAACACATAATAATGCGGAACGTACCACAGTCACACTTAAACACCATTTTGAACACTACTACGCACAAAATGGCGGATGGAACGCAAATTGTAAGCTGGAACGCAAATAGCGCATGCGTATTGCGTGCTAACGGTCTGATGCACTTGAAAGTTTCAAAAAATACTGCCCACTTTCCAGAAATTTCTACAAGGTTATAAATACTGCCTAATTTCCAGAAACTTCTACATTTCTCCTCAGGTGATGAACACAGTGGCTTAATAGATAACTGCTGCTTTTACTTGAGAAGACAATTCTTTCATAATTTACTACTTTACACTGTGCAAATTACAACTGAGAGGTAAGCTATAATATATTACATTTTATTATCAAGACAGCACAAATAAAAAATGTGATTTCTGTATAGTCACATGTCACACGCACATTTATGTCTATCATGTATAGTCACATGTCACACACACATTTATGTGTGTTGGCCAAAACAAAAAATAAGGTTCATTTAACAATTAAAATATGATTCATGTATAGTGATATGTCACACGCACACAAAAAAATTACATTCAACTCTGCAAATGTGCTTCATGTATGTGACATATGTGTGTAGCCACACCAAAAAAAAAATGTTAATTGAAAATAAATTACAGAAGTATATTTAAATGACATTAATTTACTGCAATTCAATAGATCATGTAAAACTCAATCTTTCTACTACTTTTAATATTCAAACAGACTCTGCATCAACAGCGTCACTCAACAATTTGCACTGTGCATTGTGAAGCACAATCCCTTTTAAACAACACCAACAAAGAAGAACAGGTAAGATATAAAAATACATTACATGCTGAAAAGGCCATGGTTTGCTAAATAAAAAATAAAAAATATACAATTAACTATTTCACTTTCTTTTTCAAACAGACACTACAAGAAGACCGGCGGATTAAGATTGGCAGGAGGGGACCCTCTGTCATTCGACACTTCAATCAAGGTAAAGTATTAAGTATAAAAAAGAAACGAACCATGAGCCTCATTCAATTGCGATTTGGCCAATTGAATAGGGCTCTATATAAGCACATAACATATTTTTTATACAGAACTTTTTAGTTACTGAACTTCTATCCACAATCAAGGTCTTCAATAACTAAAAACTTCTGTCAAAAAATATGTTATGTGCTTATATAGAGCCCTCTTCAATTGGCAAAATTGCAATTGAATGAGGACCTATATATCTTTAATGGCCGAGGGCCTCATTTAAATGTGATTTGCCCATTTCAATAGAGCTCTATATAAGCACACAGCATATTTTTTAAATGAAGTTTTTAGTTAGTGAACACCTTGCTTTTGGATACAAGTTCACTAACTAAAAACTTCTGTAAAAAATATGCTCTGTGCTCATATTGAGCCCTATTCCATTGCCCATAATGCAATTAAATGAGGCCCCCACAATATTACAAATGCAGCAACCAAAGGCCCTCATTCAATTGATATTTTGGACAAATCAATAGAGCTATAAATAAGCACTTTTAGAGCCCTATTGAATTGGCCAAACTGCAATTGAATGAGGGCCAAAGTATGCAACATATGGTACACACAAAGTGGTACACACCAAACAGGATTGTATGAAAACTCACACAAACACATATCAAACTAAATTAATATTCTTCTTTAATGTTTAACAACCTATAAGCCTTAGAAAAAAGCATAAATAAGTATACCAAAAGTGCTGCCCATCAATCAGGATTGTACACAAACTCACACAAACACATAGCAAACTACATTTATATTCTTATTTAATGTTTAACAACTTATAAGCCTTATAAAAAAGCATAAATAAGCATAACAAAAGTGGTGCGCACCAAATAGGATTGTACGAAAACTCACAGAAACACATAGCAAACTACATTTAGATTCTTATTTAATGTTTAACAACCTATAAGCCTTAGAAAAAAGCCTAAATAAGCATAACTAAATTGGTGCGCACCAAACAGGATTGTACGCAAACTCACTCAAACACATAGGAAACTAAATTAATATTCTTCTTTAATGTTTAACAACCTATAAGCCTTAGAAAAAAGCCTACATAAGCATAACTAAATTAGTGCGCACCAAACAGGATTGTACGCAAACTCACACAAACACATAGGAAACTAAATTAATATTCTTCTTTAATGCTTAACAACCTATAAGCCTTAGAAAAAAGCCAAAATAAGCATACCAAGAGTGGTGCGCAAAAACTGGATTGTACAAAAACTCACACAAACACATAGAAAAGTTAATTAATATTCTTTTTTCAATGTTTAACAACCTATAAGCCTTAGAAAAAAGCCAAAATAAGCATACCAAGAGTGGTGCGCAAAAACTGGATTGTACAAAAACTCACACAAACACATAGAAAAGTTAATTAATATTCTTTTTTCAATGTTTAACAACCTATAAGACGTACAAAAAAGCCTACATAAGCATACCAAAAGTGGTGCGCAACAAAAAGGATTGTACAAAAACTCACACAAACACATAGCAAACTACATTTACATTCTTAGTTAATGTTTACCAACCTATAAGCATTAGAAAAAAGCATAAATAAGCATAAACTAAATTGGTGCGCACCAAACAGGATTGTAGGAAAACTTACACAAACACATAGCTAACTAGATTCATATTCTTCTTTAATGTTTAACAACCTATAAGCCTTAGAAAAAAGCATAAATAAGTATACCAAAAGTGGGCCGCACCAATAGGATTGTAGAAAAACACAGAAATAATGTCATTTTTTCCTTAATACAAAGACATTCAAATATAATAACATTTTCATTTTTATTTTATAACAGATACTGCGTCAAGAACATCGGACTAGGAGTTTCAACTGAGGACCAGACCAGCGGACGAGGACTTTCCACAGAGGACCAGACCATTGGACGAGGACTTTCAACAGAGGACTACACCATCGGACGAGGACTTTCAACACAGGACCAGACCATCAGACGAAGGCTTTCAACACAGGACCAACAAAGATTCTGCTTGAAATCAAACTTCAACCAAGGTACAGTATAACAAGTAAAAAAAGAGAAAAATAAATAAATATCTTAGCTTTGCATCGATGTCAACAGAAAATACAATTTAAAATAAAGCACCAGTAACTATAACTGTTAAAAAAATATAACTAACACATTTTTCATTTATCTCTTATTTCTCTTTTAGGGCCAATAATCTTTAACAGTAAATAAAAACTTCAATGTAGCCTGAAAAAAAAAATTGCATAGTCCAAAAAAAGGCTCAAAACACAAACTCTATACAACTTGTCATTCTAAAATTCCAGTCATAGACCCTCATTTAATTGCCATTTGACAAATTGAATAGTGCTGTACATAAGGACATAACATATTTTTTAAAATATCTTTTTACTTAGTGAAACACTTGCTTTTGGATACATGTTTACTAAATAAAAACTTCTTTAAATAATTCTCTGATGGCCTTATTTAGACCTCTATTCAATTGACCGCATTGAAATTGATTAAGTATAAAATGTAAACACACTGTTGATAACAATTTTTCATCAAAACAAACTTAACATCTCAAAATAAAATAATGATACAATATTTTATTTTTACAGATTAACATGGCTGATAATGAGAGTAAACAAGAAAAGAAAAGATGCCAAGCTAGAGAACGACGACAGAGAGCAGACAGCCAGCAGACACCGGAGAAGAAGGAAATTCAACGAGAAAAAGAACGCAAAAGAATTGCAAGCAAAAGACTGTCACCTGCAGAAATTAAAGATATGTAAAAAAAAGCAACAAAGCAAATAAAACATTTAGAACCTGTTGCTCAAACATCAGATGACATTTTACCAGAAAAAATACAACAGATACCAAAAAAAGCAACAAAAAAAACAAACCATTTGGAACCGGTTCATGAAACATTACATGACATTTTACCTCAAACAATACAACTTATACCAAGAAAAGCCACGAAAAAAACAAAGCATTTAGAACCTGTTGTAGAAACATTATATGACATTTCACATGATGAATATGAAAGTCAAAATCCAATATGCTTTGCAAATTGTCCTTTACTCAAGTCTTTAGCAGTAGAGGTTCATAGTTGTGGGGACATGACTACTCAATGTCAGTTTTGTGAGGCTTATTATTTTAAACAGGAGAGACCCAGAGATGGCCAATTTATTAGTTGCTGTCAAAAAGGCAAGTTCAAACTTCCAGAAAGGAAAGAATTTCCTATCTATTTACAAAATATTATGACTCAACCTACTTTTCCAAACTACAAAAATTTTAAAACAAACATAAGATCCTACAATAGTGCCATATCCTTTGCATCCATGGGGGCAACATTAGCTGCTAATGTACCAGGACATGGTCCTTACTGTTTTAAAGTACAAGGACAAATTTATCATCGCACTTCCCATTTACATCCAGAGGAAGGAGATCAAAGAAAATTCGCTCAACTATATGTCCTAGATACAATGGAAGCTGTTGACAAACGTATGCAGATGGAAGAAAATAAAAAATGCTTACCCAGTGTTTTCATAGAGCTAAATAACATTATGGACAACAATCCCTACAGTAAAGCTTATAAAAAATTGGCAGAAGTAGAAAATGAACAACTACTTCATGCACAAAGACATCAATTACCAATGCCCAAGGTTAATATGGTGCTTAAAAGAGACAGACATACTGATAAACGTCGTTATAACTTGCCAACATCAAATGAGGTTGCAATGGTGTTTCAGAATGATGAAGGAGAACCACCATTTAAAAGAGACATTAGAATATATCCCAGAAATGAGGAGCAACCGTTCATTAATATGAGTATCTTAAGTCCAAATTTAGATCCAATGACATATCCCATCTTTTTCCCACACGGAGAAGCAGGTTGTCAACCAAAATTAACTCTTCCCAGTTACCCAAATGCTAAAGCCAGAATCCGAAATAATGTTTCTATGCTTGAATTTAAAGTAGCTCAAATTGCCATTCGCAATGTATTTAATCCAATTTTATGTGGTGGAAAACTAACACAACAATGGATTATTGATTCTTATTTGCAAGTTGAGGCAAATAATTTAAACTTTATCAAATATCAACAAGATAAACTCTGTGTAGAACAATATTCTGGATTAATGGACTATGTTGCTGACGTGGCTACAAGCAGAGACATGACAGCTGGCAAAGCCATCATTTTACCATCTTCCTTTCAAGGATCTCCTCGAAATATGAGAGAAAGATACAATGATGCTATGGCTATTGTCACTAAATTTGGCAAACCCGATTTTTTTATGACATTTACATGTAATCCACAATGGCCAGAAATTACACAAAATCTACTTCTTGGACAAAGTGCTTCAGATCGACCAGATTTAGTAGCCAGAGTTTTTAAGATTAAATTAAATGAATTAGTACGTGACTTCACTATAAATCAGTTATTTGGCAAATGTCTTGCTTATGTATATACCATTGAATTTCAAAAAAGAGGCCTTCCACATGCACATCTTCTAATAATACTTCAAGAAAAAGATAAATTAGGTACTTCGGACAAAGTGGATGCAGTCATTGTTGCTGAACTACCAGATCCAGAACTATATGGTAGACTATATGAGATTGTTACTCATCGCATGATTCATGGACCCTGTGGTGACCTTAATCCACAATCACCATGTATGGAAAATAATAAATGTTCCAAAGAATTTCCAAAAGATTATAGAGACAAAACCTATGCCAATTGTGATGGATATCCACTTTATAAAAGAAGAGAAGGAGATAGTGCCATTATTCGTGGAATAAAACTGGACAATAGATATGTAGTACCCTACAATCCACATTTACTCATGAAGTACAACGCCCACATCAACGTAGAAGCCTGCACTTCCATCAAATCCATTAAATATGTCTACAAATATATTTACAAAGGTTACGATGCAGCTACTGTAGTCGTCAAAAGTGTGGTAACTTGTCTTCCTTGCATGTTAATTTATCTTCCTTTCAGGACCTCCTTAAACAGGTCTAGGTAGGAGGGCTAAGAATCTTTACTTCCCTCCCACAATTGCTAAAGGAAGTGATGCATGGACAGGATGTGATGTAAATCACATCATCTCAACTAAGGGTATATAACATAAGGCCAGGCAGGAAATCGCTCTGTTGCTTCCTTTTCTTCCTTGGTGGATGTGATGTTGAACTTGCAGCAGTGAGCCATTACTAGATGTGAAGGCCTAACCGTGGGTGAGATCAAGCGTGTGGGGAAGGGGATTACTATATAGATAGATAGATTTAAAAAGGGTTGTTGCTCCGTGGGTCTGGGCTGTGTGTTTGTGATACATTTATAGTATTGTGTTGTTGCCTTTTAATAAATACCTTTTAATGTAGACGAACCTTGTGTAATATATATATATATTAATTTGGTGATACACCACATTAATATATATATATATATTACACAAGGTTCGTCTACATTAAAAGGTACTAAAATTTGAAATACATGATGGATCACATGCAGTATATAGGTTAGCAGTACATTTGCCACAACGACATTTAGTCTATTTCCATGCTGGAAATTAAATGAATGCATTGGCCCAAAGTGAAGATCGGCACACTACACTAACTGCATGTTTTGAATTAAATGCCACTGATTCTGAAGCAACTGAATACTTATATATTGAAATTCCATATCACTATGTTTTTGTGAATGGATTATGGAGACCAAGAAAAAGCAGAGGCAATAAAATAATTCCAAGAATTTACACAGTCAGTCCAAGAGATGTTGAACGTTTTTGCTTACGGATATTACTTTTAAATGTTCCTGGAGCACAAAGTTTTGAACACTTAAGAACTGTTAATGACATTGTATATGAATCCTTCCATTTAGCTGCAAGACATAGAAACTTACTATCGGATGATACAGAATGGGAAAGATGTTTAGAAGAAGCAGCACAATGTCAAATGCCACCACAGATGAGAGAACAATTTGCTTTTATTTGTATCTTCTCAAATGCTCCAAATGCATTAGCTTTGTGGGAGACTTTTAAAAGTAATATGGCTGAAGACTTTATGCGACGATACAATGAACCCATTGCACACTTAAAAGCGTTAATGGAAATCCAAGAAGTATTTTTACTCATGCTTTAAGTTGTGCAAGTTTTAATTTGCCTGATCCAGGTCTTATAGATGACATAAACTTTAAAGACTATGACATTCAACTACAAGCAGAAAGAACAGAAGAAAGACTTGCAACTTTAAATACATTACAATTGCAAGCATTTAATGCCATTAAAAATGCAATAGATGATGACATGGTGACAGAGCATTATTTCTATCTTGATGGACCTGGCGGATCAGGAAAAACCTATCTGTATAATTTATTAATGAGTTCAGTACGAGCACAAGGTCAAATAGCAATGGTGTTTGCCACTACTGGAATTGCTGCACTTTTGTTAGAAGGTGGAAGAACTGTTCATAGTGGATTTAAACTGCCATTCCCTTTTTTAGAAACTTCTGTGTCAGATATTTGCATGACATCATTACAAGCAAAGAAATTCAACAAATGTAAATTAATTATAATAGATGAGGCCACAATAATGTCATGCTATGCCCTCCAATGTATTGACCGTTTGCTTCGTGAAGTTATGGATAATACTTTTCCATTTGGTGGAAAGGTAATGTTGTTAGGTGGCGATTTCAGACAAACATTACCTGTCGTTGTACATGGAAATCGAACTGACATTATTAAAACATGTATAAAGTCAAGCACACTATGGAAACATTTTACCCATCTTCAACTGAAACAAAATATGAGATCAGAAGGCCAAACTGATTTCAATGATTGGCTTATTAAAATTGGAGAAGGAAGAACAGAAAAAATACCACATTTACCTGACGACACTGTAGAGATCCCACCTCATATGATTTGTCAACAAGATATTATAGCCGCTATATTTGAAAGGAGCATAAATAACGAGGAATATTCCGAGCTTGCCAACCAAGTCATTCTAACGTGTAAAAATAAGGATGCATTAATACTCAATAATGAAATCTTAAAAAAAATTAATCCAACACAAAGAAATTATCACAGTGCTGATTCTGTACTTGCTGATGACAATGAAAGTCAGTCCAACTTTTCGACTGAATTCATAAACTCACTAACTCCTTCTGGAATGCCACCACATATTTTGCAGCTAAAGAAAGGTTCAATTATTATGTTACTGCGAAATATGAACCCCGAAAAAGGACTATGCAATGGGACAAGATTAATTGTTCAACATTTAAAGGACCATTTTATAGATGCTGAAATTTTAACTGGGACCCATAAAGGAGAGAGAGTTTTCATACCAAGAATAGATTTAGCACCAAGTGAAAGTAGTCTCCCTTTTATACTTCAAAGAAGACAATTTCCCATTATTATGGCATTTGCCATGACCATCAATAAATCACAAGGTCAAACATTCAAATCTGTGGGTATTTTCCTGGAAGAAACAGTATTTGCACATGGTCAATTGTACGTTGCGTTGTCACGGTGCAAAAATCCACAGGCTATTAAACTTTACATTGAAAAGAATGAAAGTCAAGGTGATTTATTAGAAGATGGACGTATTTTTACTAAAAACATTGTCTACTATGAAGTACTATAACTTTGCAGTAAAGAAACAAAACACAAGCAAAACACATTTAAAAACATTCAAAAATAATAAACAAGAAACAATTTCAGTCATCATTTATGGAACGACTCTTTATGGATGATTCGACTCACAAAACACTTGCCTTGCAACTATATATATGTGATACTTATGTTAAAATGTTAATTAACTATGTTACTGTTTGTAATGTTACAAGTTGGAAAACAAGATTTTAACTTTCTTTACTTCAACATATTACACAGTTCATGTTAACAGCTCCGCCACGTTTTAAGACACAATGTAAATATTGTATGTTATGTTAATATTACTCCCTGTATTAAGGTTTATCGACAGTTCATGTGGTTATGAAGGAATTTATTTCATTGAGTAGATTTTACAGAGAGTTTTTACTTTTTGCCTTCCTTTGCATTCAATGTATATTGAAGTTAAGAATTATTCCGATACAAATTGCATGTTAAAAAACCATTGCCTTAAGTTTTAAATATTGAGTACTTTGAAGTTAAATTGTTTTTACATTCAAATGTTAATACTTTCAATGCAAAATTATGTTACAATCTTTATTCACTATGTTACTGTTTATACTGTTTCAATTTGTACAAATCTTTTTTACTGTTGGAAATGTACATATATAAGAAACTTGAAGTTTAAAAATATATTATGTCAAGTTTCCTACTTAAATATATTAAAAAATTCATGTTACAATTGGATACCTTTCAAGCTGGGTTTCTACTGTTTGTTTTCATCGGGATTAAATGTAAAATATTGAAGTTAATAATTCTTCTGATACAAATTGATTAGTTTAAATACTGATTAGTTTAAAGTTCAACTGTTTTTTAAATTCAAATGTTATTAATTTTTATACCAAAATATGTTACAAAATGTGTTCACTATCTTATTGTTTATAATGTTCAAAGTTATATAAATGTTTTGTCAAGTTCCAAAGTTACACAAATAATAAAGTTAAACTTTCACAAAATACAATTTCAAGTTTATTATTTACATATATTACAAAGTTATATTTGCTTTTATTGGGATTTCATGTATATTGAAATTAACAATTCTTCACATACAAATTGCATCTTAACAAACCATTGCCTAAAGTTTACAATAATGATTAATTTCATTTTCAACTGTTCTTACATTAAAAGGTTAATACTTTTAATAGAAAATGTTTCAACACTTATTGTTCACTAAGAGAACATTTTACTAAACGAAACATGTTTTAATACACATCTCATTGCCGTCATTTTTTGCCGGGCAAGTCGTTAGTATATAAATAATTTCTAGCTAATGGGTTATCATATAAGTAATCCGCATTTTTTCTTTGTACTGCTTGCTTTTGGGGAGTGGGAATTCTTAATATGTAAGATTATTTGTACTTTCACTCATATTCAGCCAGAAGAATAACAGAATTCAGCAATATTGCTCTCCTCTGTCAAAAAGAGACTTAAAAAGCTATTTGCATTTTTTTAAAATAGATCAACAATTTAGATAGTTATAGAAATGTTAGTTATGGCTTTTATAGTCAGTGTAGCCCCACAAGCAGATTCATAGATAATTTGAATGGAGCCTTGGCTACACGGCCATTGCGCTACATAATGTGACCAGTTATTCAAGTGATTGGAGCTGTGTTGAGATAAGTTCCCAAGAAAGAGCATCTCCTATTTATCTCATCAGCTTTAGTGATGTACATTGTATGCTTTATCCTGTACTAGTTCCGCAGGAAGACAGAACGTGTGGTACTCTAAAGTTTTTAAGCAGGGAAATTAATGACTATGATTGCCAATGACTAGAGAGCCCATTGTTGTCTTAAAAAGTTTATAACTGTTCTCTCGTTTATCCGCTGAACTTAAAAAAATATATAAAAATATACAGAGTGAAATACCTAGTTTCCAACATTTTAAGCTGCTACACTTTAGTAAGATATTCTATACACTTCGCTATCTGAACAGATTACTGAGTGTAAAACCCCAACCATGCAGAGCACTACTGGTGATTTTGGTGTTCCTTTAAAGACACAAGATGTGATTGATGAAGTGCCATGCTTACATTTAAAATGGGTCATTTCCATATGAGAATTATTTTGGGGAGATTTAACTGCTTTTGGGTAGAGAATCTTTTCCCTTTTTGTTTTGGTTTTGTTAACATTCATTATGTTGGTGAGTATGTCGCTTGAATTGCACAGGTTTTTGTAGTGCAGCTTCTTCCTTTCTTTACGGCTAAACCTATGCTGTGGTTGGTGTCAGCTGGGTTTGATAAATTATTTCTTTAATATTGCATGTTTACCTTTTTCAGGACAGGAGATGCTGAGGATAGCATGAAAAAGTAAAAGAAAGCCAGATATGCGGTTAATAGGAGGATCAGTCATTTTGTAGGTGCGGAGGATGCCCCAGGCTTCCTGGGTCACAGGAAGCACCTCTTGTGTTCTGATTGGAGGGTCGGGCATTCTAGAGCTCCCGTCCGTTTGGCGCACTTTTGCGGCATTCCGCGGCCAGCTATTCCAGCCTGTGGACGTGCAGGACTGTGCTCTGCAGGTACCGTTTGCAGGCCGCGTGGATGTTTAGTTTTATTAACCCTTTGGGTAGCATGGGTGTTTGTTGTTGTGGGTGTGTGTGTTTTGTTCTTTGTGCCTTCCGTTTCTTTGCTTTGTTTGTCCTTTCCCTTCTTTCTCTCCCTCTCCTTCTCCCCCTTTTGTTCTATTTGGTGTCAGTTATTTATTATTAGTACTCCTGAGTATGGATGCAACGGAGGCAACCAATCGGGAACGGCTGGTGGACTTGGTACACTCTTGAACCCTTTGTCATGGGGTTAGGTGGTTTGATCCCCCCTTTGTTAGCGGCCCAGGTGCAGTCTGCAGTGGTTGTTGACCTGGGTAGTTATGGGGAACCTGGCTCCTTGAATAGGGCTGCGCTGCAACGGGATCTCAGCGTTTGCAGCCCCATAGGAGATGGTAACATGAGGCAGGCTTTGACCGCAGTCGATGGTTTGGAGTCACAGCAACTACCACCATCCTTGAAGGGGAGAGCAGATCTGTCAGGCACCACAGGTGCAGGTTTAGTACACCAGCCCTTACCCAATAACCCCACTCACACCCATTTACACCCTTGCACAAAGGGTACCAGGGGTAATAGAAGATCAAGAAGCTCTAATATGGCTCCAACAGCTGTGCGCTCGGACCAAGCTGTGGTCCCTCAGCCTACACAAAGTAACCATAATGTTGCTGTAATTAAGGGACAATGTACAAACACTGCAAGGCTCAGCGGAAGCATGGCGACAGTCAAAAAAAAAAGAAGCCAGATTGAGAGACAGATGATAATGGAGGACAGTCAGATAGTGACAGAAGATGTGCCAGTAGCTGCTGCCACCTCAAGGCACACTCACCTTGCCAGGGCCAGAAACACCACCTCAAGATGTCCTGTCTTTTCCTCGACTAATAGGAAGCAGAAAACAATGACGACTGACACAGCATGGTTTCTCTAATGCGGACAGTCACACTGACAACTGTACACGTCGTTGTGACAATTGGTCAAAAGGAACAGGAGTTAAACAGGGTTTCCAATAATGCAGACCTTAACCTTAGGGGTTTTGGTTTATTGAACATCTTGCACCCAATTCAAACTGTCATAGCAGACACAGAGTCTTCACTTGATGAAGAGTGGGTTTGCATAATACCTAGACTTAGGCAGAGACAAGCGAGTAACAGTTCATCTTGCCTTCCTAGGTCTATAGAAAGATCAGGGTCTCACAGTCGGAGAACATGTCGCTGCAGCTGCGTGTATTCAGAATCTGATGGAGAGCGGAGCATAAGGTGGGATAGGAGCAAGCAATCATCAGCTACAACTGACCAGAGGATTGTGGATACGGCTGTGACATCTACACCTACAGGGGGCAAAGCAAATGAGTCGGTGGGCGACCAGGGGTTCCAAAGAAACTAGCTGGTTCCCTGCTGAGCATCACAGGCATAGTCCCTCCCAATTTTTGGCAAGTTTAAAGGATCTATAAGCTTCTCACAAGATTTCCATTTCAGAGGCAGAGGTGAGCAAGTGGGTGGCTGGTCTTACCCGTTAAGCCTGGTCATATGGGGAGAATCCCTCCAGTTCAGTCAGTCCAGGGTTTCCCTTAGCGGGCTTAAATAAATCTCTTATTCCCTCTCTACATGCTAATAGTGCATCCCCTCCCCTCTCTCATGCAGCTATCCTCCCTTTTGAGGTGTTGAAGGTATTGGATGGTTCACTAAGACTGACAGCAATTTGCCCCCTGGACAACCTGGGGGCCCATCTGTCTCACAACATGAAGGAGTGGATATGGCAACAATAGTTCATAGAACTCCTTTCCCTAATCCTGTTTTCTAGATTTTCAGACACCATGGATAGAGATTATCGTGGAGAGGTGAAGGACAAGCGTAAATCCTTTAGGAGGATTCCGCATACATTCAATAACTGGCTTCAAGCATTTTACATTATGGCGAACAACACCCTGAGCAATGCTCAGGGCTATTTGTGTACTTGGAAGAAATCAATAATGCATACTGGACATATGGCGGCATGGCTTGGTGGAGGTACAATGAGGAATTCCGTCAGAACATGGCCCCCAGGCCGTTTATGTCATGGAGTGACAAAGCGGTAGCCTACTGGCTGAACATAATGCAAGCCATGCTGCCCTTTCGGACCAGCTCGGGCGGGGTTAGAACTCCAGCCGCAGGCTCAGCAAGAAGCACTTGCTATGCTTTCTATGAGGGCATATGCAAATGTGCTCCCAATTGCCACTTCAAGCACGTTTGCTCCAATTGCGGGGGGAGCATACCCTAGCAAAATGCTGTAGGCTAAGGGACATCGCCAAAGTCAACAAGTCCTCGCAAAAAGGGCAGGACTCCAATATCACTGGCTGCAATGCTACTGAGGCTATAAGGCTACAGTAGGTTGCCAGGTAAGAAGGGAGCAGCCAAGCTACTGATTGAGGGTTTTCAAGACGGTTTTAAAATACCTTGTGAGATTTAACACTCTGGTACTCAGCCTTCGAACCTAAAATCTGTAAATGAATTTCATGGTGTGTGATAGGATCAGATTAGTGAGTAATCATGTATTCTGATGTGTGTATATTATTATATCTGAGTACCAAGATATAATGAGAGAAAATAATGCACAGAAGTCAGCGTGTCATCAGAATAATCTCTGAGTTTTATTTGGACGGCCTGTCCCTTATATAGCACACGTCACAGATAATAGTCATAGTTGGAAATAGGGTTAAATACATATTTGCAAGCAAGTGTCTTTTTATGTTTAACTCAGCAAAACGATCCTTATCTAATTCCTGGCTTCCTATAGATACGTTGTCTCAGTAGTATCTGAAACAAAGACAGGATATAGGAAACAGATGTTTTTAAAGAACATTAACGTAAACATTCTACAGATGACGCACTTAATGTTCTAGTGAGATACAAGATAAGAAACATGCTGACATACTTTTTATAATCATGATATTCTTAGCTAATTAATTTCTAAATGAAGAAATTAAAATAACTAACAGTGTGGTTCAGGAGAAATTGCACAAGGAAGTTCAGCTTGGCAGGATGGAAGGGAAGTTCAGCTTGGCAGGATGGAAGGGCCTTCTTTTCAACCCTAAGTTCCCGATTTCATAATCTCTCCTTTGGGTGTGTTCCCTAAAAAGGAAAAAGGAAAATGTAATTGAATTCATCATCTTTCCCATCCTAGAGGCAGCTCAGTTAATTACAATGGTTACTCTTCTGTGTCATATGCATCAATTGTCTCCGCTACCAAAGTCATGAGGAAGGTAGGCATGGGTGCTTTGATGTTGAAAGTGGATATTGAGTGTGCTTTCCGTCTCCCGCCAGTTAATCCGTCTAGTCACCCGGCTGTTAGGTTTCAGTATTGATAATATGTATATAATCATGATATTCTTAGCTAATTAATTTCTAAATGAAGAAATTAAAATACCTAACAGTCCCTCCTCTTATAAATGTATTAAACAAAGGTCTTAAAGCAAGGTTCAGTTTAAATGGTAACATTGCCATTGACGGTCTGGCAGTGGAAAAGGTTCAAAATAGATGATCTGTGAGGGCACAGTCCTATTCACAGGGCTCACCTTGGTGAGATCAATAGTCTCTCTGGGCTCCTCTTTTTGCAGTACCTGAATATGCAAATATTGTTACCTCTGCCTGAGGTGTAGATTCCAAAAGTATGTCTCCCTTCATCACACTTTTGTATAGCTGATTTTGGCTGCAGGAGAATGGCTCCACACCCCGTGTCAGCTTTAAGCGTCTCTTTGTACTTTTGCACTTCCTGTGATAAGGTGGGGAGTAACCCCTGTCAGCTCCTGTATTCCATAAGGACAGTTTCCAGCTAGGACATCTCTCATTTCCATACAGAGAGGCTATACACAAGTATACTGGCGCTTTTCTCACCCCTCCACTACGTCTTCCTCCAGAAAGTCCACATCTTAGTACTTGACATAGGTCTATTTGGTTGGTTCCTATCTGCTCTTCCTTGAACACTAGGGTCACTTGGCCAGTTAAATTGACTTCCATCATGTCTCTTTTCATTCTGTGCATCCACATCTCTTTAATAGATTGCGTCTGGTTGCCTCTGGGTCTTGTTACTTCTTCCCATATGATTATGGGTGCTACTATGCAAAGAGTTATCAAGATGAGGCATGTCAGTGAGATTCTTAGGCCACACCAGTTAGGTCTTTTGAACAGGTGCCAGGACATTTTTTTGGGCCAGTTGAGAACCCCAAAACCCGCACCATTCGGTTCTTCACTGGGTTTGAGACGAGTTTCCTCCCCTTTGTAGCCCAGCCTGACTCGCAATGTGTCAGCTAGCAGGTTTTAGGAATCAACCGGCTCAAGCTCTGGCACTTTTACTCTCTTGCAGTGAGTCAGGTGTAATCAGGTGGCTTGTTCGGCAACTTTCAAGGCAGTGGGTGTTGACAGCAGAACTTGGTACGGTCCTTCCCACCTGGCCGATGCCCAATTTTTGCGCTTGATTACTTTAATTAGGACCCACTGGCCTGGTTGTACCAAGCAGGGTCCCTGCTGTTGCTGTGGATGAGAGAGAGATGGAGATAATATCTTTCTTACTTAACATTTTTCTCATATAGTCTGCTAAGTTTTCACTCATGTTCTCATCTTCTAAGATAAATGGTCTAAATTCTGGTAGTAGGAATGGTCTCCCATACAATATTTCAAACGGGGTTAACTTCTTCCTGCCTGAAAGCATGTGCTTGTTTAGCATGACTAATGGTAAACAGTAAAGCCAATTTTTCCCTGTCGCTGCCATCGTTTTCCTCAATTTATTTTTAATGGTACCATTAGTTCTCCTTACTAATCCAGCTGACTGTGGGTGGTACGCACAGTGGTTTTTCAACTCTATGTGTAATGCTTTACTCAAGTGGTCGATAATATTGTTCACAAAATGTGTACCGTTATCGCTATATATTTCCTCTGGTAAACCAAACCTAGGAATTATTTGTGTCACTAAGGTTTTAGCCACTGTGATTGCGTCAGGGTGTGCACATGGTTTCGTTTCCACCCACCTAGAGTATACAACAATTATCACTAGGCAATATTTCTTCCCTTCACACTTTGTTAGTTCAATGAAATCCATACATATTGTCTGGAAGGGGTATGTTGGTTCTGGGAATGTGCCTCTTATGGGGTGATAGTTACCCTGAGGGTTGTGTTGTGCACAAACAAGGCAACCTGCACAAAATTTTTAAAATAGGTGTTTAATCCATAGGCTGAAAATATTCTGCTGACCATGTCTACCATATTCCCTCTTGAGACATGACTAATGCATGGCTCAACATAGCTGCATATCTGAATAGTGATTTTGGTAAAATTGGTTTCCCTTCTATACTCTCATAAATATTATCAGCATTCAGTTTACTACCTTTCTTCAACCAGTATGTTTTTTCCTGTGAGGGTGCATCTGCCTGTAGTTGCTGTAGAATACTCTTGTCAATGTGGTTTACGAAATACACAGATGTGTAGCTGTGTAAGAGAAAAATGTGTATTTTTCCCGTTAGAGCCGTCTGCTTTGCAGCTGCATCTGCCCTGCCATTTCCTATTGAAATTGCGTCTGTGGTCGTGGTATGAGCCACACATTTACATACCGCAATCTTCAAGGGCAGTTGAATGGCTTCAAGTAACTGCAAAAGGAGTTGTTTATGAGTGACTTGCCTGCCAGTAGATGTGACCATGCCTCTATTCTTCCCTAATTGTGCAAATATGTGCACAGGTGAGAATGCATATTGGTTGTTGGTGTATGTTTACTTTGTCTCAGTTACGCAGTCCAGGCTTTTCCTATATATTTTCGTGCTCGGTGAGTACTGCACTCCGAGGTCATAGGGCAAGTACTCCCATTGTGTTTTATCTGCCTGAGCCTCTTCTACCATCACTCCTACCTGTACCCACCTTCCACCAGCTGGCATAGTCAGTGATATGTGTGGCACTGTGTGTCCTGCATAGAGTAACTGGTCTTAATCATTCAATTTTACTCCCACCCCTGTATACCCATTTTCTGTCCAGTATATGTAATCCAAGGTTATTCTGGTATTGGTGTGTTTGAAAAAAAAAAATTTCATAGTCCACATCCCTCCCCGGTGTACTTTCAAATTTCATAGTGCAGTGTAATGACCCTGTGCTTTGTTTTACACTGGAAGATGGAGCTAGGTCATTAGCCATGGCTACCAAAGTGCTGGATACTTGTCCTGGCCCTTTCGACACCATGTCCAATGTGTAAAAGTAATGTGGTTCACCCATTCCCTGCACTACATTTACATCGACAGGTATGCCCCCATGTATGCTTTCATGCCTTACTCTGTAGGAACCACTCTAATGTTGCATTTCAGCATCAGATCTCTACCCAAGAGATTTATCGGGCATCTAGGGGAGAGTATAAAAGGATGCTCAAATGTTTGGCCGTTGAACAATCTCCCTGTGAGTGGGCATGATATAGGTTCGCTATTTGTCTGTCCTGCTGCTGACCTACCAGTATGTTTTGTGACGACGTGGAACTAGTCCATGTGCCATCATCACTCAACACTGACCTACATGCTCCTGTATCGCATAAAAATGTTATCATTACCCCCTCTACATCTAGTTGAATGACTGGTCGTTCTGCTAGAGCCATTAAGTCTATACATGATTCTAAATTCAACACATCATTTATTTCTGGCAAGTTTGCATCATTATTACCATACTCATACAATTCAGATTCAAGAAATTCTTGTTCAGCAAATATTTGTAAAGGAAGGGTACAACCTGGTTCTAGTCATTTGTCGGTCTGGTCATCGTCATCCGCTCCCTCTTCCTCCTGGTACTTTCTGTTTCTGCAGGAACGTGCTAAGTGGCCAGCCTTGCCACATACGTAACAATTTTCCTCTGCTTCCACCTCGACCTCGTCCACGTCCACCTCCTCTCCCTCCACGTTTTTGGTTATTTCCACCATCACCAGAAAAGAAAGCAAAAGTTATAGGTTGCGCTTTCCTATCAACAGAAGTCATCAAATACACCTCCTTTGGTTCCTCCTTTGGTTTACTATCTTGCTTCCTCTGTTTCTTTTCTTTTGCTCTCTTACACTGCTCCTCTGCATGTTTAGCATATTCTATGGTTTCCCTAAGGGGACATGTTTTGTAAGTAATTTGGTGTTGTATCACAAAGTCATTTATTTCTGGATGACATCCCCTGAGAAAAGCGTTTTTAGTTGCTGAGCATATGGTCCAGCATCATCATATGGGTTAGGTCTGGCTACCCCGCTATGGCTGTCAAATACTACCCGCAACCTCCCCATATATTGTTCCACACTTTCATCATCTTTTTGTACACACTTGTTTATCTTAGTCCAGTCTGCGTGTTCTCTGTGTCTGTCAGCTATTCTGCCTATTAGAACGTCTACTCGTTGGGTCAGTTCTTGTGATCCATATTGCAATGGCTCCCCCCTTGGGTCCAGTGGATTCCAGTCACCTTCACTAAGGATCCAATCGGACCTTAATATCTGCCTCAGACACCATACAACCTCAACACCATTTAATTTAAAACTTTGCTGCAATTGCTGGAACTTAAGTCTGAAAATTCCCATATTGTCATTTGGGTGGGGGACTCCTGCTACAGCTCTCCTCACATCTGCATCTGTCCATGCTCGGTATACTAGCATTGTGGGTGGCAACACATTTCCCCCATCTACAAGCTCTCCCCCCCCTAGGATTGGGAACCTCAATTAAGGGATAAAATGGCACAGATGTTATTCCCTTACCTCCGTATTGATGATCTGGTGCCCGCCTGATTCTGGCGGGCCGTCCTTCATAAGGTGGTGGTGTTGGAGGAGGTGAATTTGGAGCGGTGGCGGCTAGCAGGTATTTGCGGGCATCATCAAACTCGTCCTCTACATCATCACTATAAGTGACCATATTCCCAGGAGTTGGAGGGGCGGTCAGTCGTGGAAGTCTTTTCTGTGTACACATAAACATATCCTCTTTCGAAGGAGAGAGGTGGTTAACATTACATGTCCCTCCCCCCGTAGGCACCGTCATTGTGATACACATTTGCCTTTTTGTTTTCATCTTCAACAATTTTTTATTTTTAGTATAGAAAATTTATTTACTTTTTATTATTTTATTTTTATTTCCTTAATTAAGTAACGTTGCGTTTACTTTTACTTTCGTATACTTCTTTGTGTATAGTAAAGCTCAATAAAGTTTGAACATCTCCTATACCTTCCTTGTAATAAGAATTAATATTGCCAAGAAGTAGTGGATACAGGGCACTGATTCCAGCAGAGGTAGTATAGTAGATGCTGTGTATCCAGTGGGTGCGGTGAGCATTGTCATCACTTAAAAGGGGTTATAATAACATGCCTTTGTCTCTCTTTACAGCAACCACACTTTCTCCCTTCTGCTATGTTCCCTCAAGGTTACAGACAGACATATTTCACATAAAAAAAACTAACACACACACAGAGGAAAAAAATGGGAGCAGGAAAGGGGAGTGGTCTGCTATGTGGGGGGTTGGCCAGACCCTGCACATCTTCACATAATGCAGACCAGTCACCTCCCTGCCCAAAGGTCAAGCATCGAGTAAAGTTACAAAGACACAGAAACTTTATATATATATACACAAATACACATAAGAAAACAATTCTAGAATACAGTGTTCACAATTCCCACACATAAGTGTGTTTTTACCAGACATAAGTTACAGATGCACACCAGAAACCCTTTGCATATTAAACATTTCTGTAGAGATAACCTTGAAAACTGCAGGGTCTAGAAACCACACTCCTGGCAGTGCGATTTATGCCCTTGAGAGCCTATCCACTTATACATATACACATATATATATATATATATATATATACATATATATATATATATATATATATATATATACACCTATATATATACACATATCTTGAACTCTTATAGTATCAATTAAAGTTAATAGATATACACAAAAAATAATATCACAGGTACATGGAAATATACATAGCATTACATATACATACAACAACCAACAGACCGTTTATACAGTTTCCAGAAATAATCTGTATATCTCCCACACCTTGGACCATCCGCCGTCTCCACACCCGAGTGTGGAAACCTGGTTCACGTAGAGAGAGAGTCGTTCATGCTACATTTCGCACGCTACACCTCAAACACCACCACATATACTCGGCACATCAAGGACCCATAAAGCCCGTAGCTTCTGATGGGAAGTCTTGTTGTGCAGTTCCCTTTAGTGTAAACCTTGCCACCCAACCTTCAGGGCTGACAGGTAAACCACTGAAAGTCCAACTTCACCATATACCGTGTGGTGCCTTTGTGGACGTATCCCTTACAAGTATAGCTCCCACCCAGGGCTTCATACACACAATCTTACAGAGTATTTTAGTAAGAAGTTATGAATACACAGAAACTGCAGACAAAATATTTCAACATTGTATAACCAAGTAAAGAATGAGAAAGATGGAAATTCAAGCAGTTAGATGCCTGTCGTGCTCAACTGCCACAAATTTTGGTTTGTGCTTCTTCCATAAACACAGGCAAGTCACAGGATTAGCCCTTCGGAGACTAGGTGGGTAATGCGTGACCACTCACTACCAAAAGTGGATAGTTTCAGGTAAGAATTTTGAGAACAACACAAAAGAATACATGTATATAAATATACATACACTCACAAGTACACAGAAATATACAGAATGTTTACAGGTATATACAATAAGCAATAAATCTGTTATGCGTGTTACACCCCTCACAAACATACATACACCCGGTACCGGTATTTAAATCATACAAAATGGTAACATGCACACACATACATATTTTCTTGCAAGAGCTCATTTAAAAGTCGGACTCATTTACCCCTTTTTCATGGTAAGCTTTCTCAATAATGTTACGTACAGAGAACTTATTTTATAGTCTTTTCCTCAGGATAATGACTCTTTTACCTCTCTGTGGGTAAGTGTCAACCCTTCTACCTATTACTAGGCTAGAAACCTAGTTGTACAACTCTTTTACCTAATATCACTGTTAGGCAAGGAATGCAGACATACACACACATGCAAAATGCAGCAGAAATTCATATACTCACTGTCAGTTCGTTGTAAGCTGTGCCTTGTCATCCCTCGGAAAAACACCTTGCCTCTGTGGTCCAACGGATCGTATATATCAGGCCTGAGGTCTTTCTCAAGGTAAGGGAGTCCTCAGCGACTTACCCCCCGTGCACGGTAAAAGGAGTTTTGCTCCGTCCGAGGAATGATAAGGGAAACAACTTCCGTCTCGAAGGACCAAAATGATAGGATCAGATTAGTGAGTAATCATGTATTCTGATGTGTGTATATTATTATATCTGAGTACCAAGATATAATGAGAGAAAATAATGCAAAGAAGTCAGCGTGTCATCAGAATAATCTCTGAGTTTTATTTGGACGGCCTGTCCCTTATATAGCACACTTCACAGCTAATAGTCATAGTTGGAAATAGGGATAAATACATATTTGCAAGCAAGTGTCTTTTTATTTTTAACTCAGCAAAACGATCCTTATCTAATTCCTGGCTTCCTATAGATACGTTGTCTCAGTAGTATCTGAAACAAAGACAGGATATAGGAAACAGATGTTTTTAAAGAACATTAACGTAAACATTCTACAGATGACGCACTTAATGTTCTAGTGAGATACAAGATAAGAAACATGCTGACATACTTTTTATAATCATGATATTCTTAGCTAATTACTTTCTAAATGAAGAAATTAAAATACCTAACAGTGTGGTTCAGGAGAAATTGCACAAGGAAGTTCAGCTTGGCAGGATGGAAGGGAAGTTCAGCTTGGCAGGATGGAAGGGCCTTCTTTTTAACCCCCAGTTCCCGATTTCATAATCTCTCCTTTGGGTGTGTTCCCTAAAAAGGAAAAAGGAAAATGTAATTGAATTCATCATCTTTCCCATCCTAGAGGCAGCTCCGTTAATTACAATGGTTACTCTTCTGTGTCATATGCATCAATTGTCTCCGCTACCAAAGTCATGAGGAAGGTAGGCATGGGTGCTTTGATGTTGAAAGTGGATATTGAGTGTGCTTTCCGTCTCCCGCCAGTTAATCCGTCTAGTCACCCGGCTGTTAGGTTTCGGTATTGATAATATGTACTATATGGGCCTCTGCCTTCCAATGGGTTGCTCCATATCGTGTGTGTATATTTAAAAACTTTCAGCACTTTTTTTCAATGGGTGACGTGCGCCGAGTCCAGTTACTCCAGCATCATTCGCTATCTGGATGATTTTCTGTTTGTTGGTCTGGCGAGACAGTACACGTGCAATCATATTGGACACATTTACAAGGTTGACCAAGCAATTCAGTGTCCCTTTGGCTCATGAGAAAACAGAAGGCCAAACTACATTACTAACCTTCCTTGGCATTCAAATCGACTCTGTTCGTATGGAATGTAGTTTACTGTTGGAAAAAGTAGATAACTTAAAGGAAGAATTGACAGCTCTTTTAGGTGCAAAAAGAGTTATGCTTCGGCAGCTTCATTCAATTCTAGTTAAATTCAATTTTGCATGCAGAATTATCCCCATAGGCAAAATATTCAGTAGAGGGCACGCCCTGGTGACAATGGGCATAAAACGACCACATCACTTTATAGTGGTCTCATCGGCACTGAAGGACGATGTCAGGGTCTGGCTCGCTTTTGTCAAAGACTTCAATGGTAAAACTTTAATCCACTCACGTAAGCTGTCCAGCACCGAGTTGGAGCTATACACAGATGCCTCAGGCTCCAACGGTGGTTATTTTGCCAGTAGATGGTGCACTTCTAGGTGGCCCGAGACCTGGGTTTCTATTGGCCTTACAAAGAACCTGGCCTTTTTAGAATTGTTTCCAATTGTTGTTGCCGTCCACATCTGGGGTGAGGATTTTAGGGACCGTCAAATTGTTTTCTTTACAGACAACATGGCGGTCATGTAGGCAACAAACAGCATGACAGTGTCATTGATACCGGCGGTACACCTGATTCAGCGTTTGTTACTGGGTTGCCTTCGCCTGAATATATGGTGTAGAGCAAAACATGTTCGCTGGTTTAAAAATGGGATCGCTGATGCCCTCTCTTGCTTTCAGGGTGGTCAGGGTTTCAGGTTGTTGACACCTGACGCAAGGAAGCAAGGAGACAGTATTCCTCGGAAGCTTTGGGAGCTTGGAGAGGAGAGATAGCTGGACTGATAAGATGATACTTGGCACCCACAAATTGGAACGCTTATAAAAAAAAGTCTGGAACCGATGGAATGATTTGGTTCCTTAAGCACATAGTTGTGGTTCTTGCTCCGGTGCAAGGAGAATGGTAGTTCAGTGGCATCAGTTGGTCATCAGGTAGCAGCCTTGGCTTTCATGTTGACTGGGCAAAAAGGCTGGACAGAAGCCTTTTTGGTAAAGCCTGCATTGCAAGGAATGTTTAAAGGTGAGCTCAGGCAGGACAGGAGGCGTCCGATCACATTGCTTTTCCGTACAGCCTGTTCCCTCGCATTCTTTGGGGCATTCAGAATAGGTAAATTGGTTGTGGCTTGCAGGCAAGGGTCTGGGGGTGTTTTCCGATTGTGGATACCTGTCTGCAAGATGACAGGGTGTTTATTTGGCTCAGGAGCCCCAAGATTGATCGGGATGGTAAGCGAATCGGTAGGAAATTCTATTACACCGAATAGGTACAGATTGTTGCCCCCATGAATGTGTAAGACTTTATCTGCAACAGCGGCCAGGTTACTCTGGTCTAACAGCCTTGCCCTTTCCTGCTTTCAATTTGCCAAGGTACTAAAAATGTCATTACAATGTTTGGGATTCCATCAGGCTAACTTTTGGACCCATTTAATTCGGATTGGTGCAGCCATCAAGGTAACACATTTGGGTTTACCGACGAAGTGGTCAAACGAAATGGGAGATGGGAATTGGGAAATGAGACCATTTACAGTAGCCTAAGAGTTCCTTCTCTATCTTTTCCGTCAGTCACTCCTACGTGTACTGGGCCCACCGGTTTGCTGCAATTACACAAGATAACTCACAGATGGGCTTCCAGAAACAGATCTGCAGATATGGTGGTTTACGTTAATCGTGGCTTACGCTGGTCACAGGTGAGTGGGCTGTTGGAGACTTATGCCCACCACTTTGGAGGTCCAAGTCTCATGCTAATTCTTGCTGGGGGGCAAATCTGGGATTTGTCCCTATGAAAAGAATGGTCAGAGATATGAAGAAGGACATTGCTGATTGGAAAGTCAAATTCCCTGGTTTATTCATAATTTGGTCTGAAAAGATAGAAGCGAGTGTGGAGGAACGCTAGAGACCCTGTAAGCTTAGATAGAATCAAAAGATTAATAAGTTAATGGCAAGCATTATACATAAATTGGGGTTTATGGCTATCCAGCATCACAAATGATGCTGATTATTTTTTTCCTTCCAGATGGGGTGCACCTAACAGAGATAGCATTGGAGCTGATGATGCTTGAGTTCAGGGATGGAGTTCAGCAAGCCTTAGCTTTAAATGGGGGAATGACAGCCACGTAAGAAATACTGTGCCTGATCTGTGGCGGGAGGGAAATGTCCCAGCCCAGTGGCCAAAAAAGGGTGTATGCTTGTTGACAGCACTAGGGGGTCCTGTGCGCTACTCAGGGCATGAGGACACTGGGTTCCTCCTCCTCTTGTTTATTAGCTTATTAGCATTGTTTTTTCTATTTGTTATCTCAAATAAAGCTGTGGCCTGTTGTACTTCCACTTGGTGTCTGCTGGTTATTATTTGTTAGCACCTAATGGTCTGAGTTACACCATTCAGAGAGATATACTCTTAATTAAATAAAAAAGAAAAATGGATAAAGAAGTCTGTGGTGAGACAGTCTCTTTTGGTATGTGGACCCTTTCACATCCACAGGTAATAAACCTTTCTCTGTGAATTATACATGGATAGAAACATAATGAAAATAATTAAAACCCTCACTGTTAATGACAAGTTGAGCTCTTTTTAATTTGCTGAAAATATGTTAAAATTAGCGTTATCAATGAACTTGTTTTTATTGTCTTTCAGTAAATATATTACTTTTTTATTCAATTTTCTAATGCAAAACAGATTTTTGAAATGTAATATGCCACCTAAAGGGTTAAATCAGTATGCAATTATATTATTATGCCATATTGTGAATTGAAACAGGTGCTAACGAGTTTGTATATTATCACCCATAATTGTATTTTAGTTCCACTGCACAGGTGTATTTTACAAACTTCTAAAAGTGCCTGCAAAAACAGTATACAGTATGTACAAATGCACAAATATTTACTTTATTTCTGATAATTCCTGTAGGTGGCTATTGATTATTGTCTAAATACATCTACCTACATTTTTCTTTAAACTATATGCTTCATTTACGTTAAAGAATGACCCATGTTCAGTAAGCTATACTAATGCTAAATTGTTGTCTGTGTGTTTGCGCGTTCAGTCGTGTCCAACTCTCCGTGACCTCATGGACTGCAACATACCATGCTGAACCAATTGATATCCATGGCAGAGATACTGGAGTGGGTTGCCAGTTCCTTCTTCAGTGAGCCACAGCTCCTGGTATTCCTAGGTGGTCTCCAGTTCAAGTACTGAGCAGGCTCAACCCTGCATGACCTCTTGGTTCCCAGACTGGAATCTAACCCAGGTTGCAGCGGTGAAAGCACCAAACCCTAACCACTACACTGATGCTAAAGTTTACACTGACTAAAATGATGATTGTCTACTAGTACCAGTCATCAACACCAATGTGACTTCTGACCCATTCAAATCAAGTGATATATGAAAAGCTCAAAAAACACTCAAGTTGTCTTGCAAATACCACATTTTAATAGTAATTTCTTCCAAAACTTTTTACCACAGAAACCAATCATTTTTGCATGTTACCTCTGAGCAGAAAGCTTGTAATGAGAAGGGGTTATTTTGATTTGCATACTATTTATAGTATATAAAGACGGTACATCATAAGCTAATCTTACTCTTTAATGTTATTTTTTTCTCAAAGCAAAACAGACAGATATCTGCGTTTGTAATGGAAGGTACAACCACTGAAAATAGACCATTGTGGAGATGCAGTTGATTAAAACAACAGGCTATTAGTTTTTGTAGAGGAATGCATGAATACAATATCAATAACCAAAAGAAAAAAAAAAATTTAGCCAATTAATTGAGGCTTTATGGTATCACATTTGGGAGCATTTATTGGTACATCCTATAAAAATCTGCAATGATTGTTCTAAATATTTATGGGCTTCATTTTTATTCACTAGGCGATTCAGCTGCTAGATGGATTTTTATTTTGGAGCAGTGTCTCTTGACAGTTTGGCAGCAACATCCAGTTTCTCTTAAGAGAGGGAGCACAGTACTGAAGCTGTACATCCCCAGAAATTATTATGAGAGCGCCTCACAGTGCTGTACTAAAAATGGGAGCTCCAAAGCTGTGGAGGGAGCTGGCCTAGAAGAAAGCAGCAAAAACCTGATTTCTAAAACAATTCCTAACCAACCAAATCTTCTTAGCAGTTAGAAAGATAATAGCCGCCCACTGGAAAACACCCACCCCAACATACGAGATAATCCTAAACAAAATTGAGTTTGTTCGGTCCATGAGCATTTTATCTGCTGAGGTGAATCATAACTACAAGCGCTGGGCCTCCTGCTGGGCCGCCTGGGAGACAAGGTTCGGCAGAGGAATGGGGTGAGTAATACTTCCCTCCTAAGGGATCTAGAAAGGAAAACAAGACAAGAGAAATCTTAACTTATCCAACACCAATAGCCTAACACAGTTACCCAAGATCAGAGGCTACATCTACTAAGAGTTGATACCGGTCAGGGTCAGGACTATATGAGGACAGGAAACACAGTTTACAAAGATCATCTCAGTGTTATGGGACTTCACTACTCACCGTTTCCCCCTTAGCCCCAATCCAGTTAAAAGTAACTTTCAGCAGACATAAAACTAGAAAACGGAAAAAGAGGAGGAGTTCTGGACAGAAAGACGTTCTATAAGAAGATAGATGTGATGAATGTGCTCATTGTTATTTTCTACTTACCACATCTAATGTGTTGTTTTTGTTTACTCGACGAGTGTTGTCTGACTGTCTAATAAAAATCATTTAAAAAAAAAAACCAAAAAACCTGATTTCTAGGTCACAGCTGTTTTCTGATTAAAACAAGACGTACAAGGTTTTCTTCTGAAGATGTAGTCTATGATTTTATCCAATAACACTGTGTCTGCGCATCAGTAGCCATCATACAATACCACTCTACATGGATTTACATGGATTTCCATTTCCAGCCGTATCCATGTACACCTGAAATAAGAATTCCTTGTAATTAGGTACAGATGGCATCTATAACAGTTCAGTCAGTCAAAGGGGGCAATGGCATTTATAAATGATCAGTCGGTCAAAAGGGGCAATCTTTACAGTTTGAGTGTCTGAACAAGTCCACACATTTGGATAGGAGGTTGCCCTAAAAAAAGTTGTGTGGTCTAGAATATTTTCATGATTTAATTATCAGCATAAAATTATCAGCATAAAAGATGGGAATTACAACTTTGCCACACAAAATCTAAATTTTTAATTTCTGAAAGGACAGATGGTCACGCTTATGTAACATTTCTGATATTTTTCCTTGGATTCAGGAGGATAGAAATCATATAGGTTTGCTTTTGTATGCGAATTTCCTTTTTTAATGAATTTGATTGTGGTTTGAAAAGTTGTCACTCATTTGTGAAATAGTTTAGAAACGAACATTAGCAACTTTGTAAAACTGGAGCATTAAAGCATTTTACAGACTGTTTTATTTTATTTTTTAGAAGATTTCTGTTGTATTTTTAGAAGATTCTGTTTTATCCATCTTAGACCCTGCTGGCTTGGAAACTGTGATATTTGTATTCAGCAGTGGAGTGAGTGGAATGGATTTGTTGCCTCTTTCAGGATTACACTCCTCCGCCCCTTTCCTGCACATGCTCTGAAGCAGCCAGACTAGACAATGTTACACACAATATCCCTCTGTCATATTTCATAAAAACAGACACACATACAATATAAAAGACATAGTGTACAAAATCATAGTTATTATATGTCATTGGCATTCTAAAATATTCTAGGAATCCACAGCAGCATTTTTCATGGTTATATTGATGAGAATTTTACATAAATATCTGACTAATCATCAGCGCATAAACAACAACTGGCTACTAAAGCAGCTGAATTCACGGTTAACTTGAGTGATTGAGCAGCTGCCAAATGTCTTGGTGGCCAATCTGTTTTTGGTCATGCAGCAACTTAAAGTTTAGTGTTATATTTATCTTTTTCAGAAAAATAAATACTCAGCTATTTTTAAGCATTGTGGTGTATTTAAAGTTAAAAGGTTAACAGCAGTCAAACGACATTGTAAGGAAGTTCATGTATGAAGGCCATATATTTATATGAACTTCGCGTCATACAAGGATATAGAAACATCAATGTGGATAAAATGTATATGTCACAGTCTGCTTCTTCAAGGGGTCTTGATATGAACCTAGTTCAAACCTACCCCAGTAGAATCATGTAGTTTTTGTTCTCTGTGCCACAAAAGATGGCTTCTGAAGAGGGCAAGGCCCAAAATGTACAGGCAGAGAATACTGCATACAGGTTACTAGTGGCCTATGCCAAGACCATTCCCCAAGTCAGGATACAAAACACAGAAATAGTCTCACACTGTGGATATGTGAAAAATATAACTGAACCTTTATTGAATTATTAAAACAACATATTTATACTCTCCCATACCCCACCCTTGTGTATAACAATTGAGATAGCACTCATCAGATATCTAAACGATAGGCCAGATGTCCATGGTTAGCTAGGTCAGAAAAGCTTGATGTAAAGCTCAAGTGTTTACTTAGGACTACTTGAAGTACATACATCTGTCTTGACTGTGAGGGTGCAATGATCTGCAGTTAACTTCTGTGCAGAGCATTCTTACCAGTTCCACATATGTTATATATAACATTTTCTCTCTCATAATATATAATAACTAGTATACATAATAATCATGTACAGCCAACATATAACCACACACAATAATACATAATCCCAATGCAACAATGTCATGCTCCCTTGGCAATATTCATAATTACTGGTAATATCAGTCCTTAAACAATGACATCATGACAGTATAGTTAGGAATGGGCTGCATATCTAGGTTTGCAGCCAGGTCTACCTACTGATTACCACTGTAGATTTAATTTGTTGGTGTTCAGTCCGACTCTGAGTGACCATTTGGACGCAGCACGCCAAGCACATCTGTCTGTTTCTGCTGTGTTTATTCATATGTTTTTCTTGGCAAAGATACTGGAGTGGGTTGTCAGTTCCATATCCAGTGGACTGCACTTTGTCTAACCTCTCTGCTATGACCTGCCCATCTTAGGTGACCCTACATGGTATAGATAACAGTTTAATTGAGTACACAAGCCCCTTCTCCACGACAAGCTAGCAATCCAGAAGGGGTAGATTTAATAGTGTGTTATAAAGTCATAATTGTAACACTATACAAAAGTCATCACTCTCTGCATAACTTACCTGCCAAGGATTCTTTTTCACAAGAAGTAAGGATCACATATAATAGTTGTCAAACTACGAATCGTCGTCACGCTTTGCAAACTCGCAAGAACTGAGGGACGCAGTTTGGTCCGCAAATGCGGACCCTCGCAAAGCGAAGGGCCGCATTTGCGGAAGGTGGAGGCTTTAAGGAGCATGACTTTGGAACAACACAAGACCGCATAATCCTTAACTCGCAGCACTTTCCCTACGGCGCCTCAAAACACCAACACAACCCTGCATTGTTAACTCGCAGCACTTTCCCTACAGCTACTCAAAACACCATACAAAACTCCCACACAAACCTTAACTTGCAGCTATTTACTCCTACAGCACTTCAAACCAACCCACAAAACACCCACACACAAACCTTAACTCGCAGCACTTACTCCTATGGCGCCACACACCACCGGACAAAACTCAAAGCACTTAGCCAATCTAACATGACAACCGCGGGACTTAAAAAAAAAATTACATTTGATTATATGCTCAAAACAGGGCCCTCCATTCTTTATAAGGTGTTAAGTTTGTTTTTTGCCTTGTACAATACCACTGTACAACGCTACAGAATATGTTGGCGCGATATAAATAAAGACAATAATAATAATAATCTGTAGCTTCTCTTCCGGCCTCCGCTCCTTCCTGCTCCGTCACCAGGTATATGCTAATGACGTGGCGCCCATGTGACGTCACGTCATTAGCATATACCGGGTGCTGACGACACCCCCCCCTCCTCCTTCTAATCCCCCCCTCCTCATTCTAAACCCCCCTCCTCACTTTATCCCTCTAAATACCTTTCCCTTTCCCCTCACTTACCTTCATCTGCAGCTTCTCCTCCGGCCTCCGCTCCTTCCTGCGTCGGCACCTGGTATATGCTAATGACGTGGCGCGCATGTGACGTCACGTCATTAGCATATACCGGGTGCCGACGCAGGAAGGAGTGGAGGTCTTCTACTTACTGAAGACCTTGCTTTTGGATAGAAGATAACTAACTAAAAACTTACATAACCAAAATATGTTTTGTGGTTATATAGAGCCCTATTCAATTTGTTACATCGCAATTTAATAAGTCTCTCAGTGTTTTTTCATCAACATTATTAACAGGTAAAAATACATATATGAAAACACATTTATCTTTACATGAATGAGAATTACACTTCAGATGTTTTTTCATGTCAATCTATAGTTTGCTAATAGCTCATTTGCTTTGCCCTTCTTTAGAAACACATGATTACCTGTTTATGGTTTTGCAGTCGAGACAGAGAGAGAGAGAGACACACACACAGAGAGAGACACACACACACACACAGAGGCAGACACACACACACACACACAGAGACACACACACAGAGACAGACACACACATTCATTAAAAAATACATATATGATAACACATTTATCTTTACATGAATGAGAATTACACTTGAGAATGTACACAGATGTTTTTTTCATGTCAATCTATAGTTTGCTAATAGCTAATTTGCTTTGCCCTTCTTTAGGAACACATGATTACCTGTTTATGGTTTTGCAGTCGAGACACAGAGAGAGACACAGAGAGAGAGAGAGAGAGAGAGAGAAAGAGAGAGAGAGAGAGAGAGGCACACAGAGAGAGACAGATAGACAGACACACACACAGACAGATACACAAAGACACACACAGACAGACACACACACAGAGACACACACGCACACAGAGAGACACACACAGAGACACACACAGACACACCCAGAGACAGACACACACATACACACCCAGAGACAGACACACACATACAGAGAGACACACACACATACAGAGACACACACACACATACAGAGAGACACACACACATACAGAGAGACACAGGCACACACACAGAGAGACACAGGCACACACACAGAGAGACACACACATACAGAGAGACACACACATACAGAGAGACACACACATACAGAGAGACGACACACACATACGGAGAGACACACACATACAGAGAGACACAGGCACACACACAGAGAGACACACACATACAGAGAGACACACACATACAGAGAGACACAGGCACACACACAGAGAGACACAGAGACACAGACAGACACTCACACAGAGACACAGACACTCACACACACACAGAGATACAGACACACGCACACACACATGCACACACACAGAGGCACACAGACACGCGCATACACATACAACAAGCACACACAGACAGAGACACACACACAGAGACACACAGACACACACACAGAGAGAGACACACACACACACACAGAGACACACACACACACACACACACAGAGACACAGCCACACAGAGAGACACAGCCACACAGAGAGACACAGCCACACAGAGAGACAGAGAGAGACAGATTACCATTACATTTTTTAGAAATATATGGCAGGTTAAAAAAATACGTATAATTAAACAAATGCAATTCTTTCACCTCTATTTCCAATAACAGATTACAATGGCAGACAACGAATAAGATAAGAAAGAATATGAAAGAAAAATGACAAAGGAAAGGAAGCAGAGATGGAGAGATGCACAGATCCCTGAGACTTCACAATGTTTAAGAGAAGAAGATCGACAGAGACTTCTAAATAAAAGAAACATGGCTAAAAAAACACAAAATGAGTCTGCTGGAGCTTCAAAGAAAAGAAAAAGTAAACAAAAAAAATGTCTTTAAAACATTCTCTAATGACCCAATATTGTCTCCTGACACCAATGTTGATAGAGATGACACCAATGTAGATATAGAAAGTTGTACTGAGATCTATATTGAGGAAGGTCATGATAGTCCTTTATTTAGAGCACTAACAGTAGACACTCATTATTGTGGATTAATGAATGTGCTTTGTCAGTTTTGTGGGGCCTATAATTTTCTGAAAGAAAGACCAACTGATGGAAAGTTTATTAGTTGCTGTCAGAAAGGAAAGGTAAGACTTCCAGAAAGACACACATTTCCAGAATATTTAGAAAGTATAATGAGTGATACTACATTTCCAAATTACACCAATTTTAAGAAAAACATTCGGTCTTATAACAGTGCAATTTCATTTGCTTCAATTGGTGCAACATTAGCCGAAAATGTCCCAGGACATGGTCCTTACTGTTTGAAAGTCCAAGGACAAATATACCACCAGACTTCCCATTTACCTTGATACAATGAAGGCTGTTGAACAACGAATGATGCTTCCTGAAAAAAAACAATGCTTACCCATAGTCTTTGAACAGCTTGATAACAATATGGCCAACAACCCATATAGTAAAGCGTACAAAAAATTAGCTGAGGTTGAAAAAAACAACTGGCACATGCGCGAAGACATCAATTGCCAATGCCAAGAGTAAATATGGTTCACAAAAGAGATCGCCATACTGATCAAAGACTGTATAATTAACCAACAGCAAATGAAGTTGCCATGGTATTTAAAAATGATGATGGGGAACCGCCATTTGAGCGGGATATTAGAATATATCCACGCAATCAAGAACAACCTTTTAAAAACTTAAATATTTTAAGTAGCAATTTGGATCCAATGACATATCCCATTTTCTTTCCAAATGGAGAGCCAGGATGGCAACCAAAATTACAGTTGCAAAGTTATCCCAATAGTAAATTTCGTGTTAGAAACAATATTTCCATGCTGGAATATAAAGTGGCACAAACTGCTGTTCGGGATCATTTTAATCCTATTTTACGTGGGGGCAAACTCACACAACAATGAATTATTGATTCCCATCTACAAGTCGAAGCAAATAATCAAAATGTTGTCAAATTTCAACAAAACAAGCTTCAAGGAGAACAATATTGTGGATTGATGGATTATGTTGCTGAATTGGCTGCAAATATGCGAGAAAGATACAATGATGCCATGGATATTGTCACTAAATTTGGCAAACGAGATTTATTCATTACATTTACATGTAATCCACAATGGCCAGAGATCAAAGAAAATTTACAGCTTGGACAAAATACTTCTGACCGACCAGATTTGGTGGCAAGAGTATTCAAAATAAAACTAAATTCATTAATTCATGATATAACTAAAGCAGACTTATTTGGGAAATGTGTGGCTTTTGTTTATACCACTGAATTTCAAAAAAAGAGGTTTGCCACATTCACATATACTTTTAATCTTACAAGAAAAAGATAAATTGAATACAGCAGACAGAGTGGATTCAGTAATTACTGCTGAACTGCCACATCCAGAGAAACATTCCAAACTTTATGAGATTGTAACTCATAGAATGATACATACTCCATGTGGAGATATAAATGCAAATTCACCATGTATGGAAAATAAAAAATGCATAAAAGAGTTTCCAAAACAATTTCAAATGCAGACTTATGCTAATTGTGATGGATAGCCTTTGTGTAAAAGAAGAGAAGGACAAACAGCTGTTATCCATGGCCAAAAGGTTGATAATAGATATGTGGTTCCATACAATCCACATTTGTTGATGAAGTACAATGCACATATCAATGTGGAAGCTTGCACTTCTATCAAATCCATCAAATATGTGAATATATATATATATATATATATATATATATATATATATATATATATATATATATATATATATATATATATGATGCAGCAACTGTTGTTGTGCAAGGTGCACAAAATGAAAAAGAAAATCCAATTTTACATGACAAACTTTCATCTTATTTAGATGCTCGCTATGTAAGTGCTCCAGAAGCAATGTGGCGTCTTCTCAAATTTGAGATGCATGATCGGTCACATGCTGTGTATCGATTAGCTGTCCATTTGCCACAAAGTCAATTTGTTTGCTTCACTGCAGACAATGAAGCAAATGCTTTAGCACAATGTGAACATAGAGCAACAACACTTACTGCTTGGTTTCAATTAAATTGTCAGGACACTCAGGGCAGACAATTTTTATACATTGACATTCCAAATCACTATGTATTCGTAAATGGTGAATGGAGACAACGAAAAAAACATATTTATAAAATTATCCCAAGAATGTATACAGTCAGTCCACAAGACATTGAACGTTTCAGAATAAGATTACTTCTTTTACATGTTCCCGGTGCACAAAGTTATGAACATTTACGCACAGTCAATGACATAGTTTATGATACTTTCCAGTTAGCTGCAAGACATCAAAAGTTTCTGGCAGATGATACACAATGGGAGAGATATCTCGAGGAAACAGCACTATGTCAAATGCCAAAGCAAATGAGAAAACAATTTGCTTTCATTTGCATCATTTTCAATGTACCTGACGCATTAACTTTGTGGGAAACATTTAAATTACATATGTGTGAAGATTTCTTGAAACGTTACAATGAGACCATTGCGCTATTGAAAGCATTAATGGAAATACAGGAAATCTTTCTTTGTCATGGATAAAATTGTGCCAATTTTAATCTGCCTGATCCAGGAATTATAGATGAAATTAACTTTGATGAGTATGACACTGACATTGAATATCAAAAAACACAAGAAAGAATTGGATCTTTAAATGCATTACAATTGGAAGCATTTAACGCCATCACAAATGCAATAGAAGATGACATACTCCCTGTTGGATCAGGAAAAATGTATCTATATAATTTGTTGATGAGTTGCATTCGAGCACAAGGTCAAATAGCACTGCCATTTGCAACCACTGGAATTGCCGCACTTTTTTTTAGAAGGTGGTAGAACTGTGCAGTGTCGGATATTCAAATGAATTCATTACAAGCAAAAACATTTCACAAGAGTAAATTAATTATAATAGATGAGGCAACTATGATGTCATGTCATGCCCTGCAATGTATTGATCGATTATTAAAAGAAGTGATGGCTAATGATTTGCCATTTGGTGGAAAGGTGATGTTGTTAGGAGATGTTAGGCAAACATTACCTGTGGTGCCACATGGCAATTGGACTGACATTGTCGAAATGTATATAAAAATAAGTAAGCTGTGTAAAATATTTACACACCTTAAATTAGAAGTAAATATGAGATCTGAAGGCCAAAATCAATTAAATGATTGGCTCATTAACATTGGAGAATGAAAACAGCCATAAATAAATAATTTACCTGATGATGCTGGTCAAATTCCACCAGAAATGATTTCAAAAGAACCACTAATTTCAACAATCTTCCTCAATACCATCAATATGAGGATTCCTCAGACATTACAAGCAAAGTCATATTGACATAAAAAAATATAGATGCCTTGAATCTAAACAACAAAATATTAAAATTAATCAATGCACCCCAAAAAAACTATTACAGTGCAGATTCTGTTCTGGCTGATGACAAAGATAGTGAAGCAAACTTTACTATGGAGTTTATTAATTCTTTAACTCCCTCTGGATTGCCACCACATGTTTTGCAAATTAAAAAAGGGGCAATTGTCATGCTACTGAGAAATATGAATCCCAAAACAGGACTTTGTAATGGGATCAGGTTAATTGTGAAGGATTTAAAGGATCATTTTATAAATGCAGAAATTATGAGTGGTACCCATAAAGGCAAACCAGTTCTTATACAGAGAATTGATTTGGCTCCAAGTGAGAGTGGTTTGCCTTTTGTCCTTCAAAGGAGACAATTTCCCATTATCATGGCATGTGCCATGACCATCAATAAATCCCAAGGACAAACTTTTAAGTCTGTGGGTATTTTTTTTTTAAGGAACCTGTGTTTGCACATGGTCAACTCTATGTTGCATTTTCAAGATGCAATAATCCAGAGGAAATTAAAGTACATGTTGATGAAAACCCAAGTCAGGGTGATTTATTGGAAGATGGATGCGTTTTTATCAAAAACACTGTGTATTATGAGGTGCTGTAAATATAGAGGACAGTGGTTTCATTTCGACGACAACATTTTACGTCACTCGGACTGATTTTAGAGGACCACTATTTCAATAAGAAACTCTATACAATGGCAAAAAAACATAGAGAACAGTGAGTGGTTTTACTTCCAGGAAAAAATGTAAAGCACACAGGAACTCTTTAAATAGGGGAACACTATTTCACATAGGAAACTCTATATGCCATTTGCACAAAGTATAACAATAACAAAAAAAAGTGCAAAAAAAGAAAGAAAAACAACAGTATACAGTGGTTATACAGATTGGAATGTGTTAGAACTTACCTTTTTACATGATTGGCCCCACAAAACAATTAGGTGGCATTTTCTTTAAATTAAAGGTTAAATGTTATTGTTTTATGTTACTATTACACATGTAACATTGTATTTTCAAAGTTGTGGAAAGTTGGTTCATTGTATATAGTCAAAGATTTAGGTTACTACAAGTTTCCCCATTTGTCAATACATTGAACTGTATAATTATGATTCAGGGAGTAATCCGATTGCCAGTTAATGGGGTGAGGAAGGAATTCATTGTTTTCCCTTTTTGATACAATTGGCCAAGTTTCAATGGGGGGGGGGGGGGGGGGGTATTGTTTCCCTTCCTCTGGATTCAATGCAGATTTAGTTTAACAAGAGTTTTAAAAAAATGGATGTTACAAAGCATGTAATTGTTCTAAATAGTTATTTACTAAAAGTTTACATAGTCTTCTATTATTCATGGATAAGTATTGTTAAAAAAATGGTTTAAGATTGTTTAAAATACAAGTTGCATGTTACAAACTTTTATGTTATGGTTTACAATATGTATTCATGAAAACTTCAGACATTGTTATATTGTTATTCCATATATGACAATTAAAAGAGTTTATATTGAAAAAAAATATATATTCTATACCTGTTGGTGAAATAGAAGTTGAAAGTTACAAAAATAAAAAGTTTTATTCAAAATGTTGTATTTATTTGTAGATAAAATAAAAGGTTAAGAATCTCAGACACTCACATTGTGTGGCAAACACTTTTAACAGCATTAAAATTGTATTGCCGCATCATTTTTGACAGGCAAGTAGCTAGTAACTATATAATTGCTAACACAAAACATTGTTTACCAACTATAAACTCCATAATGATGTCCAATAAAACATTAACTTTATGTATCTGGATTTTACTTTCAAGACTCGAGCTACCAGCAAACAAGTTTTCAGGTCATTCATTTAGGATTAGCGCAGCTACATCAGCTTGAAGAAATGTGATTCCTGTCCACATAATCAATCACCTGGAATTTGCCATGTTACCACAGGTACATCCAATACCCAGCCTTAATATTTGAAATACCTTTAACGCAATATAAATATATATACAGTAACATATATAAGAACTGTCATAAACAAACTTACAGCACAGAAATGTTGAAAAAGGTAAAGTTTATTTTTCACACAATAAAAAAAAAAAAAAAACATTGAGGGATATCATTTTGGGTATTCATGAAAACAAGTCTTGAATTCCAGTGGAGCTGTTAACCAAACATTTCAGGGTGATCATACCAATCACAACCGTTTTTAGAAATTATACATTTTGAAAATATTATCTTTATTGCAGTTTCCTTTTTGATATGATGTGAATACAGAAAGAAGAAGTTCTTGCTAAGCCCAAAATAGTTAACTGGCTGCAGTCCTCTAATAAATGGCTGTCAATATGTTGATTTTCTCACATGTTTGTAACCACCTTCCTGTTGTCTACATATCCACGTTCACAACTATTCTGCAGTTCTGTCTTTTCATATACTAAGAATTGAGAATATTCAGCAAAAGTATTACTGAGAGAGCCCAATACCAGATCCTTAACCAATTTACCACCCGTGCAACTGCTTGTGAGTGCTAACCTGAAATCAAGGCTGGTTTGAGGCCTTCAAAGGACACATGTGCTTCAACTAAGTAAGCAGTTCATAGTAGGAGATCATTTGAATTATTGATTAGCAATGCTTATCATACAACATACGCCAAGTCCTTATCCAGTTTGTCACGTCCTCTACTGTATTTTTAAAGGACCACTGTGTTCATAAATGTAAAATATTCTCAAGTTTCTTACTTTTATAGATAATTATGCTGCTGTACAATCTACCATTTTCATTTCCAATAATCTAATTCCTGTGGTGGCAGGATTTTTTAGTTACACATAGGAAGTTTCTGTTTCCACAATGGGAATGTGACAGCTACAACTGTCAGTACTCTAAGTAGAACTAATTCCAAGGTCATTTGTTTGCAAGTACACATCCTCAACACAGATGTTACAAAAAGCAGTCTAGTAGAAAATGGAAGACTGTAGAGAAGAATAATTGAATATAAAAGTGAAAAACGGCTGTGTTGATGTTTTTTTACTTTCTAAAACATTTAGCTCATTATCAGGTTTAAATATTAAGAAGGCTGAATAGAAAACATTTCACTACAGTGGTTCTGTGTCAACTCAAAATTTGGAAGTTCCTGAGGAGAAAGAAGTAAGATTCCTCTCATCAACTATTCATAAACATTATGATATGATAACTGGAAATACAATACCAACAGCAAATTAATACACTGTAATTCAGAATGCCTAATAGCATTTGGGTGTAGTGTCCATACATTCCCATGTTCATATATGAGCTACATGGCTGACTAGTAATTCTTCATGCCTATAATGAACCATAAATTGACATAACAAAACAAGAAAAAGTTATGGTCTTGGTCATTGTCTGGTGTATTCTAAAGTGCTACTACTTTCCAAATCAAAAATCCTTAGCAATAGTAGATGTTATTAGTATTGCTAATTTGATTATTCTCAGACTTGTGTTTCTATTTATTTTGCTGTTCAAAAAATAAAAACATTTCCACCACTTCCTCACTCAGCACTTGATGAAGTTTACACTCACACGGCTTACTCCACTTTAAAACTTAAGAATGTTTTAAACATATATACAAGGGAAATAAACTCTACTGCTCCTGTAAGTGATTATAAACAACTTGATTAATAAAAGCTTACTTTTCTTCCTTTATGTGAAATACACAATTTATATGATATCACAATAAAAAGAGAATTTTTCACAGGTTTTGAGAAGTGGGTTGGCCATTTAAATTAGGACGAAAAATGTTAAAGGATCAAAAATCTAAATGTATATCACAGTCAAAATATTTCAGGGAGCAGACATAGCACTGGTAATTAGGTTTATAAGTAGTAGTCTTTCGATCGTTTCCCCATGTAAGGTGGTTTTTGCTCTGCTGGTGTGGGGAAGATTATAAACCATTTAATTGAAATCTTTTTTGAGATTGTCTGTACATTACACTGAATACAGGCAGACAAAATGTTAGACATAGTGAAAGAATATGTCTAGTAGCCTTAATAACCTTACCAAGGAGGTTGCACACATATCATAAACTAAACATATTAGTAAAAGCTTATTTCTAAGAAAAACAAACTCTGAAAATAAGGCTTATTCTGGGTATTTTGTTCCCTCCTATTCCATTTGTGGAAAAAAATTATTGTATACTGAACTGGTAATCCACACATCGTCACGATTGAACTGCTTCTTCTTCAACGTTGGGTCACATACACTCAACTGGGCTTATTTTCAAAAGGAACATTAAATAATAAATAGTTTTGTCTTTTTTAAATATATTTAGTGAGTGTGACCATATGTAACAGCCTTACTAAAGGGCAGTTGCACACAATTTCACTGTCCATTAAAGTTACAGTTACTGTCCAATATTTAAGCTACGTACAGGTAGTGTAATTGATTTTCATTATAGGGAGCACTTATTTCATTAGAAAATACAAAACATGTACGGTAAAATGGTGCAAATTATTTGTCATCCTTGTTTTAAGTTTGCAAAGGGATATAATGTACTAAATATTTGTATTTAATTTATTTTTTTCCCCTCTTGATTATATATGCCATTAATTCTAATTATCTGACCATTGTGACATTTGACAATTGGAAATTTCTGAACATATGATAAAGACCCAACATCTGTACATTTGGTATTACTGCTGAACAGGCCACTATTAAGTTCCACTGCAAACATTTTTATAACTAAACCTGCACAAACAATTTATCCAACAAATGAAGAATCTTTTGATTTGTATGTAAGAATTAAAAATACTTTAATGGAACATCAAGAACAAGTTGGTTTCATCTTAAAGAGGATTAAAAACTATATATGTTGTATTAGCCATTTTTCTCTACAGAAAATAATTCTAGATATATTGAGAATCATTTGAGTGGCCCGTGTATGCTATAGTGCAGCTCCATAAGCTCATTTGCGACTGAGGGCTTGGTAAGGGTGGAAAGAGATCCAACTGCATGATAATATCAGGTGCATTGTTTTTGACATTACACACTGGGATCCTAATTAGCACATCAAAGCAGTTAATTGGTATTAGGGAACTGCTTATTTTCATAATAATATGGTACAGATAATTAGAATATCTCATGAATTATTTACTTTAGAAAAAAATGTCCAATACAATGTACATCCAGTGTTCCATAGTCTTTAAGAATAACTTAAAACCCACTTGATTTTGGGGTACAGTGTCCCTTTTAAGTGTGCAGTATAGCATTAGGTTTCATTGCCTAACCTAGTGCAAAGAGTTTCTTGAGGAGGCAGCAGGCTCTTTCACATTGTTGTCATTTTGAACTTCAATTCTGCGTTTTGTTAAGTTTATGTCATATATTTAAAATTTTGTGTAAATTATGCCTTGAAAAAAGTACATAAATAAATCTCTTCTTAAATCATACTGAGTGATAACAGAGATGACTTTAACTGGGGTACAAGATCATATAAAACAAATTAATAATAACAAGACTATAAATACAGGAACGTCAGAGCTTCACATTCATGAACCGGTGTAAAAATACTTGTGAATCTACAACATGGCAATCATTATTGCATTTGTTTTCTACCTTATGCATACAAATAGGATTAAAGTAATACTTATAAGATGGTTTAAAATAATGTTTAGAATTATAACTGTGGGTTTCCTGGCATGGACTTGCGACGTTGCAATTATCAAGTGGCCCACTGAGGGGCAGCACTGCTACGCCTTTGACAAGGGCTAAGGAAATGCAGTTTTGATTTTTGTGTATTGGTCTTATTTAGTCATTGATGCTCTTACAAGATTAACAAAAATGCCAGGCCACGGTTCTGAAGGGTTAAGCAGCAGTTGATAATTTACTAAAGCAGTCTATTGTTTTTCTACAGACACATGCTGCGTTTAAGACAGATGGTACAGAGACATTTCTCAGTGTGACTTGTCATAACTAGAGACTGTTGTTATTTCCTTAACAGCTCTGCAGATCCTCACAAAAGCAAGTGCATAATTTAAAGCACTACTACTGCTTTGTTGTGTGCTTGCTACCTGCCTTCCTGCAAACCCCAACCATCACGTTTGCCTTATATCAGCAATATGCTAAAAATCTAAATGCCAAACAAAACAGAAGAATCAGTTTGACCTGTATGCATGTTATAATTCAGTTGATTTATCAAGAATAATGTATAGATTTATTTGGAAGGACATTTTTACTTTGTTTTTCTTTTCTTCTGCAACTGCAAACATGCTTGATATTTCTAAAAAAGGCTTTCTGTCATCATGAGAGAGGTGTGTGATTGACCTTTATGGGATATGATGGTTTCATCTCATGACCAATTTGTACAAACCTTAAAGGACATATCATTCCCTAATATTGCCGTACATCATTAGGCAAAAGATATTTAGTAGAATAGACTTACCACAAAAAAAGGAAGTAAAGCCATAAAATAAACATACTTTTTATTCCAGGTTGCCAAATCTCTGCCTCCTCATTGGCATTTTCACATTTTTTATTATATATAACTGCCAATGCACCTAACATGTGGCTACACCAGCCAGTTAATTGATTTTAATGCAGAATTACTTATAGGTTGCATGGCCACGCTAATATATAACTGTACTAGTGCAGACGCACACATGTCATAAATGTAGCAGGCATATGCTGACAACGGTGCATAACTATGTTCACTGGTGCAGCTGTGGTATTAAAACACAAGAAAGTGTGTAAGGTTTAACATATGTCAGAGCTTGGAATGAAAGTAAGTTTTATTAATTGTTCTACACATGTTTAGTTAAAAAAATGGACTGAAATATTTTCTGTCAAATGATAGATGACATAACATGGGAATTCTATGTCACTGTAACTCTACAACAGTTACAACTGCCATTTGTAAACAGCCATATCCTACAAAAGAGCTAATAAAGGGTGAGAGAGTGATATGTAAATAAAAACCATTATGTGAATAAGGTCTTGGCACAGTTGTAATGAGGTTTCAGCTGTAGAACTGTGCTCTGAATGGCAAAGCACCTGAGGAGCATCTTAGGGGGCTACTGCAATGTTCTAACAAGAGCAGCTTGCTATTTTAATTGTGCAGTGATCATTAATAAAACTCCTATTTAATGATTTATAATAGCAACATTCAACATTATATGCATTTACAAAGGTTAGACTGTTAGTTGAGCTAAATGTTTCCACCTTGATAAAGTCATAATGAGAGAAGAGAAGGTTTGGCTGAGTGACAGGTCTAAAGGCTTTTAAGTACAATTTGATTCGAAAACATGACAATCACCATTCATAGGCTGCCCCCAGCAAAAGCTCATTGCCATTGAAAACTACTTTAAGATCATTGACTGTAGGCTTGCTGTGTTATAGTGGTCAGGGATCAGTAGCACGGGAGTTTGATCTTTGAATGTCAGTTTTGCTTTCTTTAAATCACTGAACATGAATTTTATAATTGATCGATGTCTGATGAAAACATCTAACTCCTTTTGTTAGGACATTACAGTGGTGCTTTAATAGGATCATTTGATAGTGACAGGTACCACCTTTACAAAAGCTGTAGATACTGTGCACTATAGCTAAGAAGAAGCACATTACTAGTAGGATGTATATTTGTTGTATACAGCAAACAAAATACTACACATATAACAAATAATCAAAATGTAAAGTAAAAGACATTATTTCTGTTAATTCACAATTCCTACACATTGAAACTAAGGAGTATAGTTAGAAATGAACTACAACTTCAAAAGAGGTAAGAGGAAGGCACCAATGCTAAGAGAGAGAGAAGTAAACTAGAGCAACATTTGCTTTTCTTTTATTAAAAAAAAAATAACACATTTTCTTTGGACGACTTGCACCTCTTTGTGCAAATGAACATAATGTAATTTAAAAAGGAAAAAAGTTTTAGCTGGAGTGTCGCTGTGAATTTACACAAGAAACATTAGAACCTGAAATCCAATAATATGGAGACATATTCACATACTGTCACTGGCTAAAAGATTTTTGTAATGCAGAAAAATATCAATTAACATTGTTTATTGAGTTCCACTTACTTGCGACATTGAATTAACATTGACAAATGCCATAGTTGCGCTATTATTATTTATTAGGCCACTGCGAAAAAAGATTATTATTAAAAATAAAAAAAAAAAGACTTTAAATTTTTCTACTTTTACACAGAAATTACTTTTTTATATCCCCTCCTTGTTCTGTGTCTTATCTCGTATCACACAGAATGTTACAAGATTCACAGTTGGTTGACTCAAAGATCTCAAAAAGCTTTATATAACTTAATGGTTTAACCAAACGTGCATGCACCCCAATGCTAATATTATTTAAGACCTTAGATACAGCAGTCGGGTGGGAGGCTGATGAAAAATAATTTCTGCCGAAGCATAGCATTATTTGTCAATCATCTAAAACTAATTAAGATTTTGTAAGTAACAACCAAATGCTAATATTGTTATTTGTGGGTAATTTTAATTTCTACTTTAATTGGGACACCTGTTTCTTCCCTTTAGGGGTTTTCAGTAGAGTTTAAGGATAAACATGATAAAAAGTTTTATCAAGATAGTTTATTTCTGGAAAGCAGAGTAAAACCTACCAATTGACTTCAACATTTCAAGATTTGGTGCTGGTACTAGATACTGCTGCAAAAATTTGAAACAGAAAATTCCTTAAAGATAATTGATGCATTTCATTTGTGTTGAATAAAGACCTTCTAGTACCTTAACCTAAGCTGCTGCAGGACAAACTCACAAATGAAGAAACCAATAAAGGAACCTAAACATCACCAGAAACTTTTATTGTGAAATACTATATATAAGTGTTTGTAACTGTACCTTCTATTTAATCTACATAGCTTCTAGCTCATATGGAAATGCCAACGACATATTTAATTAATGTGGACTTTCAAAGTAAATAGGTCAGTTGTGGCTTTACTCAGTAACATACAACTCTAGTGTAATGAAACACCACATCTCTAAATCATGTCATTCGGTGCAGATCACTCTCAGAGCACTGCATTACCTAAATGGATACAATACTGTGCTGTCTAAGACACACTAAAAAGTGCTAGGACATGGCATCTTTACCACTCTCTAGTATGGATGCCCTTATGATACCAAACATATCACTGCAACTCATCTACTGTATAACTTTAGCCACCAGTTAGATGGATCCACTGGAAAACATCCACTAGTTTAAACATGGGGAACACAGACTAACATGCCCCTCTCAGTACCATTTTATATTAAATTAACACACCCCAGAAAAAATCTGGTTTGCTCAAAGACATCCTATGAAAAGCCTAACCTGTACTTGGTCACTATACAAATGGGAAGCAGCTCCTTTGGCTTCCTTCATAAAATCGGAACTGTGTGACCTATAACTTACAGCGTTTGTTTTTCACATTTACTAAAACTGCAGCACCCAAAAGGCCTATCTGCATGGTTTAGTCTTCTATGTGTTAAACAACCACTGGGAAAAATCCCCAATACAAGAAACTAGTATTATATAATTTAAATGGACACTGATGCTATCCTGAAATCAATTATATGTTTGTTGAACAGGACTATGAATTAAAAAAACTCTAATTTTCTGACGTCACATTTCCTTTATGGCTGTCAACCTCCCTTTTGGCAAGCAGAGCATCTCAATGCTTTTGTACAGGGCATGATGGTGTAGTAGTAGCATCAACAGCATTAGATAGCAGCTGGTTCCAATATGTAGGGTCTAACTATAGATTTTAGTCATCATTACATACCCAGGCTAAGGATAAACTAATAGAAGAAGCCCTTTAACAGCTGGTGGATAGGAAAATGTTGACATTTATGTGCCAATGTCTGATCCTCCATTTCTAGACTAAAAAGTGTCTGTAAGAAACACACCATGCATTCTGATACAACAAATGGCCTGAGTGTAATGTTTACAAAAATAAAATCTATCATTTTTCCATTCCATTAAGGCTCAGTAAATTGCTGTCAGATTCAAGTAATCCCTTATTTCATGGTCCTTCAAGACAGCAACATTTCACAAGGAGAATAAATTGCTTGGTGGTGCACTATTCTTAACAGTAACCATTCAGCCAGTATCTTCTACACAGCTTTCATAAGAGGGGGCCTTCAGGTGCTCTGCGATACAATTGTTTCAGACGTACATGTATGGATATTTATTAGAAAACCATGCATGTGGCATTAAGGACAAGCTCTCTTATTGGAGCACTAAAGTGGACAGATATATGACCAAATAAACATTTGCACAATTATTACCCATGCTATAAAAAGGACCTCTTAATGCTAGGCAGTATTCATTCACAGCTATAGTTGTCTCAAGGCACCACTTTTATGAGTTGGCACTGTCTGGGTCAATTTTTACCGCTTGCTATAAAATCCAATTACTTTTAGTGATTACTGAAATATAAATGAACTACAGACACCTCTAAATGTAAATATGTCATAATTATCATAAACATAAATTATGAAATTAGGAGGGGAAACAATAGTGATGTGCTGATGATCAAATAGGATCAGAAAAGAAAATCTATACCTGAGGATTACCGAGAACTGGCATGCAGAATGTGTATGAGATCATTTAAGGAGTTCCAATGTTTTTACATTGAGGGAGATGTGACATTGGAATCATTAAAAAAACACATTTGCTCCCAGTCATTTTACAACTCGGACTGGCAAAAATAAAAAATATAAAGATATATATTTTCTAAAGAGGTGCAGTCCAATCTAATTGCAGAGTTATTGAAAATGTAAAGTATATTTTTGACCAGAGCTTTGTGAAGTTTACACCATCAAATAATTATCCTGGCAAGTGGCTATGATCAGTGTTAAATCAATTAGACCAAAACACAGCTATGAAAAAAAAAAAAAAAGATTAAAAGGGGCATGGGATATTTCTGTATTGTACTAGGTATAGAATATACATATGTGTAGATTTACTTTGATGTACTTTTTTTATTTTTTTTTTATTATGAAGTGGTTATAAGCTCCATGTACCTTTAAGGAAATGCCAGATAAATGGAAATATTTAATAAAACTGATCCTTTATTTTATAAATATAACAAATTAACCGTCTCAATATGATCTGGTTCGGAGCACTAGAAATTCTTATGGGCAAAATATTAAGAACATCAAATATAGTATTTTATTTATTAACCACTCACTATATGCAGTTATGATGTAGAAGAGTGGTGCCAGCACTTTCATCTGCACCCTTCTCTGCTGAAAAAGCACTTAAATATAAAAACAATGGAACTCTCCAGTGTAACATATAATTGCTTAGAATAGTTAATACATTTCAATCTGTACTTAATTTTCATCAAGTTTATCAACACCACTTCAAAATAACAGCATGCCTTTGATTTGGTGGCAGTTTTCCTTAAATGTTTGTTCTTTAACAAAATATCCAAACACACTTTTCTGAGGGAGAAGGAGTGTATAAAAGTATGACTGCATTCAATATTATGTTAAAGGCACCCTACCATGTCCTCAATTCATTATTCAGATAAAAGATTAGAATTATTTTATTAACAAGATTTTGAAGGACAATACATTTTACCCGGGTGACTATTTAACAACAAATATGTTATATTTTAGCCCTTCTCTATCCTGGTATGTGATATCTTGTGCATTATTGTGATGTTGTAGTCCTGCATCATCTCCATTTACAGTGGAACCTCTATATTCATTATTACTCCTTTCCTGAGGGACGAGAGATACTGAATCAGATAAATATAATCCGTTCCCAGCCCTGGATCTCATACATAAATAAATACAAAGATAACCAGAACTTTGTTTTTTTTTTTTTTAGCAGGCGAGTCACCTTCCATTAAAACATTAGATAACTCCAAGTCTGATCTGGTCATTTTTGTTATTTTCCCGACGATTCACTAGCACTCGATTAAGCAAATAACTTGTCCAATGTTTTTTTAAATTTTGTGACTAATATTGTATTTTTGGATGAATATAGGAGCATTCTTTTATATAAAAATGTGACTAATATTGGTTTTGACACATATAGGGACAGATGAATATAGAAGTTCCACTGTAACTCATACAAACTGAACACAAGCTGTTGCCATACATTGTTTGTACCAGCTGGTTGAGTTTATAAGTGAAAGGGGATGGATCGAGCACAGATGTGCACAACTACACAACTTACACAAACAATGTGACTCAAATGAATAAAGGAGGTGAAAATGCTCACCAAATATAAAGTACTATACTGTAAAAAAAATTCAATATCATGGTTCTTTACCAAAGTATTGGGTACATCATAGTCGCACTATAACCTAGTAACCAAAACCCTGGCAAGCGCAGTCAGACCAACTGCAACAGCTTTACTATAAAGATTATGTACCTATATTCACTGCTCCAGAAATGTTATTGGACATAAGAACAGATCGGTTTAGAATTAAAATTGACTGAGCTACCTATAATTTTTTTTTAGTAAACATAGGCCTTTACGCCCAAGACCCAAGTTCTTTATTAAGAGACATATTTTATAGCAATCAATTTTATGGTAACAAGGGGTTCCCAGTTTAACACCACTAGTACTAAGACACAAGTTGCTGCCTACTTGTCCCCTTCCTTGGATACTGGAGGTGATCCATTGCTGGTTTGTAAGGGTGCTGGAATGAGTGGAAGAGGACAGAATATGCCAATTTGTTGTTATGGTGGTAATATGACAGAGGCAGTGACAGACATGTTTTACTGCACTACAGTAATGGATCTTGTACTTTTAAGGCACTAAACAAAGTACAATCAACCAAGCTGAATCTTAGCAGAAGAGTTTTTGAATTGTATTAGCTTGTTGCCTTGAGACAAAAGTTGGTGAACATGTACTTTGTTGGTGACTTATTTTGGTGTTGGCTATAATTCTTCGGTAACAGAGAGGTTAACTATGGAAGGTCAATCAGTGCAAGTTTAGGTTCTCTAAAAGAAGGCGGGATTTATAGACCAGAACATTCTTCTTATCCACCAGTCTACCCATTAGGACTGAGTATAAAGCATCTTAGCATCTTGCCTATACTGTTGAGAGTACATAAATCTGGCATATCAAAACAGGACCCTGAAACCCAGAATTTATGAACACTGGTTTCAAGTTATCTCATGTAATCTACATATAACCTAGAATAAGAGGCATAGCAGCTTTAACAAAAGATAACATGAGGCCTTTGCACGTCATATTCATTTTGTAGTGTAACAGGGAGTAGAAGGAAAAAGGTTTTGAGTCATAAAACTTACAATTTTCTAGTTGGACTGTAAAACATGTACGCCAATGCAGAGGCTTTAGTTTTATTTTGCAATTAAAACTATTCAGCTTATGAAACACTAGACTGTGAATGCTTAGATTACTTTTTTCCTCTGTAATGGATATGTTTAGTTTCAAAGTAAAGGTAGTTTTTCAGAAGAAGGCAAAAAAAATTTGAAGATGTTGCTTGAATGATTCCGTTAAAAACTAGGAGCCAATATATATCCTCAAAAGGCTAATTTGGCTTATAGAGTAATCACAGAAAAAACACGGTTCACCACGCAAAGAAAAAAAAGGGGTAAGCAGGGTCAAGGTGCAGAGAACTATACAAAGCTGCCAAAACACCCTCTTTAATCTCAACATGGAAACTGCAATGAAACCAATAGATGGGAGGCAATATTGCATGTTTCAATTGATATCTTCAATCTATTTGCAAGATAGAGAATCTTGCAAAACATTTCCCGGAACTGACACGATAAGAAGCAAAAATAAGATCTATGCAATTCAAATATGCAGAACTATGTTTCTTATTACAATCTTTGTAGAAGTCTGATGCCATTCAAATGGTTAGTACAGTGCAATTTATTTTACCTTTGTGTGATGTTCATTCAGTTTAGTTTGCAATGCTTTTCACAAGGGCATCTCTGAATAGAACTGTTGCACATGTGTAAGATGCAGATCTTTAACCTGCAGCCAATGGCCACTCCTGGCTTCACTGCATCTCAGTAACATCTCAATGCGACTGTGCAATACAATTTTTTTTGTTGTTTTTTTGTTTTGTTTTGTTTTCCTTTTTTTTTTTTTTTTTTTTATAACAAGTTAGAAGGAAGGTTACAGATCACTTTGGAAACTAATGTAAGGAAACCGTATGTGAGTAAAAGAAAAACAAATCTCTGCTGGCGCTAATTTCCACCAGTTCATCTCCAGTTGAGTATCTCTCATCCTTCATGGCACCTCTAGAGTCAGCTTCTCATGAAATACTGCGCAGATAATGAAAAAGGAGTCAACCAAAAGATTTCTAATGTTTTTCTGCTTGGCTGACTTGGAGAGCGTTGATTACACCATTGATGTTTTCCTCTGGTACCTGAAGGAATCAAAACAGGATATGAATAACTGGCAAACGTTTCCTATACTTAGATGCAGATAAAAATATATCTATAAAAACAGATGTACGAATCAATGGTTTCTCATTAGCAATGCATTAACTTAGCAGAATTGTTTAAGGCAAATCACTGCAATATGCTGAGGTGTGACTAAAGATGAAAGGTTCTAAACACAGGATGCTTTCTTAGCTAGAAAAAATAAAAACAAATATTTTTTTCTATTGAAGCTCAACATAACATTTATATGCTTGCATTTTCTCATGGGCATATACCAGACTTTTAAGCATCAGAACCATATATAATTGTCTCAATATATAACATGTAACCAAGTGGCAAAGGGCAGTAGCCAACAGTAGCCAAATATCTGCCCTCTCACTAGTAGTTCTGACCCCTATTTGATTCTGATGAATACCAAAAGCTAGACAAGGATAGATAATGTTAATTCCTAGGTTATGTACATCTAGCAAATTGTTTGTTCTAACAGTCATTGTCAGCATTCTCTCATACAATTATATATCATATCAAACCATATTGAAGTTACTACAACAGTTTTAACAATCACACAGTCTTTGTATATATTCCTACAATGCCATCTGTGAGTGAATCCATTAAATGCCACATAAATAATCTTTTTTTTTACCAGCTTACTAGGAAGCAAAATGCATAAATATTAATATGGTCACACTATTTGCCCAATTATTGAATTGAAATTGTGCCATGTAATGGCTGACATATTTTTTTAAAATTTAGGAGACTTTTGTGCTCCCTACATTTACTATGAAGCTAAAAAAGTATTACTAAAGAGGCATTTCAAAACAGGATATTCAGGTAACAAGACTGTCAGCACCAGTAACATATTCAGCATAAATGAGCTTTAAGATATAGATTTTTTTTTAAACTAATGGTCATTATTGAAGATGTGAAAATATTACACACAAATAGGAAATATTTAGTTCACAAAGAAGTCTAAAACATAGAGAGAGAGACAGACACACGAGAGAGAGAGAGACGAGAGAGAGAGACGAGAGAGAGAGAGACGAGAGAGAGAGAGACGAGAGAGAGAGAGACGAGAGAGAGAGAGACGAGAGAGAGAGAGACGAGAGAGAGAGAGACGAGAGAGAGAGAGACGAGAGAGAGAGAGACGAGAGAGAGAGAGACGAGAGAGAGAGAGACGAGAGAGAGAGAGACGAGAGAGAGACGAGAGAGAGAGACGAGAGAGAGAGACGAGAGAGAGAGACGAGAGAGAGAGACGAGAGAGAGAGACGAGAGAGAGAGACGAGACAGAGACAGACAGAGAGAGAGAGAGAATCGCAAGCACAGCAGTAATAACACCCCAGTCCAAGCCATTTCCAAACTCTGCCAAATGGAACAATACACAATTAAATTGCTTATGTTGCCACAGTCAAAGGCATTAGAAGCCAAGTTTCTGGTATCTTACTAGGCACTGGTCAGAAAAACTGAAGCACATTTAGTTCTTATTTCTCTAACGCTGTTGATAAAAAGTAGCTTGGAGAAACCTGTGCATTTTGTGATGTGACTACTATATGAATTAGTGCATTCATTCTATAGCTTTTCAAAATGACTATGAATTATATGAATCAATATAGATCAATGTAGATTTATAATAAAAAAAATATTTCTAAAAGTATCTGAAATTAACAGGAAATGCAGAGAGCATACTTTAATCTATAGATCTCACTGGCTGTCAGAGTGCAAACCCCCAAAAGCAGTTACATTTCTGTATACGTTTTTTTGTTCTGAGACCTTTACTAGAATAATGAAAACCAACTGTGAGACATTATCATATATCCACTTTCTGATGCAACAAAGAAAAAAATATTTCTGTGTCCCTTTAATATTAACTAATTTTTATATTCACAAAATTTATGAGACAGAGGCAAAGGCGCAGGGTGTGAGACAGAGACAAGAGCAAGATTATAAAGAGAGAATACTTTTTTGAGGTCTTCTGATTTTTTAAATATATTTTTACTCCTCTATTTGTGTTAATTGCATTTCTGTGCTAGTAGCCAGTGCACAGTCCATTTCACAGCCTCCCAAAGAAATGCTATGGTCACTCTTCAAGAGCACAGCTTGTAAGCACAGAGCTCTTATGAACTGAATCAGCACTGCTTGAAAGTACAGATAAGGACCATTCTTCAAAAGGTGACTGGTCAATGAGTCCACATAGAGATATAAACAACGGTTCACAGAAAACCATAAAAAGGTATATATTGTGCAATTTTATAAATGCTTATCTATACCCATAGGAGGATGCTAATCAGATGCTGTATTTAAGTGACACACAGTTCATTAATACTGTTTTACCTCAGATCATTGAAAGCCAAGTTATTTATTTTTTTAAATTAATGTATAATTATAAATATAAGTAAATAAATATATAATTATAAATATACTATGCCCACTATCATCTTTATTTACAAATAAAAATAGCCAAAAATATGGCCACAGTGATTATTTAAGTTACGACAGTACTATTTTAGTGCAGTAAAAACTCTATGAGTATGGCACACTTATAATACCTGATATCTGATTAGATCTAATCATATGCACATTTGTATTATCATATCTCAGCACAGAACATTAATTTTTGAATAAGAAGAGAAATATTCTCCACCCAAAACAATTAATGTGAATTGAAGGAGTGCCATACTGAGATATATGGCTTGCAATCTGCCTAATATGATCTCCATTTACTTATGTGGATCCTAATATATTAAGGCAACGGATTCTGGGAAATGGTTTCTGACTAAAGAGAATTGAACATAATAGAGTTATAAATCAGATGTGAATGAGATGTGCCCTAGTAATAATTACACGTGACCTACTGTAATAACCCGTGAAATAATCCATTATAAGGAAATCAGTTAGCAGAGAAGACAGTAGCTAATGTTTGTATAAGTTCCATTGGATATTTTTGCCATTTCTGGAGACTAGAATATGACCTCAGAAACATTGTGCAGAGCATATTAACATTAAGAAGTCTGACGTGAAATCTTCCCTTCTGTAGCTGAACTTCACATGACTGCAGTTCTGAGACTCACCAGTGCATGATCAAACTTAAAGGTGCTGATATAGTAGGCTGGGATATCAGCAGCTGCTAAAGGTTCTGATATCTGGGCAACAATTCCGCACTCATCTACAAAACAGAAAGAAATATTAGCACTCAAGAATGTGTAGCGCCGGGGAGGTTCAATCCCCATTTGTCCCCAGTGATTTCACCAAAATAAAACTAAATGTGATTTCAGGATTCCCCTGAAACCTAAACAGTTCCATATAGCTTATTAGTATTTGTCCAGCTCTAATTTAAAACAGATAGATATAAGGGTGAAAAAGGGTCTCTCTTGTTTTACTAAAATAACTTTGTAGTTGTGATAGATTCTGAACAAAGTGTAAAAAAAGCAAATTGAAAACCAAAATGTAATACTGAACTAATACTTTATAACACCATGCAGCAATAGCCTATTTCTGACGAGGTCAACAAGACGCAGACCTATGGCAGCACCTTTTCAGGGGATAGCAGGTTTTCTCAAGTTCTGCTGTAGCGCCTTGGAACAATGTGCTTAAATGCAGTGAACATATGGAATGACATTTCTGTCTGTAAGTACAGCTGACATATGCATACATGTAAAAACCCACAAGCACGTATGTTGCTATATTTATGCATTAGGATGGTGACATAGAAAGGAGACAGGGAACGGTAACTGTGGTGCGAAAGGATCACAAATCTGGATACATCAAAAAGGTTCGATAAACTATATTTTTTTAAGACACACACAGTTGTCCTGTGTAAGGAAGTGGATTACTGAAGAACATCACTTAGCAATAACTAGTCAGGCAGTGATTGCTAAATAAATAGAATTGTAGATATATAACCGGTGTGTAAATACATACCAAACCCAAGAGGCTGTCCACCAATGCGGACCATCTTCCAGAGTTCTCCTGATGCACTTGTAAACAGCAAATTGTTAGGGAACCTAAACACAAACAATCAGCATTAAAAGAAAGATACTACAGCCAACCAATGAAAACTATACACAAGGAAATATATATCCCAAATTCTGAACTATCTTTATTCACAATTTTAAAAGCTCAGTGTGCAAACATTGTCCTAAAATCTTGGACAGAAACCTATAAAAGAATGTTCCTAAATGTGATACATTCATTACTAGTGACCTCCTTAGAGTTGCTAAAGAGAGAAGGGGCAAAGGGTTAAATATCTAAGGAAACTATTGATAAACACAATTATTATTTATATTAGCAGTAGGACATATATCTAGTGCACCCACTCATTAACATGTACACAAAATTAAAATGACAGGACACATCATTCACTCAGTGTCATGAGACCATGTACAATAACGTGAAAAAGAAAGTGCACCCTCATCCAATCCTAACAGTAGACAAATCTAACCTATGACAGCACACACACATTTTACTTAGTCTCATATATATATATATATATATATATATATATATATATATATATATATATATATATATACCCCAAGATAACTTTATGGACAAGCACAACCGGAGACATAACGATATGGCACCGGAAGATGAGACAAATGGTGCCTTAATGAGGAAGCGCAGTGGGCAAGTATGAGTAGCCCCAGATTTAATGAAGTGTTTATGCCAAAGCTGAAAGGACATCCAGCTTCGGATGTGTCTGGAGGGGAAAGGAAAGCCTGCTGTTGCAAAAAACAATTCATGTTAGAACTATGAACCAAAGCAAACTGGACACGGTCAAACATGAGATGACATGGCACTGATATCCTCAGAATTAGTGAACTCAAATGAATTGGAATGGGACATTTCACATCAGCCACCAAATCTTCTACTGTGGTCAAGAATCCTGCAGAAGAAATGGCTGAAGTTGTCCAGTTCTACGAAGACATTCAAAATGTCATAGATATAACACCAAGAAAAGATGTTACTATTATCATAGGAGATTGAAATGCTAAAGTAGGGGACCAAAAGTTACCTGGAATAACTGGCAAGTTTGGCCTTGGAGTACAAAATGAAGCAGGTCAGAGATTAGTAGAATTCTGTCAAGATAACTCTCAGAGGGTCATAGCAAACACCCTCTTCCAATAACATCAGAGATTACTCTACACATGGACAATTTGGAAATCAAATTGACTATATACTTTGTAGCCAAAAATGGAGGAGCACTATACAGTCAGTAAAAAGAAGATCTGGAGCGGACAAAAATGGTAGGGAGTGATCTTATTATTCAACAATTGCACTCATTTCACATGCCAGCAAGATAATGATTAAGATCCTACAAGCTCAGCTCTCACAATATATGGACCGGCAACTACCAGATGCGCAGACTGTGATCTGCAGAGTACAAGAGATCAAATTGTCAATGTCCGCTGGATAATAGAGAAAGCAAGAGTGTTCCAGAAAATAATTTACTTCTGCTTCATAGACTATTCTAAATCCTTTGACTGTGTGGATCACAAGAAACATTCTTAAAGAGATGGGAGTACCAGATCATCTTATCAGTCTCCTGGGAAATCTGTATGTGGACCAAGAAGCCGCAGTCACAACCGAACATGGAACAACTGAATGGTTTAAGATCGGGAAAGTAGTGCGACCATGTTGTATATTGTCACCTTGTTTAATCAACTTATACACTGAGAACATAGAGTGCAATACCGGACAGCATGAATCCAAAGCTCGGCCAAACCAGTATTGCTGTAAGAAATATCAACAAACTTACATACGCGGATGATACTACTCTGATGGCTGAAAGTTGGAGGACCTAAATTACCTATTGATGAGGATGAAAGAAGAGAGTGCTGCTCAACATTAAAAAGTCAAAGATCATGGCAAACTGCAATCTCAGTTCCTGGCAAATAGATGGGGAAGAAGTGAAATAATTTATTTTCCTAGTTCTCTGCAGATGTTGACTGCAGTCATGAAATTAAAAGAGGTTTCCCCCTGTGGTGGAAAGCCATGGCAAGCTTGGACAAGATATTGCACTAACAACAAAGGTCTGCATAGTTCAAACTATGGTATATTCAGTAGTAATAAACGGATGTGTGAGCTGGACAATAAAAAAGGTTGAGCGCCGTAGAATTGATGCCTTTGAAATGTGGGAGAAAACTGCTTAGAATTCCTTGGACTGCAAGAAGACCCAATAAATCAGTACTTCAGGAAATCAAGACAAATTGTTCACTGGAAGGTATGATCATGAGGCTAAAGCCTCAGAAGCAACAGAAGCAGAGATGGATAGATGAGATAATTGAAGCAATTGGCATGAGCTTGGTGCTCAGAGGCAGTGCCTAATATATGTGCCTAGCGTGCTGTGGTCCATAGGGTTACAGAGTCAGACGCAACTGAACAAATAAACAACAACAAATCTGCTGGCCATCTACCTAAAATGTGACAATAAAAAATGTGGCCAATTAGCATTTAATTTTAACAAAGTACATTTTAACTTTAGGACAGTCCTTCAGGAATAGATTTACAATGGTGACTGTGTAAAGGCATATATTTACATAGGAACAAATGTTCATGGTTAAAGGAACACAGCAGTTCTTTTACAATATGGATTCATGTAATAATTTAATAAATAATCAGCAATAAAATCTGTATTTTAAGGGGGAAAAAACAATTTAGTTTACCAATGACCTTTAGTGGCACACACTTCAGCATTTATGCATTTTTGTATCCATATGGATAAGGTGTTCCAGGGTGGGAAGGGATCTTTCTAGGATTCCAACTGGTATAGGAGCATGATATACTTATGCTCAAATGTAATTTTTAAAAGCTACATTGAATTTATTTTCTTCAAATATTGATTCTATTGCGAATTAGTTACTAATATAAGCAAATGAAACCTTACTGAATGAGCACTACAGTGGCCAGTCTTTATTCATCGTCCCTATTTTTTCTCCCTTTCCTAACCCCCCTCTCTCTCTGAGAACCAGGGGGCTAGCTCTCGAAGGCCAGCTGCTGAGAGTCACTGCTCTAGAACATGATAATGCTTGACTAGCCAGACAAATTGCTCATGAATCATGAATCTCACCTCTGCTGTGTCTGTACGTCCATTACCAAGGAGATGTAGCCCTCAATGAGGGAAAAAGAGAAGAAGCGGATATGTCCAGAATCCTCATTGCCCACCACCGATTCTTTTACTCTGAAAACAAAAATATAACATGAAATATTTCAACTGTTCAGGTAAAGTAATATAAAATTCTATAAATATTTTTTTTTTTTGCTTTGAAAAGTGCAAATATATAAAATGACAAGTAGAAAAAGTAAGCACAGTATTTATGTAGACAATGCTGAAGTCAAGTGACCTTAAAGGACCATTAAAGTCTGATATTTACAGCTTTCAGGAGATTTTAAATCTGGTAAATATTTCAGTCAGTAAAAAAATAGATACAACATTTAATCTATTGTATTAAATTATACTTTAGTAGTAGTCATTTTTGGCTTGTTAACCATGGATGTAAATAAGATTGCCATTCAGTACTTCTGGAAGTACTTGCAGTAAACTTGCCTACAGTCTTATCTGTATCCATGTTCTACTCCAAGGCAACAAATCAGACAAATAAATACTATGGCTTCCCAAGTAAAACAATAAGTAAACCCTTGATTTAATGTCCTTGCTTGCTAAAAATATTGTGTGTATTACCAAATATAGTTCTTCAAATTGCTTACTGAAAAGTAAGTTACCAGCTGTTTGCTTCAGAGTCCCATACGCAACAGGGTTGGCTGTACTGTAATTTTAGACACACATCTGGTAGCCCCCTGGTTCTTTTGGAAGGAGACTTGTTCAACTGTAGAAGGTCGGTGGGCCCTCACACACATTCTCAGCCAACATTCACTTCTGACATCAATGGCATGTGGTGCTCCACAGTTTTGACACGGTTTATTCACAATGGTGCCGTCTGTCCAGTAACACTGTACACAGCAGCTCTCGAACATTTCACAAATTGCTCTGTTTCAGAATTACTGCCACCTTTGGCTTGAAAGCCAGTGAACACCCCCTTTTCAAAGTCGGATAAATTGTACGTTTTACCCATGACAGTGATGGTTGATATGTTTGCAGAATGCCGACATGTTACCATATATACCCATCAAGCCAGCTCACGACAAGTGTCGTATTTCATTGGCTATCCTCTGCTAATGTTAAAAGTAGGCGGTGGTCATAATATGACTCGACCCTATATAAGACATTGGTTCTTTAATAGAAAATTGTCAATGTTAACCAGACAGGTGAATGATATCTGATCGCTGAATACAAAAAGTTAATAGATAACAGGAAAATCTATATCAAGCGTCATCATTTATTTTTGATAAATTTCACCAAGGTTGGAATGTCTTTATGAAGAGTCAAGGACTGAAATACATACTTCTTTTTAAGGTTACACAGACAAATAGTTTACTAGAATGACATTGAGAGGGGCTGGAGAAGGAAGTTTATATAATGAACTAAGGATAAGAAAAAATAGATTTATTTAAACATTTTGAATACTCAGCTGAGCTACATGATAAATGTACTACTCAACTGGAGGTCCAGAAGAAAGAGGCTGGAGATCCCAATTCAGACACAGGTCTGCCTACTGATCGCCACTGATAGTCTATCCACAACACTTTTAAATGAGATTTCAGTCCTTTAATAAATCAGTGGCTAAGCAAACAATTCAAGATCCACCTATAAAAATGATCACACACTTTGACTTTGTTTTCCAGAATGGTTTGGAATCTTCCAACATAACACAGATATCCTGCCATGTGGTCTGACCATTACTTAATCAGGTTTACAATAGTAGTCCTTTGATTCAAGTTTCTCTTTGTGCAGATGACAAGATACCATTCACTGAGGATACTGATGTCAAGAGAAACTTGGTCTCTCTGATGTAATGAATGTCTATCATAATCCCTGAGCTCTTGTTCACTATTACTGACTACTTACTGCAAGGGACAAAATTGTTAATATCTGCGAAGACACATTTTGCAACTATTCCTCCTAGTTTGATGACACTTTGAAAGCACTCAAACAGAAATGGGCAGAGTAATGAGCTATATTAAAGGAGGAACAGAAAGTCTGAGGACAAGATATAACACCTTGAGAAATATCAATGTACCAGCACCTGCAAGAAATCAGAATTCTTGTCCAAATCGATCAATGATGTTGAAAACAGTATACCGAGATTTGGCAAACCATACTGTTTATAGTCCTGTTTTACATTGTCGCATCACAATATAGTGAATTTGCCCAGTATTTCAAAAAATAAGATGTCCTCTAGTTCAATTGGTACTTCAAGAGTGATGCGTCGTGATGGTCAATAGTAAATCATGTGAATGTGGTTATTGGGACTTGGTCTAATTTTGCTCATCACTCGTATAATGTCAATTCAACTAGAGGACACCTTGTGTGTGGTATACTGGACAAATTCATTGCATTGTGATGTGACAATTTTATACAAGAATTTAAACAGGTTGTTTTGCATAATTTTGGTGTACTATGTTCTACAGCAATGATCTATTTGGATAAGACATGGTGCAGATAATTATTCAGTTATATTCTGCTTCTTCTGATCTGGATCAAGGCCAGGTTTTTCTCACCAAGGGGCTCCAGATCTGAATAATGCAGTATTTCTACTGTTTTTCTACATACTGGCATCTTCACTGAGCATTAATAAGGAGCAATTGTCTGCTTCTAAAAAGTTATGTTTAGACCCAGAATACTGCCACAAGGTATTGAACAAACCATTCTTGCTGGTGCCACAAAATGGCTGCCATCTGTATCCTACACTGGCTACCCATAACATGCTGCATATGTTTTTAAGTTTAGCCTGGTGTTTACAAAGGTTTGCATAATCAAGGTTCTAGCTATCTGAAGAAGCTCTATATGTTCATATTTATACTTTCTTCACCTATCATTGGGTCTCTAGCTTTCATATATTATGAAGCACCAAGATTCTGAAACTCTTCCATGCCTAATCAGAGATGCCCTTCCATTACACATTTTTAGAAAATAACTTCTAAACATTGTTCACGCAGGCTATTGAATAATATATAATAAGTTTGAGCCACTATTGGGATAACTTACAATTACATGGAAGAATATATCAGTAGACAAATGCTAGTCATATGTAACAGTGATAGTGACACTATAAGTGTGTGCTATAAATTGCAGGTCTAGAGATAACACTCACCCATTGGAGTAAAACATAACATCCATTAGGAGTGTAGTCACAGTCGGAAGGGTATATGGATCCAAGCTAGTAACACAAAACATATTGCTGGGGCTTGAGAGTGGATGGATAACAGGCCTCTGAACTAAAAGGCAATGAAAAAAGAAATATAGCACATTATCATATGAGCATTCCTTTCTAAAAAAATATGTAGCAAATAAAGGTTACAAAAAAATTACATATTGAATGATAATGTAAAGTCTTCATTTATAGTAATCATAAGCTTCAGAAAAAAAAAAACATTTTTGCAAACAGATTACTTTAACATAATTGTAACTTAATCAAATTATTTAATAATTACAGTAAATGTTATTGACCATTGAAAGTTTAGTTTCGCTGTCTGGTGCTTACCAAGTTTGGGTTTTACAAAACCATTTGTTACTCCAAGATTATCAGCTGCTACAGTTTCTCCATTTACCACTTGCAGGATGGTAAATTCAGCCGCCAGTGTATGCATTACAAATGGCAGATCCCTCTCACGTACCTGAAAAACAGAAACAAGTTCCATGTTGTCTATGTAGCTCCATATTTTGAGGAGTGCGACTCCTCTATCAAAACAAATATATCTATAAATATAATAAAAAAAACAATGCTCATGGTAATGTATATTGATGAAATGGCACAAAGTTTTCAGTTTAGGCTCCTAAAATATTATATAATATTCTTACTATAATATATTCTTACAACAAATTGCTAGACTTAAAACCATAAAAATGAGTATTAGCACATTTCTTTGTGTTTAATTCTTTGATTATTGGCAAATAAACTAAAATATATGACCCCTAACCCCAACATCATTATATTTTTAGGAATGCGCTCCCAAGGGTTTTTGTATGAGGTTTGTTTATGTTCTATTTGTATGAGTTATAAGAAACAGCACAATAGTTTCTGTACAGTACTGGTATTTTATTTTTTTACAGTATTACACTGTATTATTATTACCACATATGAGCCTTTATAGTATTATTGATCAGGGATGCATGTTACATACAAATCTGACCTAAAGACGTTCTCAGGAACATATCCATAACCTGGGGGCTGCCTGTGTATATATTTTTTTTATATCAAATACATACAGCTCATAATTGTGAACAAATAATATTACATAAAAATAAAATATAATAGTACAACATAGTTCAATGTTGCTACATAAAAAGGAAAGATTACCACCAAAATGTTGTTAAATATAAATTATTAAATTATGTTCATGGTTTGAAAATACTGTAACACTGGTCTTCCTGCTTCAACATAAACATTTTCTCCATTCAGAATATTTACCAAACCTTAAATTTGCCCTAGTAGAGAAATAAATAATTTAGTTCATTCTTTTAGTTCATTAATATTTTTTGTTATTAAATGAAGAAAATTAACCTTATAAAGGCAGTTTGGGATAGCTTCCATTTTTACACCAAGGTAAGAAATTTCATTATTAGACCATTCACAAGGAAAATGTTCAAGTAATAGAAGTGGAATATTGTTAAGTTTCATTGGCATTGCGTATGATTTTGTTGAGTTAATTTTTAGACCTAACAAATATCTAAATTGTTTTAATAATTTAATAAATATGGCTCAATACAGATTTGATGGCATAAGAATGTCATCTGCATAAAGTGCTAATTTATATTGATTTTCCTTAAAGGGACGGTTAATTCAGTACAACTTCGAGCACACCACTGTAAAGTTCTCATAATACCATGCTGAAATAATTTTTAATTAATTTTTGAAAAACATTCTTTTTTCACAAAGTTTATAAATGAATTGTCTTTTACATGAGACATTTCCCGAGACAAAGCAACAGCAGCTGTGTGCAGAGAGCATAAGCATAAAGAGAGTTAACCCTTCACAAATTCATCTGTACAGGAAAAGGACTGCTGGATTAAGCTAAAAATGACAATTGGGGGCTAAAATATCCTGGTACATTCCAGAAGTTCAGAGAAAAATATACATCTTTGTGCTCACAAAGTCTACACCGCTTAGTGTCGGCAGATGTTGACCATGAAACAATCAGGCAAACAACAATTGTAAACAGACCTAAGATTTGTAGCTGCTATTAGTGCAATTAAAAATATATATATATATATATATTTTTTTTTTTTTAACATAGAATCTTGTGCTCTTTCACACCATGTAGAACAAGTATAGTGAGGTAAATTGCCCTTTAATGCCAGTTATATCATTGTCTCTTCTTATTGTTATAGCGAAAGGTTCAATATATAAGGCATATAAACATAGGGATAGGGGACATCCTTGTCTTGCGCCTCCTTGGATTTCTATTGGAGTGGAACAATATGTGTGCAATAAGTTTATGCTAGAGGGTTAAAATAGCTCTAATTATCTCAGTTGAGAAGTTGTAGTGGAATAGAGAAGCAAATAAATTAACCCAGTCAAATGCTTTCTGAACATCTAATGGATGGACTGGACATTGAGATTGATAGCATGTGGTTGTAAAATAACTATCCTACGCAACTGTATGGGGCAATTGTATAATTGTTCTTATTATTTTTTTTAAATTCTTATAGCTAGAATTGTGGCGTATACTTTCCCATCACAATTTATGAGAGATATTGGCCTAAACTTCTCTGTATGGGATGGATCTTTCCCTGGTTTATAATATATGTATATAATATATGCCTTTAGGAATTCTGAGATGGGGTTGGTACCATTTTGCAATGCTAGAAATCGGTTATGGTGTTTTGGGATCAATTATTTTTGGAATATTTTACAGTGACTATTACTGTACCCAACCAGGCCTGGAGCTTTACCATTTTCAACCTCTTTATAGCTTCACCAGTCACTAAGTTGCTTAGTCATTTTAAAAACTGAGAAATGTTTTGTTGTGTGGCTTCTGGTGCTTTATTAGTTTTATATAAACTTTGGTAAAAAATTGTATTACGCTTATTAGCCTACACATGATAACGTTGTTTGGGGAATCTTAATTATGCTGTTGCATTATCATTTAACAAAGCTTTCAGTTCCCCTCTAGTTTTAACGATTTTTTCTAAATGTATTTATTTGGTATCCGTTTATGCTTTATGGCTAATAAAGTTCAGATGTCAGGACTTCAAATTTTCCAATTTTAATTTCTTTTTATATGAACATATGCCAATTAGAGTGCTTTGATCAATGTAAAAATAATTTTTGATTGCCTTATTAATACTAGGACACTGGGATCTTTTATTATATTTTTGTTCATGCTCCAGTTACCATGCTGACTTGGTGGCTGAATGTTAATTAATGAAGCCTCAATAACGGCATAGATTTGACCATTCTACATTATGAATTTAAGTATTCAATACTTGTAGTAGTAATTGTAAGTCTATCATGGTGTAATCTATCCTAGAATAGCTATTATGTACATGAGAATAGAAAGTATAATCCATTGTTGTAGGCATATTCAGGAATCATGGATTTGCAGTATGTTATCAATGTGATAAACGTGTTACATCTGCTGACTCTCTTACCGTTGGGTGTTTATTTAACATGTCTCTAAATAGTTTTTCCTTGACGCTACATTAAAATCAACTTGCATGATGAGCATGTTTCATTTAATTTTAATGACATTTTTTCACAAAGTCTATTGAAAAATGATTTCCTTTTTGTGTTTGGTGCATATACATTTACTCGTTACAGTTTGTTTATAGTGCTCCCACGTAAATTATGAAGCTACCATTTGCGTCTTGTTGTGGATCCTATTTGCAAGGGAACATTTTTATGTATGCATACTGCCACTCCAGCTTTTTTTAGTTCCTCCAAAGTTAATATGTATGTAGGGAAGTTCTTATCATAAAAGTTTGGAAAAGAGTATTTGGAAAAGTGTTTGCTCTTATCCATTATTGTAAACTTTATCCCTTATTGTAAACTTTAAGTGCAGTTTTTCATGGTTCATACACTTTTTCATCAATGAAATTCAAGGACTTTGACTTTTCAAGGACTGTGTACATTTTTTCAAGGACTCATTTTGGTAATAAAATTATTGCTTTAATTTGTCTATTGAAAATGTATGATGTACTACATACAAATAAAATCTCATGTTCATCAAATTAGTTTATTTTTGTTCCCTCAAATCATTGTCCCACATACGGGAATAAAATCACAATATACAAAAATGCATTTACTTCTTAAGTTTACTAATCGTCTCTTTAATTTTAGCATCAATGTTCGCTATTTCTGCAGCTTTTTTTTGGGCAGTTGGCCTAAAACTGTTCGATGGGGAAACAAGGTTCAGATTCGATGTTTTTTCTGCATCTTCCGATAATTTATCTGCAGATGACTGTAGTTATTCTACAGTTTGTTGCAATCGTGCTTTCTGAGTTTTTAAAACCTGTACTTCATTTACACTTTTTCTCTTTTTCTCAGGTAGTTCTGCATTCCTTTTCACACGTTGCTCATCAAGGTAATGAGAATACTTTTGGCTTGCTCCACGAGAAGAAATTCTTAATTCCTTTGTTATCAGAACTTTTTCTAAACCCCCAGAGCATTTAATTTCATGTAAGATTCCTTATGAAGATTCTCGACTTCTATATGCCTGTTTATAGAGAAACCCCTTTCAACGGTAGCTTGTCCATGAGATATGACAAGTAACAATTCTATAACTGCACATAATTTATCATATTTTGGGGTATCTTTGATTTAGTCATACAAAACCTTATCGACACGTGTTTCAGATGGGCTAAATGCTTCAAAGTCTGGACATTTTGTGGCATTGGTATTTAGAAAATCAAGGAATTCAGAAAGTATCAAATCACAATCTTCCTCCCTGACTTTTTTTTACAGTCGGATAAAATCAAAAGAATGTGTGTAATTTTTTTATAACAATTGCTACTTTCTGCAAACATTAAGCGTGGATCGATACAGGACATACTTCTCACAATTTCATACCTAATTGGTGATTTTTCAACAATATTTTTAATCATTGTAAAAATAAATGATTGCCACTTGTTTTTCTGAAACTTTTTGTTTAGAGATGAGTTTTCTCAACAGTTTGTCTCCAACGAATCTGGTACAAATTTTATTTATAGAAGAATACGTTTTCGTATCAGTAGTCAAAATTTGCTAATTTAAATATGGACTTCAATTCCTGCACACTTTCCGGTTTCATTACAAAAAAAAAGTGTTAAAATTGGTTTGATAAGCAGCAAGAAATGGCTGTAGCAGCTTTGCTACAGCAAGAAAAAAGTTCAGTTTTATAGGCAATAAGACATCTTTTAATGCTTCTGACAAAATCAAAGAGGATTTGTTCTTTGGTTTGGTTATGATTTTTTTCTCAACAGATAATAAAAACACTTTAGTTCTTCAATTATTTAAATTGCTCTTTCCGCAGCAGGACAAATCTCAAGCCACCTCTGCTTACAAAACTTATATGGCAATTACCCAGACTCTGAGAGTTGCAAATAGTCCTCTTTCCTTGCTGGCGAATCCTTAAACAACCAATATAAGGATGAGAGAAAACTTTCTATATCTCAAGCAGTAGCGGCACAGCCATATTTGAAACGATTATGTAATGTGTGAAGACAACAGCTTCCAACATTAAATAGTAAACTGTTGTGGTCTTTTACTAATGCATCTTGTAATAAGGAAAATATCTTCCAATGAACTGACTGGCCACCCACTGACAAGTTAACCACCTTGGAAAAGTTCTGTTTATTAGTTTCGCTACAAATAGCAGATAATGTAACCTCTGCAGTCGAATGTCCCATAAAAACTGAACTATAATAGCATGTTCTTACAAAGTTTTCCTTACCATCCCAAAATCGACGCTATGCAGTGTTCAGACTTTCATCAAACAGAATGCTATAGCAATCTAGTTCATTAACACATCGAAATATGAATTAAAATATGGTGCCAAACCAAAGCATAGGAGGTACACACACTTCCTGGCACCACATGAAAATTGCTAAGCAATAGAACTATCCGGAATCATACTTGCAAACAAAGTAGAAATTTTGGTACAAGAATTTGCAGAATAATGACTAATGACTACTTTCATAGTCCACTTCCATTTGTCCTGTAACGGATAATTTTTCACTTTCAAAAACTGTTTTAGACTGGATTTTCTTGCTTTTAAATGTGATACATGCTTTTGCCCTTAAAAAAAAAAAAGCAAAGCACGCAACAGCGCCACCATCCAAGTCCACCTGGGGTCCAGCCTGCAATGAGTGCCGAAGGCGCTTATTGCAGGCCGCCACATGTGTGCCTCACGAACCGCAAACAACATTTCCAAGGTTCACTTTTAAATCCTGTGATTGTTGACAGCCAAGTCGCTAGTGTAAAATATAGATTTGTTTAAAAGTTGTCAATTTCCCATTTCCATCTTAAACAGCCTTTCTGTATAACCTTGCTTACATACATGACAGCAGTGCCAGAATAAATTTAGCCAGATCTAGCGGAAATTAATGGAGCCTAATGACAGTGAGGCTCGTATGTCGCACATTAGGGGTGGGCAATGACTCACGACACATAAGTGTTGCCAAAACTCTGTTTTGCTACAGTGTCCCATGTATTGCCATTTTAGCAATTTTTTAAACTACTTTGGCTAGTTTTTTTTTTATGCATTACAGCAGGAAATAATAATGTTTTTTAATCATGGCATTGGAATATTCACTGTATATGCAATACATTATATATATATATATAAAATCAACAAACTTCGCTAAACAGACTGACTGTGGAGGTAGGGTGTTACAAGTATTTAACTTCGGATATATGTTAGGGGGAGATGAGATAAGTATCCTTGTTATAGTCTCCATGTTTGAGAGCATGTTGATACTTAGAGTCTTGATGTAGAAAAAGATTAAATAAGAAAGAAAAATATGAGATCTTATTTAGCTCTATTCTACCTCATTCACTTGTCCTAGTACTTTGATTTGTATCGTAGTTTTGATCAGAATTTTTGGGTGTTCTCATGCTTTGTTGTTTTTTTTTCAATACTGATATTTTGGTCCATTCTGATGTAATAGTTGTATGTGAGCATGTTTATCTTGTAGAAGACAGTTTAGGATAACATCTTTCTGGTGAAAGTAGTTTGAGGACTACTCTGCTTAAGAAGTCTTCACCTTCACTTATGCCTTGTTTATATGATTTATTATGTTTCTTTGTACAATGAGGTGAAATGTATACCCCATCTGTGGTGGATATTATATGTTCTTAGTTGATCCGTGATAGGCTGGAGTCCCCATTGTTAAGTAAAGTAATTGTGGAGAAATCTGGAGAAATTCATTGTAGAAATGTAGTCTCTGGCTCCATTCAAAATTTCTTCTTTCATTTCAAAGTATTGCATACAAATAATTTCATCTATAAGAGGCTCCCCCGGCTTTGGTGTAGGTCTTTGTGCCCTGTGTACTTGATGCATACATAGTTCTGTCCTTGGAATTTGTGCAAATAGTTGCATAAGGAATTCACTGAGATTTGTAATTGTTTCAGGATTTTGTTTTAAGACGTAAGTTATGACGTCTAGCTTGGTTGTCTTCTTGTCATTCCATTAATTCTGTATAATGATTTTTAATCTAATGAAATTATAGATCCATTCCTCCCTGTGTTTGAGTTTTAGTTTCTAACAAGCCCATTCTCTTTTGTAGTGAAGTTACTAAAGTCAAAAATGTCCTGTTGTATTGCTTTCCGTAAAGTTGGAAATTATGCTTTTTAGTCTTGTAAATCTGTCATGGGTTAGTAGATTACTGTAAATTGACTTCATTATTTGAGGTTTTAGACATTGAGCCTTTGTTGACATAGTTTGATTGGTATGTTGAAATCTTTCATACCTTTGGTAGCAAGTTTATTTTTGATTGCTGATTTTGTATGTTTCTTAACTATGTTGTATTCCCTGTAATTGTTGTTGTTCTACAGATGTAGTAATACAGTGCTGTAGAGTAAACCATAGGGGTATTACATTAAATAGAATTAGTAGATGCCTCTCTGTGTAGTATTGTTTGGTTCAAAAAAACTTATTCTTTCATTTTAGATCTCAGCTTTCAGTTTGGGCGTACAATTCCCTTCCTTTGTTTTGTATGCAGGCCTGCATAATTACTATCAAGGCTGTGTGCTGCACAAATCTGGTAAAAAAGACGCACAGGGGCTCTTTCATGTTGGTGGGGGCGTCTGGGGGTCTCAATGGGGGCAATAAGGGGCAAATGAGTGGATGGTGAATGTGAGTGAGAATGTGAAATGGAGGCATGACTGGGGGGGAAATTAAGAGGTGATGGGGACTGAAAGGAAGCAGGGGCAGAAACCCCCTGTCCAGAGGCCCTAGCCAGCTCCACAATAGAGACATACCATCCAGGGCCCCTAGCCAGGGTCTGCTGCCTGAGCTGTCCTATCAGTCCATCCACAAAAGGAGATGCCATAATAACCTTCAGGTGAAGTAGTGGCCAAATCAGTTAAGTAAGTAGCCTAAAGTAAGTGAGGAATAGATTAATTATGACGCAATCCCTATCTGATTTGCCTGAATGATGGGTGATATGCAATCTGATATCTGGACCCACTGACTAGGTGAAGGAAGGTGAGGTAATACATATTAGATTGCCCCAGTTACATAACCGTTATATAATAACCCCGCCCTAATATCACTATTAGGAATGAATAATTAAAATAGGTCCTCCTACTTTCAAGCCAGGTCAAACTGCCACTCCTTTAACTCCATGGGGTTTCTAGGTAAAGATGTATAATTTCTGGTATGTGATTAAAGTAAGTATAAGGCCAGTGTAGAGTCCAAATAAGCTAGTGGGAAATATATCTGGTTCATAAATAAAGATTTTGCAGTTTCAGTGAATTGTAGTCTTTTAGCCGCTTGTGAAATGCTAGTTTCAACGGTCAGTCTGGTCATCTGAAAAATTTACATAATCAGCTGTTCTAGCTTTAGCCTCAATAACGTATATGCTTTCCTCATGTGTATCAAATGTAAAGATTTCTCTATCAGATTTAAACATATAAATAGTTTATAGTATATATCTATGTCATACAATCATGCAATAAGTGGAGTTTAGTTACAACAGTAACAAACAGTCTTCTATGTAAAATTTGTTGAAATTTAAAGTTTAAAAAAATACTTACCAATATAAAGTCAGTTTGATAAGTAGACAGCATAAACACAGATATATTCTGATCAGCCAGTGGTGCAATAACAGATTTGGCAATTTTGGTCACTCCAATTGGCTGAGAGCTGGAGGAGCTTCCGCCCCCTGAAACCACATTGAGAGCTAACCATGTTGCATCTGCTACACTCAGGTGTTCTGAAGATGGCAGTTCTGTAGGGAAAAATTAAAGATCATTAATTACTGAGAAAAAGCACAAACTATTATGGCTAAATATCAAAAATGTGATATGTTTGTAAAGAATGTAACATTACCGAATATGTAAACCATGAGTGTAAAATTTTCTTCAAAAAAAACTTATTTTTTTCAAGGCTCCTCTTTCTGACTTTAGCATTTTCTGAAACTCTGGAGTCAGAGCAGTCTTTCTATATCTTATATATCAGTGGAGGGGCAGGGGATTTGTTAAATAATTAGAACTTTTAATATAACACCTACCCTTTTTCCCCGCTCATGCTCAGAAACTGCAAACACTTCTCCTATAAAAGCCAATTACAAACTACTTTCACCAAGGACATCTCCAGAGACCATAGAACCCACTAAAAAATATGTTATTTTTATTAATCCAGACTCAAAATTCCAACCATATATGTTTGTTTATCATTTAGTTGTAATCCTTTGAGCCAGGACCAGTGTGTAAAACCACTAATTGTTCACCTAAGAGAATAAAAAACAGGCTTATAAGTGTTTAGTAAATATGGACCTATGTTTAGTAAAGTAACGGAAATCAAATTACTGTTTACTTATTTGGGATGCTGGTCTGGACTGAAGGTAAAATCAGCTTTAAGTAACTAGCAGAGATAAACCCAGTTGTTAACATGCAACCATAATAAATAATTTGGTGGGAGAAAGGTCTTCAATGTTTGTATATTTATTCTTCAGAAAGCTTTCCAGGCAAAGAGATACCTTACATATTAGATATGCCACTAAACAGAACCTGGCAGACATGTACCTCAGGCATACAAAGCATACTGCATATGCCCAAGGATGTTAGCTGCCTTAACCTCAGGCTGTCTGAGCTGCATTACTGTCTCCCCTAGCACAAGGTATGAACATAAAAATATAAACAGTAACAAAGATCAAGGCTAGGAGTCACAATCAAAACCCAACATGGCACTTTGCCAAGAAATCAGGAATTCTGAATATACATTTCTTTGCTCCAGTGATCTTGATAATCTGAGGACTGTTCACATATAGAGCAATATATGGAGTTATTGAGTAAGATTACCAACATCCTGTCATATGTATGCACTGCTGGAACAAATGATCCAGGGTCCATACCTCTGTGACAAGTGTAAGCATGTTTGCCTCTCTGGAAGCTCAAATTGGAGAACTGGAGAGGAGAATTGCAGCACTTACTGATATTCCACTGGAAAGGGAGCAAAGCTTAGCTGGGCCTTGCATGGAGGGTGGAGCTGGGGCTAGTGAGGATGTCCAGGGAGGTAGCTGGGTTACAGTTAGAAGGGGAATTAGGGGGATCAGGAGGAGGAGGCAGGCCTGTTCCGAGTTGGCAAACACCAACAGATTTGCCAGTTTGAGTGAAACTGTTGGGAATGTCCATTCAGGAATGGCAATGCCAGATAAAGCTGTTCCCTCTAACAGCCGGGAAAACAGTTCTATTGGAGGAGTGGGAGAACAGATTAGGCAGAGCAACAGGCAGGTTTTGGTGGTAGGGGGCTTTATTATTAGGAAGGTAGACAGGGTTATTTGTCACCCAGATCCCAGCAATTGAACAGTTTGCTGTCTCCCAGGTGCTTGGGTTCAGCATGTTGTGGATCGGGTAGATAAATTATTGGGAGGGGTCTGGAAATGAACCAGCGGTCTTGGTTCATATTGGTACCAATGACAAAGTTAGTGGAAGATGGAGTGTCCTAAAGAATTATTTTCAGAGAACTAGGAAATAAGCTTAAATAAAGCAAGGACCTCCAATGTGATATTTTCTGAGATACTACCTGTGCCACGTGATAGCCCAGGGAGACAGTATGAACTTAGGGAGGTTAATGCGTGGCTAAAAATGTGGTGCATTAAAAAGGGGTTTGTGTATTTAGAGCACTGGGCTGACTTCTCACTTTGGTACACTCTCTATAGCAGGGATGGATTGCACCGTAATGACGAGGGAGCTTTTGTGCTAGGGGATAGGATGGTAGAAAGGCTGGAGTAGTTTTTAAACTAGTAGGTGGGCGGGGGAGAGACTAGATGAATGTAATGGGGTAGAAAGTGTAGAGTGGATAAGGGATGATTTAACTACTCATGGGGGAGGAGAGGGGGAGGGTTAGTATAGTCAATAGGGAGGTATTACTAAGTAACTACAGTAAGTACAGAGGCAGGCACCTCAATACTACAAACTCATAATATAAGATGTATGCTTGGTAATGGCCGAAGCTTGCCAAAAATCGGAGAGCTAGAATTATTGGCAATTAACGAAAAATGGTATTTAACAGGCATTACCGAAACATGGTGGGATGAATCTCACGACTGGACTGTTATTCTGGATGGTTATAACCTATTTAGGAAAGATAGTGGCAATGATAAAAGAGGAGGAGGGATTTGTCTGTATGTTAAGCCTGAATTTAAGCCTGTAGTCAGAGAAGATATTTATGGTGGAACTAGAAGTAATGTTGAATGCTTGTGGGTAGAATTAAATAGCAGCAAATTCTAAAGGAATATTAGTTGGAGTATGCTATAAACTCCCAAATATAGCAGAAAGCGAGGAAATACAATTATTGTTACAGATTGGAAATGCAGCTAAGTATGGGCAAGTTCTAATAATGGGAGATTTTCATTACCCTGAAATAAACTGGATAAACAAGACCAGCAGTTCAGCTAAGGGGAGCAGGTTCTTGAGTACACTCAGGGATCATTATCTGGCCCAGGTTATACAAGAACCTACTAGAAATGAAGCTATCTTGGATTTAGTTATCACAAATAATATTGATATGGTATCAAATGTTGAAATAGGGCAACCTTTGGGAAACAGTGATCACAACACAGTGTCATTTGAGATTAAAGTACAAAAAAAAAAAATCTCTAAGGGTCCTACAAAAACTCTGAATTTTAAAAGGGCAGATTTTAACGGTCTAAGGGCAGCAATACAACGTATAGACTGGGACAAAGAACTGACGGGTAAAAATACTGAACATAAATGGACAACATTTAAAGCCTTGCTAAATATACATACACATTGGCATATACCATGTGGGAATAAAAGTAAAAGGAGTAAATCAGATCCAATGTGGCTTAACAATGATTTAAAGATCAAGATACAGAGTTAAAAGCAGGCATTTAAATTATACAAACAAGAGGGGACAGAGACTGCTTTACGGGAGTACAAGAAAATCAACAAGGCTTGCAAAAGCGCTATTAGACTGGCTAAAATAGAAAATGAAAAATGAGTTGCAAAAGAGAGCAAGACTAACCCTAAAATATTTTTTTAATATATTAATGGAAAAAAGACCAGGAAGGAAGCGACAGGAACATTACAATGTGAAACAGCCCGTCTGATAATTAGTGACCAGGAAAAAGTTTTTTTCTTCGGTATACACAAGGGAGGTACCAGTTTTTGGGGCACTGCAACATAATGGGGTTACACTACCTTCGTCGAATAATTGGTTAACGCAGGAAAAAATCCAAAAGAAGTTGGAAAAAGTAAATGTTTATAAAGCCCCAGTGTCCTGATGGAATACATCCAAGGGTGCGGAGGGAACTGGGTTCTGTAATAGCCAAATCATTATATTAAACTAGCGAATTGCCCGTCAAAAAATTATGGCAATAAAATTGTAAGTGGTGTTTTGTGTGTTTAGAGTGCCGTAGCCTCGTTTTCGTTTTGTTCGGCGGTCATTTTTTCTCTCTCTTAGAGAATTTTTTAGTGTCTAAACTCTTTTATTTTGAGTTAAATGAAGGTGTAACTTGCTTTTTTGAGGTCCTGGATGCTCCCTCTTGCTGTAGGTAAGCTTTTTATGTATGTGTTGTGTGTATTTATTGTGTTTTTAATTTTTTCATGTTCGCGGGTTGCGGACGATTTTTGCGAGGTCGTAATGTGTGCTAACGTGTCTCGTATGTTTTTTGCGTTACGACGTGAAGTTTGCAAGTGTCACAGTTGCTGGCAAGGAGCGAGGCAGCAAGCGTTAGCAACAACTCGTATGCTCACAACTATATATGTGATTTTTCATGATTCACTCAACACTGGGTCGCTACCAGATGACTAGCGAAAAGCAGAGGTGATACCTTTATTTAAGAAGAGAGCAAGAGCAAATCCAGGGAATCATAGACCATTGAGCCTCACTCAATGGTTGGAAATCTTTTTAATTAACAACTAACCCACATATTGCAGATCAGAGGAGATCTTAAAAGGTTGAACTTGATGGACTGAAAGTCTTTTTTCAACCTCAATTACTATGTACTATCATAACAGGATGTGAACAAACCCTTGTTATGGGTCAGTCATTTCATCCATTCTGCCATGAAGAATATAAAAAGAAAAATCCACAGTTAACCCGACCACAAGGAAAGAGATAAATAAGAAATAACTCAGCACTTTGGGAACATATTTTTGGTGTTATAAGAAATGCATGGGATATTGCATTTTTAATTGCACATCAAATATAAATAGCTATCCATGTTTGACCATATCTCCTTAGATTAGTTCTGAACAGTTAAAAGCTGGCAATAATTCTTTAGAACAACTCTGTAGATCAGTAATCATGATATTAGGACATGGAATCACTGGAAATTAGTGTTTAGAGCAGTGGTGAAAAACATGTGGTCTTCATCTTAGAAATGTTTAAACAGTTGCGAGAGTTTAAGCACTAAATTAACAATAAGTTAATACACACAATATATACTTGCTTCTAAGGACATCTTGGAAATGTTTAAACCACAGTTGCAAGAGTTTAATGATTCATGGTAACTCTACACTACACATCTGTGTATAAAAGAGCTTTTAAAATACTAAATAAATCAGATTCTTTAAAGGGCATTTGTGTGAACTTGTCTTGTTGTAAATCTCTCCTTGATATTAAGTATTACCTCTTATGAGTTCTGTTTTTGATATCACTTATAACCTCTTATGATTTATGTTTTTGTCTCACAAAGGTTTTTTGTTAACCTAACAATTACAAGTTCTACTCCCATACACTTAATAATCTATACCGCTATTATCAATTCCTTTCCTACTGTGATTTTTCCTTTTATCTGAGTTTGCAAATAAAAATGTTTAAAGCACTGTTAGGCCATTTTAAGGACTCAGGAGGCCCTTTATGTCAAGCAGGTTGCCTATCACTGGTCTAAAGTTACAAGTGAGATATAGAGGACACTGCTACAGCCATCTATGAGTCGGTGCGGAACTTTGACATATAGATGACTGGTGATCATAAAATATACACCCTATGCCTTAATAGTTAAATACCGTAACATAAAAATGTCAAAATCTATATTTTCTGATAGAACACAATCCAATACACAAATATGTATGTAATGTATATTCTCAGGATTGTATTCCATTTGATTATAATAAGTGAAGACCTTGGGATGGACACAAGCATTTAACCTATTCACTGGAAGAGCTGCAAGACCCTATGCCAATTAAAGGTTAAAAAATGTATCATGGTTTTCACAGACATTTCAAGATATTTTGGGATAATAATATATTATTATTTGCAAGCACAGCTATACATAGGATTTTTATGAGGATTAGGTTATTGTAATATAATTATTTTCCTATTGTTAGGTGCTTAGCACCAGTCTAGATAAACTATCTGACCACCAAAAATAAACCTAAAAAGTCACTTTATTTGATTTTAATTCAATTGAAATTTGAACCACAGCGCTTATAAAAAATATATTGCTTAAAAACACAATGTAATTTTGGACTTTAACACAAAACAAACATCCAAACTAAAAAGAAAAAACAGGGAATAGGAAAGAGCCTATGGCAAGGGATAGCATGGAAGATAAGTCCTAGGATCTCGGGGAATCCTCCTGTCTGGAAGGCTCTCTAAAGAAGGGAAAATAGGGTAGGTTAAAATCAAAGAACTTGTTTACACATATAGTATCATGTTTGGAAGTGCCCTGCTGCCAGTTTTCAATACATAAATACATTTCTTGCAAGCTGTAACATTCAGGAATGGTATTACTTAGCCCTTCCTAATAACCTTTCAGGAACCTCACAAGTATATCTATTGTATCCACAATAACTGAACTTGCTAGAGTAACTTTGTCATGCTGGCAAGAAGTTACCGTTTATTATTATGGTTATGTATTTCTTAGTGCTTATGGTTAAAATATGATTACACTGTTATACTGTATGTATCTTGGTTTATGTCCTGTATAACATATGTATTATGTTTCATGTTCTAGGAATTGTTGTAAAAACATATTAGATAATCTGCAGGCTATGGCATTAGCCAACGCCAAAGACCGTAGTCTCATAGACAATCCTTGAACACACACTTCAATATTACAGCAAATGGTTATTGTCAATACAATCACCAGGATGAGATTAAGAGCCTGAGCTAAGCAGATGTACAGGATTTCCAGTAAGCAGGGGCAGCCTATTATTTTAGTGTTGTTAGCTAGTGATGACTCACCCAGACCACCTAAATATAAGCACCAGGATGAGATTAAGGGCCTGAGCTTATCAGATGTACAGGGTTTCCCAGTAAGCAGGGGCAGCCTATTATTCAGGGATGAGGCTTACTGTGATTGGCCAGCATTGGCCGGCATGACAACTGTGACTGTACTTAAGTAAACAAGGTGTAATTGTCAGTCTGTGAATTAATCCTTATTCAAACGGATTATATGGTGTTCCTGAGATCCTGTGGAAGCAAGCTCCTGGGTGGGGTTCCTGTGTTTGGTCCATCTTATGCTATCAGAGATGTACAAGGACCGCACAATTCTGCTGGATAGGTTTGAACCAGGTTCTTACCAAGTCCAAATGAAGTAGCAGATCGTGACAAACTTGTTTTGCAAAAAGCCTAACAGCTGTTTACACCGAGGCTGTTTGTTTTGCATTAAAGTCCAAAATTGCATTGTGTTTTTAAGGAATATCCCACATTATAATTATCAAACTGCGAGTTGTCACGCTTTGCGAGCTCGCAAAGCAAGGGAAGCAGTTCGGGGCCACAAATGCGGACCTCGCAAAGTGAGGCTCATTACAGGCTGCATCGCGAGGGTTCTCATTTGCGGAGGTGGACATAAACTCGTGTCCGCATTTGCGGAGGTAGAGGTTCTACGGCGCCTCAAACTCGGTAAAAAACAACCCACAAAAGTGTGACTTTGACAAAAAAAAAAAAAGAGTTGCGGGACTGAGGAAAAAATAAATGGCATGAGGAAATCGGCACTTAGAAAAAAAAATACGACCCGCTGAAAAAAAAATATGAGTTTGCAAAAATACGAAGTTAACAGCTGAAACGCATACATACAAGAACACAAAAAACACTAAAAAATAAAAACAAAACCTAAAAAAAACATCACACACAGCCAGGACGTCTGGGAGTGCGGTTGCACGGGAATTTAAGTCGCATTTAAGAAGTTTCGGCACTTGAAAAATCGGCTACGCAACAAAAAAAATGGTGGATGAAAAAATGAAACCAAGCGCTAAACCGATAAGCGCCAAAAGGTCTACAGAGGAGCAAAAGCCTTACATTGGGTGGTAAGCAGCATTGCCATGTCATTTTGGACGGGCAAGTCGCTAGTATTTTTTATAAAGTTAAATTATTGTAATATAATACTAAAAAAAAACACCCATAGAAAAATATACATTGTGACCTTTACAAAAATACCTTTCCAGGACACTTATCTTAGAGAAGTCTGTTCAAAATAATACTCTGTAAATGATTTCTACCCACTCTAACCTTCTGAGAATGAAGAAAATAAACTAGTCGCTAGGCAGAAACAGTCGCTAGGCTTTTCAGCAGAGTTGCCATAGTCAGCATTGACATGAGAGGCTGATCTGAGCACAATGGGATTAATAGCTGAAATAGGACTAATTTGATCCAGTGCTGAAAAACAAAGTAACTTTTGGCTATCAGAATGAAGACTAAGCTTTTATCCGCTAGTAGTTGTTATCATAAGGACTTTATTATTTGGAATCCATGAGTGGTTTACCTAACAAACATGCAGGTTATCAGAGGTCACCACTTCATTTCGCAAGAAAGTCAAGTGATTCCAGAAACTACTTTGCAAGAGTAACATATGATTTATTTAATATAGATAACTACAGTCAACTAAATACTAGCAGCAGGATAAAAATGGAAAATGCAATCAGAGAGATTAAGATGCATTCAACAAAATGAATGTCAGATAAGGTTAGATTGTTTATAAAATCTATTTTAGCATTTTCATTTGCTTTGTGGAGACAAAAAGCATTAAGAATAAGCAAATAATGTATTGTAGACCGTAAATATAATTTTCTTTAAAGTAATAAGGGATAGATAAGCAAGGATAATATTCCTGCATCATTATCTATTTTTACTCCTCCCAAATATTTCCTTCCCATTAACCTCAATAATATATTTTCTTGTATAATATTATAAGCACTTGATACATGTGCACTGAGTAATAAAGGAACAATATAGTCACATCTCTAATTATAAGCTCTTACATAGTCCTTTATTGTACTTTTTGCATGAAATGATTCTGTATCATTTTGATATCTTTGTACATGCAACCACAACTGGGAGGGTAACGTTGAATGTGGACAGTGATTCAGTTTCTTCCATTAAAAAGGTATACTACAGCTTTTTGTGAAGAGAAAAAGCTGAAGATGCAAAGCAATGGTGGACCCCACTCAAGGAAATCTTCATATAATAAGCAGATATAGTCCATATCTATTTATTACTTAAAAAAAAAAAAAAAAATATATATATATATATATATATATATATATATATATATATATATATATATATATAGTGCCCTTTATAAAAATAAAAAAAAATCGCATTTTAAAGAGTAATTATTCAAAGGGCCATATTGTAAATAAACAAATTCACTGGGCCTTTAAAAAAAATAATTTCAACAGTGACTACTTTCAAGTAACTTTAACTATATTAAAAGTAAATTGTTGGTTCTGACTGAATAATAAGCCACATATTGTATTGTATTACTTTTTCTGGTTATCTTTAACTGACAGGCACTTGCAATCTATACACATTGAGCCTGATTTAATTGCAAGTCCGAATCTCGTGGGATACAGGCTGTATGTCTACGGGCGTGCTGCAGGCTCCTGTTCGTCTCAGATTCTGGTGCTATTCAATTGAAGAAGCCCGCAAGATACAGGCCGAAAGCCGACTCTGTAAACCATGCACTCGTCCGTAGCAGTTCAGGGCAGGAATATGATCATTTAAGCAAGCCCATAACCTACCATTTCGAAACAGCCAATAGAAAATGAGACATCATTACGGCAGTAAAACATGGAGGTTACATGTCAATCAATTAGGTTCGGGGGTCCGATATGGGATGGGACTCACAAACCCTCAAAATCAGAAATTATAAACATGAATGCCAATACTGTTCTAGTCCATACAGGTGGCCTGATATGTATTAACTCATTGATTCCAGAGATTGATATAACCCTGAAATGGCACTTAAAAATAAATGTATTTTAATGTTGATTTGCGAGCTTGAGACTGTTGTGCAATTAATTCTAATGTCTTTCATCGTTTTCCCCATTATGTACAGTGCAGTATTGATTTTTTTATTTGCATTTATAGTGCTGCAGACAGGGGTAAAACCCCTTGCGGGTCCTCTAGCAATAGTAGAATTTTCTCCTTCATTTGCCGTTTACGGGTGTGAAACCATTTGCGGGCTTGGGGAATTGGAGCAATTGAAAAGTGATTTGCGATTTTAGTGATCGTAACTCTTATGGACGTGAAGGGTCAAAGGCTTTGGGAGACTGTAAGTTCCGGGTTTAACCATTGCAAAGTTTTCAAGCACTTAACGCGTAAACCGACCAGAGCCTGCAAAAAGACGCCATTTGAATAGTAAATTAACTTGCAGCCTCATTTCCGGGCTCTGGTAACTTACGATTGCTCAATTGAATCGTGCTCTTTATTAGCAACAGAATATATTTTCAGATTGGCATTTTGGTTTCTTTTACGGTATGATGTGAAGCAGTATTTAGGGACTAATATTGATACAAAACACATATATTTTTTTTTATTATACTTAAAAGTAAAGATCCCGTTCCTTATTCCAGTAAATTGCAGTGACATTGATAAATGTTATATATAAAACGGCTTCATGACCTCTTGCTTTTCCCGAAATCATTTTTAATCAAGATTCATTTCTCTTGATGGACAGCCACCACATGACAATGGATCCATTTGACAGCCTACTGTGCAGAAAAGGAATCACAATTTCACAAACGTATTGGCCAATAAGACAGATGGAGGGCAAGGATGGGCTATTCCTATGACCTCCAGCTTGTGGCTGCCCCATGAAACTAAGCACCACAAAGCTAATATTTCTTTCCTGCCGTGGCTTTGTCGGTAATCAGACTTGTTGTTCTGTAAATGATATAACAGCATGCTCGTCAAATAAATTATTACTTTTTTACGCATTTATAGCTAGCGTTGTATATGATTCAGGCCAAATTATAGGTAGCGCTTTCTCATTGTATTCACAAAGTCTCAAAATGTCACAGAGGATAATCAATAATAACATATGCACCGTGTCATGCATCAGCTATGTCACATGTTATAGGTAATCTATGTTTTCTCAAGTACAGTCACTTTATCTAATAATACACATCAGTTTGTTTGTTTCCTAGGTGGTCTCCCATCCAAGTACTGACCAGTCCCAACCCTGCATGGCTTAATGGTGGTGTGACTGTAGAAATAATAAATTATAATATTTTTTGGGGCTCTGTATTTTAGGGGGTTTTCTTGTATGAGTAGCGATAAATATATAAGTTGTATATTTTGTTAAAGTGAAAATATTTCGATTTTAAGTGGCCAATCTCACATGTATGGGTGGGATAAAATATAGGTAAGCAATTGTTCTAACTGGTGGTGTAACTAAAAACAAAAATAAAAACACATCATAAAAAACTAACAATGCAGTCACACCTCTAAATATATAAACTATGGTTTAAAGTATGCTTTTTTTATTTTCTGTTTCCTATTTTTTCGTGTGCTCTGTCTCTTTGTCTCCGTTTACCCTGTCTCCCCTTCTCTCTCCCTCCCTAGCCTTCTCTCTCCCACCCTCTCCCTTCCCCTTGGAATGCACTGTATTGCTGTAAAATGTCAGCCTCGCAATGCGCGGAATCGCCATGCAGTATCAGTCTTAAAATGGGCGGCTTTGCAGCGCATTGAGAGTCTAGCAAAGCAATGGTCGCATGCACAACTCACAATTCTTTCTCCTTCCTCACTCTCTCTCCCTCCTCATTCCTTCTCACTCTCTCTCCCTCCTCATTCCTTCTCACTCTCTCTCCCTCCTCATTTCCTTCTCACTCTCTCTCCCTCCTCATTCCTTCTCACTCTCTCTCCCTCCTCATTCCTTCTCACTCTCTCTCCCTCCTCATTTCCTTCTCACTCTCTCTCCCTCCTCATTTCCTTCTCACTCTCTCTCCCTCCTCATTTCCTTCTCACTCTCTCTCCCTCCTCATTTCCTTCTCACTCTCTCTCCCTCCTCATTTCCTTCTCACTCTCTCTCCCTCCTCATTTCCTTCTCACTCTCTCTCCCTCCTCATTTCCTTCTCACTCTCTCTCCCTCCTCATTTCCTTCTCACTCCCTCCTCATTCCTTCTCACTCTCTCTCCCTCCTCATTCCCTCTCACTCTCTCTCCCTCCTCATTTCCTTCTCACTCCCTCCTCATTCCTTCTCACTCCCTCCTCAATCCTTCTCACTCTCTCTCCCTCCTCATTCCTTCTCTCTCCTTCCCTCCTCATTCCTTCTCACTCGCTCTCCCTCCTCATTCCTTCTCACTCTCTCTCCCTCCTCAATCCTTCTCACTCTCTCTCCCTCCTCATTCCTTCTCTCTCCTTCCCTCCCTCTCACTTCGCCTCGCAATGTGAGCCGCACATTCACAACTCACAATTTTGTGGGCATTACACACGAACTCTGCTGACGACAACTATATTGGTGATGATTTGTTTCACAACCAGTATTCCTTTAACCAATGGTAACAGGTCAAGTCAACATCATTATAATCAATGTTTGCAGTGCTTGGGAACTTAGGTTTTTCTGTGCTCACTCTTCTGATTGTGATGGGAGTAAAGCATTACATGTGTATACGCATTTTGTATCAGAAAACAAACAATATTAGTAACTGTATAAGCCATAGACATAACATATTTTTGGGAAAAATCTGAATTTTAAAATATTTTTTTTAGGAGTTCAGTAATCCATTTTGTGTTTGTTTTACATCATCCCGAGAAGTGAATGATGGATGTGTGTTTTACTTATCAGTAGAAGTAGGCATAGGGAAGGAGGGAACAGGCAGAAGTCCAGAGCCTTTGTTAAGACTGGATAAGATTGAAATTGACACTACATCTCTTCACCATTCACCGATCCAAGATGCAAGATGGTGCATCAAAATATGCAACTATGCTGCTCTCATAATCAAAACTTCCACCAGCATGTCATGGATCCCTACATGCGACCTGGCTTCAATCCCAGCCAGGGAACCAAGAGGTCACGCCACCCTGAAGCAGGGTTGGGGCCTGGTCAATACTAGGATGGGAGACCACCTAGGAATACCAGGAGCTCTATGCTGTGGCCCACTGGAGAAGCAACTGGCCCACTGGATCAGCATGTTGTGTTGCGGTCCCTGAGGTCATGGAGAGTCTGACAACTGTGAGATGCAAACTAACCAAAAACACACACCCACATATATATCTATACACACACAAACACTTACACAGAGATCCATTCTTACATTCGTATTTGAAATAGGTAAATAACTAATCTTTTCTAAGGTAAAATAATACATATATTACATTTATAAAACTATATATATATATAAGAAACTGAGAGATATATACTATAAAAAGCCTAAGACATATCAGTGCTGACCATATACATAAAGATTAATCAACATAACATTTTGTTCAATATTAAGCTGAAGATGAGTGTAAATACCCCACTAACATAGCTTATTAAAGCTGAATTTTGAGGGAACATCAAGGCAATTAAGGTTTCAAGGCCTAGAGCAAATACAGCAAGTATGCAAAAACAAACTAATTAGTACGTTTTATTTCTTAATAGCATCACGCAGCCCTCTGTATTCCATAATCTATGGTTTTTCACACTGTTCAACTGCAGTCATATTGCTTTCATTAGGAGAACCCCTGGGCTCTTCTGAATCGATAGATGTACAAGACAGCTTACAGAGCAGACAATGTAACTTCAAAATATGAGCACTCCATCACACACAGGGTGGTAATAAAATGCCCCATCTTTACACCAGTCAGCATAGCAGGGGATATTACACAGCCACTGAAGTCACAGTAACTGTGTCACTGCTGGTAATGCTGCAGGAAGGCAAACACATATCAAAGGAGAACTAAACTATCAATGTCGTCACATACTAACCTCAAAAGCTTTATACCGAAGCCAAATGTTAATAAACAGGGCTAAACTTTCAGCCTACGTAAAATTTCCATACTGTAGGATCATTCTCGTTAACAAAAAAAAAACTGTAAAAAAAGAAAATCTCTCTATGCTTTTTGGTTTAAGATTTCAGCAGACTGTGTACAGAGACTGCCCTGTCTTATAGCAACAAATTTAGGGGCAACATTCTGCAACATGCTCCTGGAGAGAAGTCATTGACAGGCTAATTTGAAACATTGCACTTCACAATCTGTGTATTCATGAGCTGCATGAATGCAAGGGCATACTCAACAGCTAAAAATGGTATGATTTTAGGCAGAAAAAAGCAGAGCTTTTAAGCAAATAAAATACATTACATAAAAGTAAACAGATACACTTGTATACTATATTTTAAAATGAAATCCAGATACCGTCCATGTCCATTTAAGCAATACTTTGAATATAAAGAAGTTTGAAAACATTTTAAGAGAGAAATTGTGTTTGCTCCGCCAATGAAAGTTAGCTGCTGATGAATTTGCAGCAAACAACTGCTACACTCCAATATGTGAAACGTAAAGCCCACTTTAGTCAGTACAATTTGGACCACATCACAGTAAAGATCTCCTAAAAGCATTTTGAAATACATGCATTTTTTACTAATAAATCAAATAAATTAAAATTGTGTTTGCATGTGTCACTGACATGCCCCCAGCCAGACACATGCTGCAGCTCTGTGTAGTGAGCAAAAGAAAAACAGATTAACCCTCAGCTTATCTATCTGTGCAGAGCATGGAATGCTGGAATAACATAAACAGGTCAGTTATAGCTTAACTTGTCAGTGCATTCCTGAGTGCAGGGGATACGGCTATAAATCAGTGTCCACATCGAGCGGCTCGGCATCTGTTATTAACCATGAAACTGCCAGTAGGCATGCTACACTTTGTTATGTAAACATCTTTAAAACTTTAGATTTCTTAGTGGTTATAAGTGTAATTAAAAATAAATCATTTTAACATACAATCTTATGCTCTTTCGCACCATGAAGAGCACTTGCAGTGAAGTAAATGACCCTTTAATGCCAGTGATATAGTAATATTTGGAACTGAATTAATTTATAAAGCACAAACATACCTGTAATTAGACTTTATTCAATCATGAACTCAAAAAACGACATAGAATGCAATTTTATCTATCACGCATTTAAAAGAACATGTTTTAAACATTATAAAAATGTCTTTTTATGAGAATATATTTAGTAAACCATGTTAAACGTATCAGAAACTAACAGAAAATCACTCTGTGTGCAGACAGTATGCACGACTCTCATTGGTAGACAGTTATGACTCACTCATACAGCTATATTGCTGCACATTGGGTGACAGGGACAAGCCCCAAAGACAGTTGTGCATGCAACGCACAAAAGAAAATGTGTTATATGGCCCTTTAAGTCATTTATGTTATTTTTGCTGGTAATACTACTGGTGTGGTATGTTTTCTCAGCCTGTCCATTTCAGAGCATAGTAATACTGCTCACCATAAGGCCTGATCTGCTGGAGCTTGTCAGTGAATTTTTCAAATAATACAATTTTCTAACTCTTCCTGGGTATTTAGGAAACTCAACTGGGATGGTCTATGTATGAGAGACACGAAGTCAGAGGTATTCAAGGTAAACATAAAATGCTGCTGAATATTTTACTGTGCTTCCTATAATGTATAATGATCAAATGCGAGTAAAACCCACAGCACACAACATTATATTACAGGAAATAACAGCTCTACATGGAATTTTCACACACACAATACAATCCTTTAATAATACTTAAGTTAAGACTCCACATTAAGTATGTGAAAATTGTCACTGATTTACCGCAAACTTCAATCACTTATAGTCAATTAGATTATAACATCACTGGTCACATGTCCAACGCATTTTATCCAAACCTGTATGAAAGATGTTTTGCAGGATTTTTATAGATTTACAATTTGCACAAAACAAAGGGTTTTACAAAAATGTACCTATCATGAGTGATAAGAATTCCCATTGATAATTATATGGTGAGGAATGTGTCTTATGCCAATAATTACGATCATATTTTATTATAGTAGTTTTATTACCAGCCTGGCTAGCTTTAATTGCTCGGCTGCTGTATAGTATTTAAGGTTTCTGGATTTTATTAGGAACATAATATACCTGTCTGTTTATCTGTCTACTTTTGTGTACTTTAGTATTGTTTTTCTGCCTAAAATCTTACAAATAGTTCCTAACTAGTTCCCCCCTCTGCACCTTATAAAGACAGTGTACTTCAATGTACAGGGGTTGTCCTGTTGCAAATTAATCAATCAGTGGCAGCATTCTGTAACATGCTACTTGAGAGAGGTCACACTAATTTGGTGTACGGACACTTAATCCCGCGACACTTAATCCCGCGACACATTATATACTCACAGATAGGCTAACATTGCAAACAATTTCACCAACAGTAATCCATCAAATAAATAATAAACTTATACAATAGTATGATCGCATGAATAATTCTGATCGTTGATCGCATGAATAATTCTGATCGTTGAAGAACTAACACGGACCAGATTGGCTGAAATTAAGAAAACCACCATTAAGAAAACTTCCACTATATAAATCAGAGAGTTTCTTGGCTAACTCACTTAGAATAGTATTAATCTTCTCCGCTTTAGTGTCAATGGGATTATCTGTCGCGGGATCAGGTGTCGCGGGATCAGGTGTCGCGGGATCAGGTGTCGCGGGATCAGGTGTCGCGGGATCAGGTGTCGCGGGATCAGGTGTCGCGGGATCAGGTGTCGCGGGATCAGGTGTCACCAAACCCACTAATTTAAAGAAACTGCACTTCACATTCTATGTATTCATGAGCTAGAGAGGGCAGACCTAAACGTCCAAACAGGTACACATTGAATTATTTTAGGCAGAAAAAAGGAGCTTTTAAGCCCTTGTTTATAACAAAAAGTACATAAATGAATAGGTATATTACATGTCTAATGAGATCAAAAACCTTCCATGCCCGTTTAAGAAAACAGTTTCTCAGGAAAGAAACAGAAGTTTTGACCACACACTCGAAGAACTTCTTGAAAGAAAAACACAATTGCATTAGAAGTCAGAGCTGATCTAGTATCTACAAAATGCAGGGGTAGTAATTTATACTAAAATTAGGTGGTAGACAAACTTTTCTTAGGAGTCAAAGACATGTGTAAAATAAACTACTAACAGTATCCAGCCCTTACATAGAGAAATGTGGGGTCTCCACTAAGCTTCAACAGAAAATGAAGCAATTTATAGGAGTAGAACTTGCAGTTATTTTACCAAGCAGTCATATTTTATTCTGTGGCCTCTGTTATCGGAGACTGAAGCTCACACTTCTTCTCTAAAGTCTGCCTCTAGAGCTCTATGAGGTGTGTGGTCCACCTGGTTATTGAGTAAAATAACAACTACATCATTTGTTAGGCTAAACATGTTGGAACTACCATGAAAACGCCAAGGTGGCATCACACTGTTTTTATACAGACTTATACTGCCAGATGTACATATGCTAATCCACACTGAATTTCAGCATATTGTGGTATATTTATAGCTCTAGAGATTCCATGATTCTAAATACTGTGCTTAATTTTAGATTTCTTCCTCTGACGTTAGTACAGCCTCACTAAAATAAAGGCCCCTTGGCAGTTAGGGTAAAAAAATAAAAACATCACAATGACAGCTGTACTTTTCACACCATGTAACTCGCATCACTGCTTTTATTTCTAGCACTTCATCTTCAAATACATCTCTTTCAAAAATGATTTCCCGCTGGACCCCAGACAAGTGGAAACCAATAATATTATTAGATTAAGGTGGATGAATTAAAGGTGCCATTATTATGAGAAGCACAAGCTTTGCAAGAACACTTTCACTACATGGCAGTCATACTGAAATTAATCCTATAATCATACACAAAATGTATCGCTACACAGAACAAGTCTGCTCCCACAGGAAATTGGTTCTGCTAATTAAAGCAATTTGCTATTCAAATTAAAACATATTAGGCTATCTGTATGAGTGGATTGGGTGGCTTGTGCACTGATTTTTATACCTTGGTAGTTTCTTTGTATTTACTACTATAATAAGTTGCATTCTCCTTAAGAATGTTATTAATGAGTAATGTTATTTATATATTAAAAAATATAAAGATTCAGAGGAAAGTTATATTGGCTGTATTTAAACATACACAATCGTGGTCGTATCAGGCTCTAGTTAGGTTTAGCTATTGCAATTACCTTATATTTCTTGTAGATTACCAACAGTTTTTGTCATTAGCTGGGCCACTGCTGTTTTTGTACTATCATTTCAGCAAATTATGTTTGACATACCATATTCATTTGGTACTAAGAGGTTTACTGTGATTTGAGGAAGTGATGAGAAGTGGCAAGGTTTAATTAGAGGTGTTTGTATGGGGAGGGCTGTCTATCACAATGTATACATGTTTATACATAGTATATTAGAAAAGGGAATAAAGTGGGACTACTGAGTTTTTAATTGGAAGTGGATCTTGGAAAGTTAATAGGAATACATACAATAGGTATGTTTCGGGGCATAATTATACCATAACACATCTACTACTCTACAAGAGATGAAGATACAGGATTATGTTATCTAGCTCAATGGTTCCCAAACTATTTTTATCCAGGGACTTCTGAATGTAGTCTTGGCAGACACTTTATGGACAATTGTGAAGATCCTTCACAGTATTCGATTACCCAAATTACTGACTTACCATGGACCATAGTTTGGGAGCCTTTTAATTAGATTATATGGTGAGGACAATGTCCATTTATTGCAAAGACCAGAGTGAAACAAAAGCTTAGGGCAAAGTGTAAACCAAATATCTGCGATATCTATTTTTAAGCAAAGAAGAAGAAACATATGAAATCACAAAATTCCAGCACTTCATAAATAAGTTAGGCTAGACTCTTTCATAACCATAAAGTAGTAACTATTCATATTTTGATTGTGGACAAATTGGGCTAGGGACTACAAAAGGGACAGCACCCAGAGATGAAGGGATGCAATTACACTAGCTAGACTAAAACAAATGTTATCCACCCCTTCTTGCTTTCTAAATAATACCCTGATCTATAAAGACTTATGTGCAAAAGCATGCAGTTGCTTGAATTCAGTTTAGAGCAGTTGCAGTTCTACAGATAGATGTTTAAGTGGTGATAGAGAGACAAGTAACTCCATTCTGTCTGCATTACTTTTTCTTGTTTTTGGAGAGAGAATGAGGATGCATATGTATGAGCAGAATTTACATTATGTTAGTCAAGATGCCATGTGTAGTCAACACTGATTTAGAGAGAGTACACATATAGGGAGATTCCATCTTCAAATGGTCTGCCTACAATTTTTAGTTTAACAGAAGTACATATATCTACACAATTTCTAGTTTAGCAGAAATACATATCTAGCCTTTTTAATTTAAGAATGTATTCTCTAGTTCACATGTTGACAACTTTATCAGAAATTAGCAGACAGAATATTTAGGAGTGACCAATTATTTTGTAAGAGCCCAACAATGGATTATAAAAATGTATCCATAGTAGCTAAAAAAAGTTAGATGTCAAAGATAAAATTGTAGGCACCATGGCTCACAAGATTTGACCGAATGCTATAAAGGAGGAACTCCACCCAAAGTGTAAAGAATAAAATAATACCAACAAATATGTAAAAGGTTAAAACTCATTTAATATTCTCACACTATGCAACAGAGAAAAAAAAGTATCTAAACAATCAAGATTATGCTTTTAATTTTGCGTTCTATCAAAGCCAAGCCTCAGATCATAAAACAAACATTTTCTCTTTGATCTAATATACTGCTGATCCGTAGATCACACATTTCAACACTGTACAAGTATGTATTCTATTAATTCCATTGCCACTGGGCACACATTGGCAGAGATGCCTGTATACAAGACGCCTCTACTGCATAGCTTTTCCATTCCTTGAATACTTTTGTTCTCACCAGACCCCACACTAGTGCATAGCCAATATGTGCAGCGTACAATACAATGGAGCCTTAACACTGAAATCAAGCTGATCCGATAAGATACTGAGTAAATTATGTGGGCAAACAAAGCAGTCTGATGATAAAAAGCTTGAGATACAGAATACTGCACATATTTATTTCTCTCTGGGTGGGTAGAAACTACAATGGTGTCAACTGTTTCAATAAATCAGTCATTGAGTAAACTCCCACTAATCTTACAAAGACTTACAGAACACTGAAACTGAAATCTGCCATCACACTTAATCAAAATACCATGCAAAATGTCAGTCTGTATGAATTCAATGACACTGAATTAAAAGAAACAGAGCAGAGGTTCCAAGAATGTCATATTTAAAAAATATATAAAAAACAACAAGTACTTCTTCAATTGAATGTTATTTAAAAAAAAAAAACTTTATTGTACTAAACTTACATTGAACTTTGTAATTGTTACCTGCTAAGCAGTATTTCTGATCCCCTCGCCAAGCATAGGGTCCTATTAAATTGCAAGCCCATAATGACATGGAACCCAACATTTTGGCTGCAGGTTAAAACATTTCTAAATATCTAGATGTATTCGATTGACTCAAGCTCGCAATTACGGGCTCACAGCCCCCACACACAACCAATGCCTCAGTTCGTAAGCTTTCATATGATCTGACAATATTTAAGCAAGGCCGCAAGTTACTTATTAGATAGAGCCAATTGTAAATGAGATCGTCATCATGATGTCAGGAAAACATGAACATAGGACAGAGCTACGTTTTGACAAATGCGTGCTTTGAGCGTGTAAGTCGCAAATGGATTTTGAGTAGCTAAATGTAGCCAATAAAATTTCAGTAACATTTATAGACTGCATAGCTTACTTTGTAATTGTAATTGTGATTTGGACAATTGAATAGGGACCATAGTCTTTTTATTATTTTCTTATGGGTAATTGCCAGTAATTGTAAATTACCCAGGGGGACTGACTGTATTATTTTCTCTCCATTATTGTATACTTTTTCTCCACAATAATATTATTTATGGAAGAATTATAAAGGGAAAGTACATTTTATTCTTGTTAAAAGGATATACAATTATGGCGATCATTATTTTATTAATGCAATTATGTCTATTATTGGAAATACTTCCAACAGCTTACATATTGAAAAGACAAATGAGGACACACAGTCCATCAGAGAGACGATTGAAACAAGCACAAACAGAAAGACTACTCAAATACTAGCCTAAAAATAAATCTAATTCATTTTGTGAGCACTTTTAATACAATTTTCAAACATCTCAAGGGCATAATCAAAGACCTATAGCCACTGATCTCTGAAGATAAAAGGTTGAAAATAATATTCCAGCAACCAGCTTAGATAGCTTGCAAGCAACCTTCTAACCTCTTCAAGACGCTCATAATAAAAAAAGAACACTTCAACCAAGAGCTAAGGCATGAAATCAACAGTCATGCAATCAACAGATGTAAAACATCCACGTAAGCTAACAACCAGAGAACAATACAGATAAGATAAAATAAATACATGTAAATTCAGCTATACATGCTAGGAGAAATGACCACACTAATTTCCAAACACTATACAGTATGCTAAAAAATACTTTGCAATAAATCTTCTTTAATGCAAAATTTCTCAAGTAAAATCACTATTTTTCCTTAACGTAGAATTTAAAGAGATATGAACACAACTGCTTTTTTTCCAAGAATTTAAAAAGAGCGTGTTTTAAACAACGTGTTTTAAAATAAGTCTTCTTTTTTTGACACATTATCAAATTCCCTCTTTTGGATGACATAAAGAAAAATATAATTTCCATGTTTCATGGTGCCATAAAATCCAATAATGTTGAGGTCCAATTAGCAAACGGAATAATCCAAGGTGTCAACTATACATTAGCACTAGCATTTTATAAGAGACTTTAAAACGGAGTAAAGACAGTTAAAAGGCTTTTGGTACAAGGTGTATTCAGCATTTAGATACAACAGGTCATTAGTTTTACAATGCCGCATCAATAATGACACTGGCTGATATACTGGCATATGGAGGGACAGAGTGATAGCGCTTATAAGAATTAAAAAAAATCAATTCTAAATTAAACATTTCACTAAGAGAATGGAACTTTGTTTAAAACAAGAAAACCACAAATAACAGATCATACCTTAGAGCAGTGATTGACACATGTACCTGAAACCTGGGAGTCAGCCAAACATTTCAAGAGATGGTATGGGTTATATATACATAAATATACATATACAACTTAAGTTAGTATAAAAGGTAAGTAATATTTGAGGAGCTGGATTTGTCAAGCCCTCCTTTACAGTGTTTGAGTATTATGGTGGTCCAGTAATTGACATAGATTAAAGGACAAGAAAGACAAAGATTAATTCTACAATTTATTATATTAAGAACTACTGATATGGTGATTTTGGTGCAACAGCAAAAGATATAGTAGCATTCGAGTGGTCCTTAATCACTACAAAACTGTCAACTAGCAGTGCTAGTTATGTTTTTAAACTAAAAAGTGGGGTTTGGTACATTATTTGTACCAGACAAAACAAGTAATCTCTCAGCAAGAAACCTGCATATTTATCAGCAAAAATAACCCCTTCCTAAGGCACATCAAAACCTTTTCCATTTTCTCACATCCACAGAAGATTTTAAAAATTGACTTATTACTTGTGAAGCCAGAGATGATCAGCAGATCAAATTGTCCAATTATCACATTTCTTCCCATAGTTACTCAGCATTTCATAAAAGCGGCTTTCTTTACATGTCAACAAATAATGTATCTACTTAGAGCTCCGGGACAGGTACTGCAAAGGTTAATGCAAGTTCCATCACATCCAAATCCATTCATCATATCTGCTCTAGTTATTAGGGAACCAAGTGGATACCTGCATGGGATTTAAAATTCAGCCATGACTTTCTCTACAAGATTAGACTCCTGCTGTTGTAGCGCTCCCAAAATTACACATACTTTAAGAGAAAGTAATACTGGTTTCATTTTTGTAATTTTCAATGCAATCATTTCTTAGTTTATGGTTCCATTTCCCAGATTCTGCCTCCTACTTTCTCAGGAGGTCTTATTAAACTAATGAGACTATTCATGCACTGGATGTTTTAGCTGCAACATCCCCACTGTGCACGGTCCTGTGCAGTCAAAGTCTCCTCAATCCTCAAGGTTGGTAGAATCTACCATTTTGATTTCTGTTGATCAAAGTATGATTGCATATAAAAAGTAATAAATAAGAAGTTGCATTTTGTTCTTTTTAAAAACACTTTTTCTATATTTAATTGCAGTTCTTCAAAAGAGTATTTTTAATACAGAACTACAGTGGTCCTTTAAAGGCACACAGTAGACGTTTCGAATGTATTATAGCTTAAAACTTTAACCAATAAAAAATACCGTACTTTGTCAACTGAATGATTGAAACCATTGTATTTTCTTACAGTACATTTACACAGAGATGTCTCATTTCTATTGGTCAAACAACCTTTATCCAACCATCAAGCACAGCCTATTATTTAATTCCTCAGGGTGATAATTGGCAATAATTGTTAATTATTCGCTGGGAGTTTGTCTACATTGTATTTAGTGTAATCCATTTGAAGAATGGGTGACTGCAGATCCTATAGAGTAATAAGGTTAAATAAGGCTAATTCATAATAGGCCTTTTGTAAGTAAAAAAGGCACTATTGCAGAATGATTAACCCTTCATTCTCATCCAATAAAAATCAACAGCCGGCATATGAAAGGCAAATCATCTACTCTGCATATTAAAATATCAAACAAACGCAGTTTCCGGGCTTGCTGTGTACATGTTCTTGCATAATATGACACTTTGCACGGGCCCATAAATTAAATTACTGAAAGGTGAATGATCTGAACTGAATGCACAATTCATATGTTTTCAGCTTCACAGTATTTTCCAAGACTTCAGACTGAGACACCAAGAATTGCACCTTTTCAATGAAGTGCTTGCATTAAACATGTAAATACACAGCTTTGCTGATTAAAATCAACATAACACAGGAACACGCAATTAAGTGCATTAACAAAAGCATGTGGAAGGGCTGAAAAGGTTGTTTTCGTCAGAACTAACAAACAGAACATTTGATCTTCTTGATGCTGCTCAATATTACATCACAAATATGTATTTGTTACTGGTTGCCAAATTAACTCCTTTTAAGCATGAATTTGCTTAAAGGAAAAAAATGCTCAGATTCTCCAACTGGAATCCCACCCAAATCACATATTTTGATTATTAATACAGGAATCCATTACTTGTTTTTTTATCACTTCCAGAGAGCTGAATCATGAGACTGTTTTTCTATATCTAACAGTGGAGGGAGTGATGGGAGAGGGTAGAACAAGGATAGATAATTGGACGTGATTGTAATAAACTACCCACCCCTTCCAGCTCACAGGATAGAAGAAAGAACTGCTCTTAAGAAACGGAAAATTGCCTCTCTCTCACTTACACACACACTTCTACCAAAGTATCATGAATACCTACAGAGTCCAGAAGAGGCATCAATGTTTACTGTATTTTAGTTAAACCTAGCTTTATGACTTTTATACTCTTAGAAGGACTCAACGTTTCCAAATGTAAATCATTTATTTTCATTGTACAGTGGTCCTTAAACTAAATGGTCCATTCCAGAGATGTCAAAAAGGTTGATCAGAGGTACATGATTTGGACAAGCAGACTTTGGAGTGACAGGCAGCGGGTAATGTTATACATGTATGGATATTTATATTTTATTATACAAAGTTGACACTGTGCTAGTCTAATGATTACTGTTAGAGTGGCTCCTGGAAAGAAATTCTACTGACCCAGACTATTTCTTTAATTTTACTCACTAGCTACACCATAATTAGTCTCTTCATCAACAAATAGGATCATCTAGCATGTTAAGAGTACTTGCAGATTAATTACACTAATAATCCAATGGTGACTGACAGTATTCACTGTGGTTTAAGGAGGCATGTCCTTGAGCTTTTTACATCTGGGCCAGTAACAGCCGCGTGCGTCTTGGGAAAAGATCTCGTCACAAGAGCCACAGTTTGTCTACTGGTGAAACAATATCTATCTCTTTGATGTACATTACTTAAATTGAAAATATTAGGAGTTATTGCAAAGCAATGATATGTACTCTCCAAACAACATAAAGCCTTAATAGTTGACTTGCAACACTTCATAATTTAATAACAGGAACAGTTTTGAAGGTATGAGATGCAGATGAATAAATTTGTCTCCAGCGTGAGGCACAGTGCCATGTTTCTGTCTGGTTATTATACAAACCGATATGAGTTTTGTTCCACAGTTTAATAGCAAAGTTGTTGTTTTTTCTCTAATAATAAGTGCACTATATTCATACAGAGTGTACAAAAGAAAACATAATTAAGTCTAATTGTTCAGAGCATAATTAAAATATAGCACTATATCGGTCATATAAACTAAAGCAACTTAAGTAAATAGAAAAAGTATACAGATCACTGGCTCCCGTCTGAGGATAAATGTCAATGTTTCTATAATTCAAGATTGTACTTTAATATAGATTTCAATGAGTCCACTAAAATGTACAGAATGTGGTATAGGTTTTTAAAGGGCAATTAACAGCAAGAGAGTAAGACATGGGTTGACAAATGTATCTGTAACTTAGTAGCCAGTCAGGTTCATTAGGAACCTAACATGTTATAGGAGTCTGGTTATGGATTATATATAGAAATATATGTATACTAACAAAAAGGAGCCAGAAGTAAAAATGTTGGAGTCATGGCCCCCCTCTGCCCTTGGGATGTCAAGCCCTGGAGTAAAATAAAAGGACAAATCAAGATTGTTTAATAAAACATACTTTAGATTTGAATCCCTCCAAATGTTTTTTTATTAGAGAAAAACGGTGAAATGTGGCACTGCTACTAATATTTCTAAACTTCACCATAGTGGATGAATTAGAGACAAAAAGGAAGTTAAGAAAGCAATAAGAAATAAATAAGAATGGACGACATACAGAAATTAATTTAGTCCTCCAAATCTCCTTTTCATTTCTGCCAAGTTAATAATGTGCAAGTAATGATTTGTGTTTTGTACACAATACTTCACTTAATGTTTAAACGCTAGGGAACATAAGTATGAAAGGTAAAAGGTCAAGAAATCTTCATTTATCTTGAACAAAATCCCTTGAATTAACATTTCAAAAAAGTTAGACATGCAAGTAAAACTATGAAAGCATGTAGCATTTAAAGACTTTAAAACTCAGTATGTTGTGTACCCAAAATATTAATGCAAATAATATATTTATGTAAAGATAAAGATGCCTAAAATAACTTGTTTCCAGCTCAAAATGCCAGAACTACAAGATCACTGAAATGTAGGAATTAGGGATTATGACACGCAATTGAGACCACACAGTGTCTTTCACCTCTAATCATGACACAGTTTATAATCACACCTATAATCTATGTATTTACTTAATTTATTGAATGCTATTAAAACACATTTTGTTACAGTAAACTTACATTGAAATGTGTATTTTTAGCTATCAACCAGTGTTTCTGATCCACTCAACATTCATACTGCTGATTATTCCTGGAAATCTGCCTACATTTATTTCAGTCTAAAATCACTTGACCTAAATAATCTGAGCATGTGCATAGATTCTTTGACAATTTTTATTTCATATCATAGAGATACGCTTGTTATTCCCTATTGTTTTTAAATGACACTAATTACACCTTTGTTGCATCCCTTAAAGTACAAAACAGGCTGGACAGGTTGAGAGAACAAACCGCAACCAACCATACATTGGCCAGTCCCACAAATAGTATGATGTATCTGTTGAAGTCACACAAGCAATTGAATAAAAAAAAAAAAAAAAAAAATATATATAATATATATATATATATATATATATATATATATATACATACAGTGGCTTTTAAAAATTCTACACACCCCTGTTAAAATGTCAGGTTTCTGTGTTGTAAAAAAAAAATAGACAAAGATAAATCAATTCAGAACTTTTTCCACCTTTAATGTGACATGTAAACTGTATAACTCAATTGAAAAACAAACTGAAATCTTTTAGGTGGAGGGGAAAAAAAAAATAAAAAAATAATAATGTGGTTGCATAAGTCTGCACACCCTCTTATAACTGGGGATGTAGCTGTGTTCAGAATTAAGCAATCACATTCCAAATCATGTTAAATAGGAGTCTGCATACACCTGCCATCATTTAAAGTGCCTCTGGTTAACCCCAAATAAAGTTCAGCTGCTCTAGTTGGTCTTTCCTGAACTTTTCTTAGTCGCATTCCACAGCAAAAGCCATGGTCCACAGAGAGCTTCCAAAGCATCAGAGGGATCTCATTGTTAAAATGTATCAGTCAGGAGAAGGGTACAAAAGATTTTCCCAGGCATTAGATCAAGTGGAAAAAATATGGCACAACAGTTACATTACCAAGAACTGGAGCTCCCTCCAAAATTGATGAAAAGACGAGAAGAAAACTGGACTGGGAGGCTACCAAGAGGCCTACAGCAACATTAAAGGAGCTGTAGGAATATCTGGCAAGTACTGGCTGTGGGGTACATGTGACAACAATAGCCCGTATTCTTCATATGTCTGGGCTATGGGTTAGAGTGGCAAGACGAAAGCCTTTTCTTACAAAGAAAAACATCCAAGCCAGGCTACATTTTGCAAAAACACATCTGAAGTCTCCCAAAAGCATGTGGGAAAGGGTGTTATGGTCTGATGAAACCAAGGTTGAACTTTTTGGCCATAATTCCAAAAGATATGTTTGGCGCAAAAACAACACTCCACATCACCAAAAGAACACCATACCCACAGTGAAGCATTGTGGTGGCAGCATCATGCTTTGGGGGCTGTTTTTCTTCAGCTGGAACTGGGGCCTTATTTGAGATAGAGGGAATTATGAACAGTTCCATATACCAGTCAATATTGGCACAAAACCTTTAGGCTTCTGCTAGAAAGCTGAACATGAAGAAGAACTTCATCTTTCAGCATGACAACGACCCAAAGCATACATCCAAATTAACAAAGGAATGGCTTCACAAGAAGAAGATTAAAGTTTTGGAATGGCCCAGCCAGAGCCCAGACCTGAATTTGAGTGAAAATCTATGGGGTGATCTGAAGAGGGCTGTGCACAGGAGATGCCCTCACAATCTGACAGATTTGGAGTGTTTTTGCAAAGAAGAGTGGGCAAATCTTGCAAAGTCAAATTTTGCCATGCTGATAGACTCATACCCAAAAAGACTGAGTGCTGTAATAAAATCAAAAGGTGCTTCAACAAAGTATTAGTTTAAGGGTGTGCATACTTATGCAACCATATTATTTTATTTTTATATTTTTTCTTCCCTCTACCTAAAAGATTTCAGTTTGTTTTTCAGTTGAGTTGTACACTTTATAGGTCACATAAAGGTGGAAAAAGTTCTGAAATGATTTTTTTACAGCACAGAAACCTAACATTTTAACAGGGGTGTGTAGACTTTTTATATCCACTGTAGAAGCTGGTGGTCTAGTAAGATAGAAATAGGTGGTTATAAGTCAATAGAGGACAACATCTGTTTTTGGAATAGTGGGGAAGAGGCAACATTTAAATATCATTAAAACAACAAACAAATATAAATGTTAAAGCTGTGTTCGGTGCTGCTGCTAAGCTATGTTGTCACAGCTGTGGACAGATCTTGCCAGTGTTATATCCTGACAGGTTTAAGAACGTCCTCCCGTGAAATGCCGGTTATGGTATCTGGGCCACCGAGTGGGGTGGCTGTTCTCCAAATGAGTCTGGAACTCAGACAAGAAATGTGCTGGCCAAGCTAGAAGCAAAGATGAAAATAATATTTTAGGTCTATTTTTATTCACAATTGTGACTTTGTGATTTGGGTGAAGGTTGCGCATAGAGCACCTTAAAGGGATAGTTAGCTCATAGAACTTGCTCTGCTGCATCTGGCAGATCAAGTTATGTTATAATCAAAAAACCTTGTGCGTTATGTTATTGATTTTTTATTTTTCACTTTATTGTTTTTATATTTGTTTACTCAAACTTACATGACTAACTGTGTTAGTGCTGCAGCCACTGGCTGCATAGGAACGAGCGTTTGTGCTTTAAGTCAATGGGGAAGTATCATCCAATCAGATACTTCCCTGATAAGCTAATTTGCATATTCGGGAATTCTGGATGCTGAGAGCACAAGTTGCTTGTCTCATGATACTGCACTGACACATACTCACAGTCTGCCTTTATGTCAGTGGACTGTGTATCAGCTGCTCAGGGTTCATGGGGGCACACAGACAGAGCTGTCCTGAACAAGTTGTTTGATTTAGATTATGTGATACAGGTAGCTGTGAGTTCCCCCCTCCCTCAGCCCTGTAGGTCTTGAAAGGACCATAAATTGCAAACTCTACATATGTCCACCTTCTGCTTTCATGACAAATATAAAATGTCAGATGCTCACTTCCCTTTGGTTTCTCTTCACTTCTACAGGTCCTCAAAAAACCATAAATCAGTAATAAAAAAAAAATGATACCTTCTGTATTTATCTAACTTTTCCATTCATAAACACACACACATATATATATATATATATATATATATATATATATATACAGTGCCTTGAAAAAGTATTCACCCCCCTTGGCATTTTTAGTGTATTGTTTCCTCATAACCTGGAATTAACATGGATTTGCATCTTTTAATTTACAGAACATGCCCACAACTTTGAAGATGCTTTCTTTATTTTTTTATTGTGAAGCAAACAACAAATAGGACAAAAAAAAGTCAATGTTCACCCCCTAAAGTCAATACTTTGTAGCGCCACCTTTTGCGGCAATCACAGCTCCAAGTCGCTTGGATAAGCCTTTATGAGCTCGCCACATCTTACCACTGGGATTTTTTCACATTCCTCCTTGCAAAACTGCTCCAGCTCCTTCAAGTTGGATGGTTTGCACTTGTGAACATCAATCTTTAAGTCTGACCACAGATTTTCTATTGGATTGAGGTCTGGGCTTTGACTAGGTCATTCCAACACATTTACATGTTTCCCCTTTAAACCACTCAAGTGTTGCTTTAGCAGTGTGTTTGGGGTCATTGTCCGGCTGGAAGGTGAACCTCCATCCTAGCCACAAATCACGCACAGAGTGGTAAAGGTTTTGCTCAAGAATATCCCTGTATTTAGCACCATCCATCTTTCCCTCAACTCTAACCAGTTTCCCAGTCCCGGATGCTGAAAAATGGTATTCTTTGGGTGATGTGATGTGTTGGGTTTGCGCCAGACATAGCGTTTTCTTTGATGGCCGAAAAGTTCAATTCTAGTCTCATCAGACCAGAGCACCTTCTTCCATACATTGTGGGAGTCTCCCGCATGCCTTTTCGCAAACTCAAAGATTGCCATTTTGTTTTTTGCTGAAAGTAATTGCTTTCTTCTGACCACTCAGCAGTACGCTCCATAGAGTTGGGCTTTATGGCATATTGTCTTCCTATGTACAGATACTCCGGTCTCTGCTGTGGTACTCTGCAGCTCCTCCAGGGTTACCTTAGGTCTCTGTGCTGCCTCTCTGATTAATGCCCTCCTTGCCCGGTCTGTGAGTTTTTGCGGGCGGCTGCCTCTTGGCAGGTTTGCTGTTGTGCCATTTTCTTTCCATTTGGTTGTGATAGATTTGATGGTGCTCCTGGGGATCATCAAAGATTTGGATATTTTTTTATAACCTAACCCTGACTTGTACTTCTCAACAACATTGTCCCTTACTTGTTTGGAGAGTTCCTCGGTCTTCATGGCAGTGTTTGTAGTGGTGCCTCTTGCTTAGGTGTTGATGCCTCTGGGGCCTTTCAAAAAAGGTGTGTATATGTAATGACAGATCATGCGACAGATTGCACACAGGTGGACATCATTTCACTAATTATGTGACTTCTGAAGGTAATTGGTTGCACCAGAGATTTTTTTTGGGCCTCATAACAAAGGGGGTGAATACATACGCACATGACAATTTTCTGTTTTCTATTTCTAAAAAATAGTTGTATGTATATTGTTTTCTCATTTCACTTCACCAACTTAGACTATTGTGTTCTGATCCATCACATAAAATTCAGATTAACAAACATTAAAATTAAGGCTGTAATGTAAGAAAATAGGTAAAAAGTCAAGGGGGGTGAATACTTTTGCAAGGCACTATATACACACACACACACACATATACACATATAGGCACACACACATATATAAACAATCTGTAGAAAATAATGTTAATTAATGTTTCCTGGGTGCTTATAGTTTTTAGCATGGCTAAGTCTGAATCTCTTAATAAAAGCCATGTTGTTGCCTCTCTTATATTACGTGAGGTATTTTGAAGTATCAGCGCTAGGCTGAATCATATTTTGTGGTGTTTGTGAGTCTCGGCAGTCCTGTGAAAGTAGCCATGGTGATGAACTTTGTCCTTGGCACCATATTAATGCTATTGCCAAATCATGACGACTAATCCTGAAACAGTAATATTTGTAGAATCAAAATACTTCAATACATTCAGATCCCCTATTGGGTCAAATAAATAGCTGAACCAAATCATCCTTCACAGCTCTTGGGAATAAAAATTTTAGTATTATAAATAAGTCTTATTTTAATCTTTAGTACAAGAAAGATATCGTTTTTTAACAAAACAGGCAAAATGCGCTTACATTCTAATACACATATAGTGTGAGATTTATTCACTGCTTATAATAAAGTTTATTCTCTCTGTATGTTTAAAAGGAAAGTACTGCCTAGGTATGATTTGCTTTCATATGAACAAGCTTGCTTTAGAATTTAGACTTAAATCCATGTGAAAACTATGGGATTTGGCTATTGTGCGTTGAGCTAATCGAGGTTTGAGGAAAAATTGGACTGCAACAGAAAAAGAGCATTAATGAAAAAAAAGAGTTCTGGTCATGTCAAACAATGAGTACTAAAAGAAAAAAAAAACAACAAGTCCCATAAAGTTTATATAGATATAGTTTGTATTAATCTTAATTTAAGTGTATATTTGCAAACAAAAGCCACATATGTTAAGATGGGCAGGTAGGGGCCGATTTAAGATTGTTTGTGTGTGTTTGTGTTAGCAAATATTTGCATGAATATAAAGTATGTTGAAACTGTCATCATGCAGATAGAGAAAAATATCATTATATATGTAGACATTTTTGTACATAAACTACACACTACTTTATAGCATTGAACTGACAACTTGACTCCGCCTACTGCCCCTTGACAGTGTGCTGCCCTAGGCCTTGCCCTTGTTGGTAGGCAGCAATACACCACTGTTAATAGTGGACAGTATGTGAAGCTAAGAACCTGCCTTTCAATGATAAGAAAGGTCCCTAAACCATTTTGTTTGGCTCAGTATGATCACTTAAAATACAGACCATATAAGCATAGTAACAATACAGAGAAAACTAAAATAAATCTTCATATTACTGTACTTTTTCACAGAAAAAAAAAATCATATGGTGGTCCCTTTATCATTAAATTTAAAACTAAAAATTAGCAGTGTCCCTCTAATAGTCATTTTTATAACCAAAAATCTAAACTCTAGCTTTAAAAGGGTGATGGGAGGTTTCATTAGGAATATAATATACCTATGTATTGTGTATTTTATCTTTTTTTTTTCTGCCTAAATCTTACAAATAGTTCCAAATTGATTTCTCCCCTCTGCAGCTCATAAAGACAGTGTACTTTTAAGTGCACTCTCTCAGAGTGACTAATCGGTGGCAACATTCTGAAACGTGCTGCTTGAGAGAAGTCACAAATTGGCTAATTTGAAACACTGCACTTCATAATCTGAATATTCATGGGCTGCAAAGGGCAGACCCAAACATGTACCAATTCTATGATTTTAGGTAGCATTTAATTACTTCTTAATACAATAAAGTACATAAACGTAAATAGATACATAGGAATATTATATTCTTGGTGAAATAGCTAAATCTTCCATGTGCCTTTAAATCATAATAAAGTAATTTCTTCACATAGAAACGAGTCACTACCAATAATTAAAAAAAAGACATAGAATTTGAGAGTGCGCGGCAAGTGCATCACCACCTACGTTGATTGCTCATTCATTTGGGTGCTGGGTCGCTGCACATCCTTCACCAGGAGCTGATGGTGGGCGTACAGAAGGCAGCTGTCACTTTTAGGATGGTGAGGAATTTCTTATAATCTATTGAGGCTTCTGACATTTTCAAATACTTTTTTTGGCACAAGCATGAATTGCATAACTCCCATTACATAACCGCGCTAATGTAAGTATTTTATTTTGTTTGACTGAGCACAGTAATACAGTTGCTTGAATAAACACCAGTAAGGCACGTCTATTTCCAGAAGACTAAATGTTTCATTTTACTGCTGAAGGAATGGCCTAATAAAATCCTTCCAGCGGTTTACATATTTGAACTAATCTCCTCAACTACAGTAAAAACCTTTGAAACCCAGTATGAACTGCAGTACAAGCAGAGGCAGATTAGGGGGCCATTTACCAAACCCCATAAGGGCTAGCACAGGCTGTTTGGACTTTGCTTTACTGATGTGAATAGAAGATACAGTAATAACAGCACAGTTTTCCTGTTAAAGATTTAGAGAAAATAATAAGGCTATGTTAAATATATAAAACCTTGATAGTACTTAAATTATTATTATTATTATTATTGTCTTTATTTATATCGCGACAACATATTCCATAGCGCTGTACAGTGGTATTGTACAAGGCAAAAAACAAACTTAACACCTTATAAAGAATGGAGGGCCCTGTTTTTGAGCATTTAATCAAACGCACATAGTGCTTGTTTCCAAGACACGGACATACAATTGAAAACTCGCAAACTTACAATCTAAGGGACATCAACAAAAAACACTTTAAAGGACCACTGTAGTAACATAACAGGAGATTTTTGTTTTAATTAGGCATATATGTTTAATAAAATTAATTTATTATTTATTTTTTAAAAATCAACATTAATCCTCCTTTCAAAAATCAGACTTAGCAGCTGCTGGTTGCTAAAGGGGGGGGTCTTGATCTATAGGCAGTTACAACATTTTCAGGCACAATATATTAACTAAATGGTCTACATTGCCTGGAGATGTACTGGTTTCCCCATGGCAAGAAGATTTTGTTGTGGACTGGCAAATGGATTGTTTGGCCTTCTATCTAATCAAGTTGTTCATGAAACCATTCAGATAAGTTTCTTAACCAAAACCCCATCTCTGTTCATGACCTTATCAGGGTATAGAAAAAAGCTAAACCAAAGCTTGATACTCCAGTCTTTAAAAGTGAATTACTAATATTATCTATTAAAAAGGAATCTTATTAATGACCAATGCATAATTAAAACAGCTAGCTCCTTTTGTTGGGGTATCACAGTGGTCCTTTAAGACGTATACATCTCTGTAAAGCAGTTGCTAAAATGTAATCGGTCTTGGTTTTAAAAACATGGTCTTTTGGTATTGATAACACGGTTTAATTTTTAATAAAATATTTATTATATAATTTACTTGCTTACGCTTAAATAAAAAAATATGGGTGGCACTGAAATTATATTAAAAAAATACGTCTGTTTCTTCCATTTATCAATGTGCTGCTTTCAACTATTAGTTTGTTTTTATTTGCTAAGAAAGTAAGGGTTATTTTTTTACAAAGTGTAATCCTACATGCCGTTTAGATCATATACACGATGAGGTACATAAAAGGTCACGGCCGGTGTAGTCACTTTTGGCAAGCTGTCTATTGCAACTGATAATATGTCACTATGTCAATAAACTATATTTAATGTTATGATAGCAATGTGTGAATTGCTCTTGGACTGCAACCTACAAGCCAACTGTGGGGCTGGCAGGTCACATGAATCAGTAGTGACCTCTGATCCTAATGGCCCACAACAGTCAGAGAAAGGGATCATTTGTGCCTTAGAAAGATCTTCAGAGGGCACCACTGTACTTATAAATTAATACATGTTAAATACATTGTTCTATTCATTCATGATGTAAACAGAAAATTACTTTGGACGATTTGACATCTTTAATTCTCTTACATATTTCTACAAAGTAACATACAAATTACATGGGGCGCATGATTTATTACAACAGCAAAACGACTGTGTACTTTGCTTGTGAAGGAAAGACATAATATACACACATACATACATACACACATACATACATAATAGCTTCGCTATATATACACACACTCTGGAGGAGGGGGTAAGGTGCAGTATTAGCTGAAAGTTCAGCTATGTTAGTTCATTATAATCCTCGGTTTATAATTAGGTGATCTGCCTGCTATAGGCGTCACATCATTACTTACAGCAATTTATCAGTGAGTTTGCTCTGTATTCTCCATCTTGTGCAGTGGCAAAAGGTAGCCCGGGAGCCATCATTGGCCCTCAGACACTTCCCATGCACCACCAGACTGTTATGTGGAGTGGGAAAGCAAGCCCCTCTACAATAAATTCATTATATCTCCCTAAAAATAGCAAATAATACCCAACATTACTCCTAAATACCTTTTATCATTAACTATATCACTATTACCAATGTATTCATTTCCAACAGTGGTTATGATTTTGCATTGGGTAAAATAAAAGGTTTAAAACACTGTGAGACTCTTTTAAGGACTCAGTGGCCACATACAGGACCCTTAAGTGAACTAGGTTGCTCGTCACTGGTTAGATTACGCACTAGCCTAAAAAAAAAAGTCTATTAATACTTGTTGCTGGATAAATTATTGAACACCAGTCATCTATTGGGTGTTCTTATAGAAATACAATGTAATCAGAATGTTTGTCTATGCACGGCTCAGTTGTTAAATTTATTACCAATATAAATTAATGTGATTATATATCACATTATAACTGTACAATTTTAATGTGAAGCTGCAGTAAACAAACATTAACCTAACTGGCAGATTAATCTAATGGATATATTAAATGTATTAATGCAATCTAGCCGTATATTTTTCTCTGGAATCATTTAAAATTATAACAGAAAACATTTATACCTGGGGATGACTAATGCAAGAACCCACAGATTTATAGCTCGTAATGTTTTACAGCTGGCACAGAAATGGTATTGTTTAATCTACAGACACACGCAAATATTTGGTATATAGCAACACTGTTAATCAAAAATATAATAAACATTCTATATCTGTTGCCTACAATTACATCACTGAAAATCTGCATGTCTGTCTGGAAAGGAATATGTTTTCACTGATGAATACAGTATCTTCAGGTACGACACTAAAATCTATAATGACACCCATATCATAAAATAAACCAAAAACATTATTTTATGGAGCAAACATGATGGTGATGTTCTCTATTAGTATGGATGCATGTTCACATCTGTAAAATATATGCACAAGTATCATTAAACTATCAAATAAAATCCTAGCACAGCAGAACCATAGTAATAAAGACAACGACTCCTTCGACTGCCCGAAGTACAAAATTAGCCATCTACAGCATCTGGAAATTATATTGGTATGTTACCATGCAAGCCCTAAAGGCTCACACCATAATTCAATTTATATAATTATCTGCAAATGCAGCAACAATAAGCAGTAATGGTAATATAAAATATGTATAAATATTACCCTGTGAGAAAAACATCATATATTTAGTGCAGGAAAGGTTAAAGGAAACTAGGGTAATTTGTATGCTACTGTAAAAAAGAAAAAAAAACACTCATTTTATAATATTTACAACCTTGTGATACACCATCTGGTATACTAACTGATGTTAAATAAAAAAAAAGATATAATTGGCAGCACTGAATGCACATTTGCATGGAAAATGCTTATTTAAGATATGTAACTTAATTGGTCATACTACTTTCACAAATAAATATGGAAAAATATTTAAAATAAAAAATGGTTATTCTATAACTATGACCCTTTTTAACTTGGCAGGGGGACCCCCAAATAAATCTGGATACAAATTGAGGAAGACAAGCTATAACACAAGTGTATTCTTTCTTAGTAATATGTGCAACGCAAACTAAAATATTGGTAATTATTTGTATGTATTAAAGAGACACTAAGCAAAACAATTCTATCAAATTTAGAAAGGCCATGTTTTTGTATGGGATGCCTATAAATAACCTTTAGCTTAAAAAAAAGTACATTAAAAGGGATATAGCAACATAAAATGCGATGTGGTTTATCTACATTATTACAACTAGTGAATAGAAAAACAAAATTGGGGAGGACATGTTTTCTAATGTCCCAACAAGTCTCTGTGTTGGCTTGGCAAATTTTTCCAAAACTATAGCAATAAAAACAGAGCAAAAACAAGCTTGACGCAGATTCATTAGGCTCCCTTTCCCTCTGGATCCAGTAAATAGGACAGAAGAGGGGTAAGCAACACCATTTGAATGACATTTTTATACACTATAAACCATTTCTTGATCATACAGCCTAAGCATGTTACCATTTAAAATAGGGGTTGAAAATGTATGACACACCTAGGTGCCAGCTAGACTTCTCAGGAGTCAGCCTAACTTTGTTTGGGAGCCAAGGAACAAGGTGTGTGTGTGTATAGATATATGTAGAGTAATAAAATAGAAGTAAAAATTTGTAATTGTGGCTCCTGGGATTTGTCAAGCCCTGGTATAAAACATGTTTTAATAATTGATCTTTATTAAAAAGAGTTAGCAGCTCAAGTACAAAAAGAAACATACAAGTGAAGCAACCCCAAATAAGTTGAATGGGATCCATCTCAAAATACCAAGTTTAACTTTTTTGATATATCCTGTTCTTCATGAATCCATATTTGTGCAAAATATCTGTAACCATTTCGGATTTTTATTATTGTAATAATTGTGTAACCGTAATTGTAAAAAAAAATGTTCCTTATTAGCTTTTCAAATCTTTAATTAAGCAGTCAATTCTACGTGGTGATCATAAACCGGCCTTTGAAACATGAAGAAAACATCTGGCTCCACAAATATTAGACTAAAGTGAGAAGTTTCATTAATGTCAGATGAAGTAAAAACAAACAGCAGTTGGTAGAAGTGCTTCCATAAAATCAATAGTCTGCTGTTCAAAAACACTCTTATGGTGGGAGTTTTCCTACAAAGGAGCCATGGAAAAAGGTCTGGTGGAACATAGTACTACATGGTGATTGTTCATTTGTGATGGGGAAAAAAAACATGTTTTCCACAGAATCGCAGGAGCTCTCTGTACAGTATGTGTAGGACATTCATTCAGCAAATTGATGACAGCTGACTAGCATCTGACAGGTCAAAACATGAAGGCTGTTTTCTTGTTGCCAAATCATGCTACAATCTGAAGTTCAGCTGCAGTGCTATTTCCCTGTGGAGTAGTTCAGAAGATCCTGGCCTGACAGTAGTGCTCTGTTTAGTGGTGCAGCAGGCAGTTGTCTAGCACGCAGTATGTTTTGTACAAAAAGGTGTTTATGCATAAACTGACTTATTTGTAGCTCCCTATAAGACAACAACCATATCTATGAAACGTATCCATCAGGATTTCATTCCACTGAAAAACTCAAATACTTTTACTTTCTGGAAAATGACTGACTTTGAAAGTATTGCCAGCTGTTTGCAGCCACCATTTTGTGATATTCAGGATATCATACACCAAGTAACAACAAACCTAGTAGCTCCTAGAATTTTAATTCTTCTAACTTATTAAATTATATATCACAGACAGACTGTCAGGCAAGGCCTTATTCCCCTCTATCCCTCATAAAAGTCTATATGGCTCTTTAATTAGTATGGACAGCTACTAAGTTTCACAAAAGTTTGTCCTGTGCATTTTAAAATACTGAAATCCTTAACCTATTCTACAAATTCTCACCTACAGAAAATAAAAGTTGTGTACAGTGATGGGAATCCAGGTTGTACAGTAGACTCTCAGTTAACCGGCACCCATGGGGATTGGTAGATGCCGGATGAATGTAGTTTCTGGTTGCTTGAGCGTCCAATATAAAACAGGCTTAGTTTAGCTGCACATAGGATGCTCTGCTATATTTGTCAGTGAGGGCTGTTCTAGCAGCAGCAGCTTTCACTCCTCACTTCAGCTGGAGGGTGCGGTGCTGAACCCGGGGAATATAACCCCAACACTGCACTGGCTCAGTCACTTATGCCTGTCTGCTTCCAGGTAAAACTGAATTGCAGAGACATACAGTGGATGAAGTATAGGTGCCTGTAAGCATTTTGTGGCATGACAACCTGGCTCCTGGCATTTGTTGAGTCCTGTCAATTTAAATTTGTATTTGTTTATGGTTGTTTTAGAGTTCTGGTTGCTTGAGTTCCAGTTAACTGAGAGTCTACTGTTATTACAGGAAGCGAATAGCCAAAGGTTTTTCAAATGTCCACTACCGTGGAGCCCACATAGCTTACAACATATTATGTGAATTTATTTTTCCAGAAAATGAAAAGACTGAACAGTGTAGGTATAAAATACAGTTTTTTTTTAAGGTACGCCATATAACCTAAATATTATTTTTTATAAATACTACATTTAATTTATTGAAATTCACTATGTAATCGCCAGCTTAAAATGCCATATTATGTATTCCACTTATATATTACAGTATCTATGGATGATATGGAATCACATTTGTCCTGTATCACAAAAATGTTGTATTAATCCACCTCAACTCAATAACACAAGGTATATAGTGTGAACAACAACAACTCCATCCAAAGTAGCAAATACAATGGAGATCTGACAGTAGCTGCAAATGGCACGTGTGCATAGTGGCAATACTTTCCATTTGAGCTGCATTACTTTGGGACATTTTATAGGACAGTTCTCAAAGGTCAACATAAATATTGGTTATCCTACCCTGTGTTTACCAGCATATGGCAGCTGAACACCATTAGGTACACTTTCCACATAGCTATATTTCTTATTTTTCATGATGGGCTTACACATCTTGAGAAACTAAGACATATAATCAGCTGACAAAAGAAAATGGATGTCTGCAGTAATAAAATAATTTGGTATAAAAGAAAAAAATTCAAAAGCAGCATTTATCTTATTGATTTTTAAACTTTGCAATTGCCAAGTATCAAGTTTAGTTATTTAAAAGATCGTACAGAAAAAAGTGTCCTTTATCTACGTGACCCGTTTATTAAAGGCATATCCCTGTTCTTACCTTTATCTAATCGAACACCTGCTGCTTATATCAGAAACACACATTCATTTGATTCATTCTATACACATACAGATTTATTTTATTTAAAAATAAAACTTGTTTTCCACACTGCAGAGCTGTTTACATAGGCACAGTGAATCTCCCAATAGAAACGTTGCATTTGGATACAGATTTTAACCCTTTAATAGTCTTCAAACCAGCAGCAGCTCAATGCATGTATCTACAGAGCAGTGTATGGCTCCTCCTGCTTCCTTCTGCAGAAGACTACGCATTGCATGATTCATTGGGTATCACAGATTGTTAAAAATGTGATAAAATGTATAAAAATGTATTAGCTGCCTGTGATTGGCCAAAACAGAATATTCATTTTATGCTAATTTTAGCAGGGATATCAAGGGGTGTTAACTCCTTGCAAACTCAAGAGATTTAGCAAACATCAGGGTGAGTTTGTTAATGTCTATTTTGGGATATTTTCATGCAAAAAATGTTTCCATACACTACTTATTCTATTCTATTAGATGCATTCATAATCCAGGAAACTTAAATATGTTTTTAACTGAAAACAGCATTATAAATCAAGCTTTCCTTTTTAACCCTAATGCTAGACTAACCCTACATTGACAATCCTTGTAATCCTTCCAACCAGTACCGTTACATACAAGCTGCTCATGTTGTGAAGCTAAATATTTTGAACTATAAATATTTTAAGTTTTTTTTTTCCTATGCAACACAATAAAATGTATTATTTAAGGATGCAACAAAAATTAAACATTCTTGAAAACAATGTGTTTTCTGCTTAAATTATCAGTAATATTTCTGTACTGTACTTAGCGGTGGGCCTTGGTATTGCCTTCTTTTTTCTTATTTGCACAGGTGTTTTATTTTGTAATATATTTATTATGTCTGCCTGCGGGCAAACTACAAGTAGGTGGCATGGAGACTGTGCCTGCTGTATTTTGTTAAATGATTATGTATTTGGCTGTAGCATAGCAAATAGAAGAGATCATACTGAAGCAGATGAAGTAGCGGACGGACAGAGAAAATGCATTTTACATTATATTGGAAATTTAGATCATCATTTGTACAGCAAATTTAAAAATCAAGAGAATTTTTTTTTTTAATTATTTGGTGAATCGTATCCTTCTAGGTCCCTGTTCACTGCTCCATGATAGACCTATTTTGGTTATAAATCTAACATGGACCTAAATCTTGAATTGGTTATTTTAGAATAATATGTCAGCAAGTAGGACAGCAGTAGTTAAAAGGACAGTGTAAGTGCAAGGTAAAGGGATGTGAGCATCTAGTGAACCACATGCTTAAAGGGCCATTTGCCTCACTGTAAGTGCTCTTCATGGTGTGAAAGGGCACAAGATTACATGTAAAAATTATCTATTTTTTATTATTACACTAATAACAGCTAAAAAGTTTTAAGTCTGTTTACATAAAGTCTAGCCTGCCTAGTTTATGTTGCATGAGTAATAACAGATAGCCGAGCCAGCATGGTGAAGACAGTGATTGAGAGCCGTTTTTCCATGCACTCCGGACTACATTGAAAAGTTATCCCATAACTGACCTGTTTAGGTGATTTCAGCATTCCATGCTCTGCACAGATGGATTTTTTAAGGGTTAATCCTTTGTTTTCTTTTGCTCAGTACATGGAGCTGTAGCTGTGATTTCTCAGTGAAAACTGCATGCGTTTAAAAAATTCAAAAAGTATTTCAACATGCTTTTAGGATCTTTACTGGAATGTTGTCCAAATGGTGCTGAATGTTTTTTTTTTTTTTTTAATCTACCTTCTCAAGGTGCTGCTTTTGTCTTGACTCATGATGTTTGTCTGGAAACCATGAGACATGTTCCTTTCAACAATTGCTCGGAAAATCAAGCAACACAAAAACACATACATCACTAGAGACATTGGGCCTCATTCTATTATCGGCCGCAGCCGTTGCGGGGCCGCAAGGACCGGCCGCAAGCTATTCGGCTATTCTATTCCCCTCCGGCCGGGGATTCCGGCAGGCTTGCGGCCGGCGCCTTGCTATCTCTTGCGGCTGCTCGCGCCGGAGGAAATTCTTTGATCTAAAACGGCCGCAAGGAAATCGGCCGTAAGAAAATCCTATTTGCAATTCAATTGCTCCGGAAACCCTCTCTGCAAGGCTAAAAGCGAGCCGCAGCTTACTTGCAGGAAAAAGGTCCCGCTAGCACCAATTAAGCACGAAATATAGCCCAAATAAAGCCATCCTGCACTTTGAGAAGACTATAAAGTGATTTTCGGGGGTTAGGAAAAATAGCACAAAATTCCCCTATACTCAAATCCGTAAAATATATTTTTTTTAATATACGTCAAATATCCATGTAAAAAGTCCAGAGTGCTTGGAGCACTTCAGACCCCCCACGCCGCAGCCGGAAAATAAACAGTTAATTTGAACTCGGGTTTGGGCTGATGTGCAAGCTTGAGAGTGGGTTACTTTTAATCCTCATGTCCCCCAATATGATCCCTAGCATCAACAGAGCTTTACAGAGCTGTCTTGAATTTATTTTTGACTTTTTAGATTTCCGAGCTTACGGCCGGTTGCAAGATTTACGGCCGGCCGTAAGAGGAGATCCTTGCGGGGCTGTTTAATTGAATTGCGAGGTAACGGGACCCCCGCAAGGAATCGCAGCCTTACGGCCGGTTTACGGACGATAATAGAATGAGGCCCATTGTGTGGGGGCAGGGTTACATATTGTAACAGCACATGGGTAAGGGAAGTAAAGTCACAACTCCTGAATAACAGCTAATAGGTGAAATAAACTCCCATCTCATGGCTGCCAGACAATGCAAGCTATATGAAGGGAAGGGAGGTGGAGGCAGGCCCAGCAACTCAGGCAGGTAAGATTAATTTAAAAAAATTGAGATACAGATGATAAATAAGTGGAGTAAATACTCATAACACTTTAAAGCCAATACTTTATCTATAGGTAGTAATATTTTTACAGACTGAACAGGATGGAGAATTGACAGAAATATGGGAAGGAACCAAATCTCAAGGCTATGTGAGCATCAAATAGTACATATCTAACTAAAATGTCTTCAAAATAAACTTTGAGCAACAGAGCTTATTAAAATGAACACATGCTGTGGGGGTTATGTATTAAAAGTTTCCTGGCTCGAATATTTCCGTGCAAGCAAAAAGAATCCAGATTTACTAGAGAAAAAAAGGCTATCATGCCACATATATTTTTTGTTTTAATAACTGATACAAATTGAATACAAATGAGTTTGCCACTTTCCATAATATCCTGCAAATTTATAAAATACATTTATGGATTGCTTTGTGACATCCATAATCTTGTTTTAATAAAGTGTTTACACACACATACACTATGTTTCTCATGCAAAATCATGAGCTATACATTGGGTTTTAGTAATGTGAAAAACATCTGCATAAAAATGTTACATTTCCTGTAATGTGAAAAATGGCTAGTACAAAGTACAGACAGTTTGTAATGCTCTTTAATATGAAATCAACTTGTTGGTGGGGTGACAGTGTCCCTTTAACATTTCATGTAATGGTCTTGTGTTTTATAATACTTCATCAAAACACTATTAAAAAGTCATGGCTTAGTCAAAAGAAATTTCATCACACTCTGCTCCCAACAATATATTTATAAAAGATAGAACAGTAAATAAATAGTACATATAGGTTCACATTTGAACATCTAAAACAAGTTAAAAAAAAATGTTTTCTTGATCAGAATTTTGAGAAATGTGGTTATTGCGCAGCTTCATTCTTTAATCTATCTTTAAAAATGAAACAATAGGAGCAATGTTCTATTTACATTTTCTCAATAAAGATCACATTTTGGTTTGATTAAAATGAACATAAAACGTGGTTTATACTTTCTTTATGCTGATATTTGCTACTGGAAAATTATGGTGTCCCATAAGAAGACTTCTGTACATCTTAAAGCATAGTACGGTCATAAAAAGCATGTACTAGTGCACCCTCATGACTTTCTTATGTTGTCCATTAAACAGAGACCCTTGACCAACTAGTCTGTTTTGGGGCTTACAGAATTAGTGATATAACGGTAACAAATGCCAATCCTTCCTATTTTTTTTTCAAACAAACACAAATAATGTGTAGATTGATAGTCATTGAAATCACGCTCAAAACTGTATAAAACACAAGAGCCAAGGCTCCTAAAATTTTAGTTTTGGCTCCTAACTTGTATTTATTATACATATATTTCTTTATTTAATGTATAACATTCCTCCTAAAAATAATAGTTGGATCCGGACTAACCTGCCAGTTTTAGATACATTTTTCAACCCCTGACTTTGGTGCAATAAAGATGGTTTTGCTGCTCCCTCTTGACTTAACTGTATAAAATTTTACAATGATTTAATTAACCGTTTTTATAATCAAATACTAACACCTGAAAGTTGCAGGAAAGTAGCACTCGACAATAACAATTTAAATTCAAATGTGTTATCACTGAGTCCAGACAGTGTTAGACACTGGGATCAAGCCAAATCTTACTATTTACACTGAGGATTTTAATATACATATCTATGACAAAAGTGTTCTTTTCCCCATGTGATATATGTTGTAATATATTGCTGTGTTTAGTATAGTTTAAAATATTTGCTGTCAAAGGTGGCAACTCAACTCTTGTTGTCTAGGGTTTAAACTTTCCAGAGATGTTATGAAAATAGATGTTGCTTCTTTTAGTTTAAAGTAAAATCTGTATTATTACATTGTAAAGTAACATACAGAGGTATGAATTATTCTGAAAATCGTCCATATAAGTTTCCAGAGGGTAGAAGAATGAAATGGAGTTTGGTATGAAGAGGTAGAGAGGTGGGGAGGAGAGGGAAAGCGAGATGGGATTTGTTTTTCTTCTCAACGAAATACAAACTTCTTATAGAGAGAAAAACAAGCAATTAATGACTTGTATTTCTTAGCTTTCAGATATTAGCTTAAGACAAAAGGAGGGACCAAATGAATCCATAAATCCTCTCACACAACACATAAACAGACAATGGTAATCATTTCAACAATTGTGGAATTCTTGTAAATGTTCGTTAATCTGTGATACACATCAAAAGAAGGTCAGGTGCATAATTAACCTATTAATATTCTACTGAAAGGGAATACAATATAAATATCCGGAGACATTGCATATTTGGCTATTATGCTACTCTCACAATTTACACCATACATTATGTATTCTGAAATAATATAATAAAAACTGCAGGCAATATGACTCAATGCATCATCAAGTTTAACCAAAAAGACTTGAGTGACATTGCGATATTGGTGAAGAATAATTATTTTTGTAAGCAAATATTAATCTTACCATTTAAAAATAAAGAAATAAATATGTAGCAGAAACATTTGTGTTTACTTACATATATATATATATGTATATATATATATATATATATATATATATATATATATATATATATATATATATATATATATAGACTTACTTACTGACCTATCAGGACATTATTCACAATGCTGGTCTGTTTCTCACTTAACTCTGTCCAATGAATGTTGTCTTTCTTGTTTTTCCAATTTTTTTCCCCATCTCTTTCGGTTTGCTGTTTTTAGCTCATACTTGTATCAGTATCACTTTTTGACTTGATAAAGAGAGGCATTATCTCTCGAAAGCTTGGCGCTTTATTATGAATATGTTCGTCCAATAAAAAAGGTATCACTATTTACTGCAATACTTATTCAAATATATATATATATATATATATATATATATATATATATATATACACTGCTCAAAAAAATAAAGGGAACACTTAAACAACACAATGTAACTCCAAGTCAATCACACTTCTGTAAAATCAAACTGTCCACTTAGGAAGCAACACTGAGTGACAATCAATTTCACATGCTGTTGTGCAAATGGGATAGACAACAGGTGGAAATTATGGGCAATTAGCAAGACACCCCCAATAAGGGAGTGATTCTGCAGGTGGTGACCACAGACCACTTCTCAGTTCCTATGCTTTCTGGCTGATGTTTTGGTCACTTTTTAATGCTGGTGGTGCTTTCACTCTAGTGGTAGCATGAGACAGAGTCTACAACCCCCACAAGTGGCTCAGGTAGTGCAGCTCATCCAGGATAGCACATCAATGCGAGCTGTGGCAAGAAGGTTTGCTGTGTCTGTCAGCGTAGTGTCCAGAGCATGGAGGCGCTACCAGGAGACAGGCCAGTACATCAGGAGATGTGGAGGAGGCCGTATGAGGGCAACAAACAGGACCGCTACCTCCGCCTTTGTGCATGGAGGAACAGGAAGAGCACTGCCAGAGCCCTGCAAAATGACCTCCAGCAGGTCACAAATGTGCATGTGTCTGCTCAAACGGTCAGAAACAGACTCCATGAGGGTGGTATGAGGGCCCGACATCCACCGGTGGGGGTTGTGCTTACAGCCCAACACCGTGCAGTATGTTTGGCATTTGCCAGAGAACACCAAGATTGGCAAATTTGCCACTGGCGCCCTATGCTTTTCACAGATGAAAGCAGGTTCACACTGAGCACATGTGACAGACGTGACAGGGTCTGGAGACGCTGTGGAGAACGTTCTGCTGCCTGCAACATCATCCAGCATGACTGGTTTGGCAGTGGATCAGTAATGGTGTGGGGTGGCATTTCTTTGGGGGGCCACACAGCCCTCCCTCCATGTGCTCGCCAGAGGTAGCCGGACTGCCAATAGGTACCGAGATGAGATCCTCAGACCCCTTGTGAGACCATATGCTAGTGTGGTTGGCCCTGGGTTCCTCCTAATGCAAGACAATGCTAATCCTCATGTGGCTGGAGTGTATCAGCAGTTCCTGCAAGACAAAGGCATTGATGCTATGGACTGGCCCGCCCGTTCCCCAGACTTGAATTCAATTGAGCACATCTGGGACATCATGTCTCGCTCCATCCACCAACGTCATGTTGCACCACAGACTGTCCAGGAGTTGGCAGATGCTTTAGTCCAGGTCTTGGAGGAGATCCCTCAGGAGACCATCCGCCACCACATCAGGAGCATGCCCAGGAGTTGTAGGGAGGTCATACAGGCACGTGAAGGCCACACACACTACTGAGCCTTATGTTGACTTGTTTTAAGGACATTACATCAAAGTTGGATCAGCCTGTAGTGTGTTTTTCCACTTTCATAATGGGGGTGACTCCAAATCCAGACCTCCATGGGTTGAAAAATGTGATTTCCATTTTTTAATTTTTGTGTGATTTTGTTGTCATAAGAATATTTAATTCATTCAGATCTAGGATGTGTTACTTTAGTGTTCCCTTTATCATATATATTTACAGTCTTTACACTTTGCTGTGTTATATCAAACATAAGATTTAAATGGCTTGATGAAGTCAACAATATTTATTGTGCTATTTAGCAATTAAATCTATAACATTTATTGTGCTATTTAGCAATGAAATCTATAACATTTACGGGTGTGTGTGGTACTCTGCCAATTATATTGGTCAGTGTGATAGTGGTGAAACAAAAAGAGTCAGAGGAGTTCATCTGAGAAAAAAACACATAAGTTGGTTTGTTCTATAGGTCTGGTTACCTACTCAGAGAGCAGCCTCTTTTAGCTCACTTGTGTGAGAGTGGCATCTCATAATTCAATGCTTTGCCTATGCGAAATAAAGCATGTGCAATCCCTACTGATTCAGAGCGGCTATTAGTGAAAGAGAACTTGGAAAGGCAGGGAAGGTTCTATGAAAACATTGCAGAAATATTTCATTAAATACTTATTTTGACCTTCAGGTTAACACAAATGCAACATTTCTGTATTCCTTTGACTGAATTTGTGTTAAAAGCACTAGAAGCAGATAACATTCAGTTTCTAAAAAACAGGGCGAAAAGTATTTGCAAGTCTTACACAAAGAGCTATCACTGTGAAAGCGCAAAAACAAGCATGCATGATCCTAACATTATTGGCGAGGTCAATAAATCATTCAAAGCAAACACTAGCGGCCAATCAGACCTGGAACAAAATAGGCAGTGCAGAGAAGCGCAGAATAGCATAGAAAACAACTTAATAAAGAGAAGCCTTGTGCTCACAAATACCAAAAATGAACTGTGGGGAAAATATTTTGAACTAACGGTTTGACAAATATTCTGTAACAGCAATTTTTCTTACATTTGTTTTATTGCACTTTAAATATTGCTGTCCTTGGCAACTAAAAAATATAGCTAACGAGTTCAGAATCTAGATCTGTTCCAGAAATCCTAAGGAAAAGTGCTGGGAGATGCTAAATAACATTCAGTTTAGCCTGTGTGTTAACACTTACATTCTTGCTAACTTGCAATGCAAATATGTTAAAGGGCAATTGAACGTATGTATTGTTCACCTCAGTATTTGTAGTCTGCTATAGTATTGCATCTGACTTGATAAAGAGAGGTGCAACTCTCAAAGGCTTGTCACTCTAACTAAAGAGTTTGCCCAATAAAAAAAGGCATCACTACCCTGTTTCCCCGATGGTAAGACACTGTCTTATTTTTTTTGGAAGGCCAAAATATGCTCTAGGGCTTATTTTCAGGGGGATGCCTTATTTACCCATGAAGAAGACTACAGTACACAGTTATTGTTGAAAAAAAACAGAATTTTATTACCTGTATATGGTGAAACCATTGTTTATATACCGTATGCATTTTAAACAGGCTTTATATACAGTAAGTGGTATTGCTCACAGCAAAAGAAACCTGTCTGTGTGTCTCACTTTTGGATGTTCTGGCCGTGAACAAACTCCTGCAGTCTCCGTTAAGGAGGGATGAGGGAATCTGCCTGTGTTTCCTTGCGCGGAGTCACGTGCGCGCGCTGCAGTCCTGTCACTTCCTCCTCTTCACTTCATGACGAGGCGCGGCACGCAGCCATGGAGGCAAATACGTTAGACGGAGTGACCACACAGGGTCACCCACCGTACCATCCGAATCGGGTAAGCGCAGGTATCGGTGGGTGGCTTATTTGCGGGGGGTGCCTTATTTTAAAAAAAATTCTAAAAAGGGGGGGCTGTCTTATTTGATGGCCCTGCCTTATTATCAAGGAAACACGGTATATACTGTGATACTCTGATTATTCACCTAGATTACTGGACATTCACAGGTACCCACTCTTCATAGCCTAAAAAATAATTATTATTTAAAAAATATATATATTTTATACATAAGAAAAATATTTTTGCAATTAGTGACAAGTGGAGGTTCCAGATATTGTATGCCTAATTGTTGGGTTTTTTTTTGCACATGACTCACATTGAAAGCAATATACACAGAGCCATAGCCAACAATACTTGCATTAGCAAGAGTTACCAGGCTGTTCTTAGCAGCTGGATCAGAAAGGCTGACCAATAGGTAAAAAATTAAATCGTAAATGAAAGTTTACTATAGAAAAATAACATTCAGTTTATAACGCACTTGTTACATATAGTTTCAAATATACCATATTTTAAACCCTCTGCTGTGTCACTTTTTTTCCAGGCACATTCATAGGAATTGCAGTATATGGGTGAATGTGTGCTGCTTCAGTGTGGGTCCCAACCACTATATTCTTGATAATGTGATGGACTTGTTATGGAATTATGTAGTATTAGGATGGGCTTGTTTCAACCTAGCCCACAAAGGTCCAGGCGGCAGATTGCCTTAAGTTGCTGATACAATTCCATGGGATATGCCCAGACATGTCTATATACAGAGTATATTTAGTCTCTAAGTGTACCTGGCACTTTCTAACTTTCTGTATACTTCTTTTGTGTCATTCAGTCATTTCCAACTCTCCTGACCTCATGGACCGTAACACACCAGGACATCTTTATGTCCGTGGTCATGCTGATCACTAGGTATTCATGGCTGAGATACTGGTGTGGGTTGCTAGTTCCTTCTCCAGTGGGCCACAGCATACAACGCCTGATATTCCTAGGTGGTCTCCTATCCAAGTACTGACCATGCACAACCCTGCTTGGCTTATGGGTGGTTGGTTCCCGGACTGGAATAAAACCCAGGTCACAGTGGGGAAAGGACCAAATCCTAACCACCTGACCACCAGGGGATGTCTGTATACTTACATACACACATATACACGTGTTTTCTATATATGTGTGTAGTAAACTTTTGATTGGAATATAACAAGAAGAAAGGAGGAGGAGGAGTAATTGGGCCGTTGGGGCTCACAAATCTGAATTGGCCTAGGGCAGTGTAAAACCTAAATACGCCCCTGATTAGCACAATAGTTATGTGATCATACAGAGAGAGAAAAAATGTAATTGTCAGATTAATAACAAATATTTAATTTTGGCTATTAGACCAAAGGATGTTTATGTCAGTGAATCTTGTACAGTAAGACTTTTACAATATCAAATTTAGAAACAGTATTCTGACAGTAACCCCATGAATATACATTTCCCAGGTTGAAATATTCTCATTGCGATGTAACAAATAATAGAAATTCTGAACTCTCTAAAGATGTTATCCTGCACCAATTCCAAATCTACATGCCTCTGTCAAACCTACTGATTATTGGCTTCATAAATCATTATTCTATAAATAATAAACAACTGTCACCAACATAGCTGCCAAGATCTCAGAATATCAGCCCTCATCAAAACCTGTGATCAACAATCGCCAGCTCTGTAGTATAAGTGGGATGCGTTAGATTTCAAACTGCAGTGTCATTAAATGTCTGGTGTTAAGGTGAGAGAAGCTTAACACACTGTCTACTGCTCTGAGCAAAAGGATTAATCAGGCGCTTAAATCACAGATAATAAAAGGCATGTGCTCCATCTTCTCATTTCATCAGCATGTACTAAATGACTTCTGATATAATTACTCATGTCAGCAAAATTAATATCTGCAAGTGAACCGCACTCTGGACTCTAAATGATTATGTTTAAGAATATGTGTCAGGAAGCCTTATTCAAAAGTTTGATTTACCGAAAAAAAGTACTCGGTCCTTTTGAACGTTAGTGAATATAATGTAAAGTATATTTTAATAGGTCTGCTTGTTTATATTACCAGCTATCTGTACATATTTACAAATGATAAAAAAAACATATGCTTTATGTGGTCATTTAAAGATACAAGCAGTGGTTCCAAATGTGGCATATGTTAAACCTATATCATGTCACAACATTTTATCAGGTGCATGCTATTAAAAAAGATAGGAAAAGGTTTTGAATTAAATTATTTTATTTTTTTATGTATTTGTATTTTTCACATAGATATAGACATACAAAATTATGGACATAGATTGGGCAATATATACATGTTTTTCAAGATCAATTAGTATGTTATAAGATGTACTGTGCAAGATTTAACATATTCAGATATTATTCCTATTAAAAGGGCATTGTTCAAAACATACAACAAAACCAAACTATCATACGGAACAGGGAACAGATCAGAAATTGTCCAGAATAAACAGGTTTGGGACCATTGAAATCTATGGCAGTTCCTGTTATCAAACACTAATCCAGATAATGTATGAAGGAAATCTTTCTCCAAAGAGAAGTTTCTATTCATGGTTGTCACTATAAAATTCCATAAAGGGTTCCATTTATGTGCTACTTTCCATTTAGCTATAGTAACTACCTGGAGAGTCAATGCTTTCATTTTCCAGTCTAAAGTATTCGGAAGAATGTGGAGGAGGGCTATCTCTGGAGATGGCTTAATCTCTAGTTTAATTATACTAGAGATTTCCCTAAAGCATACTTCCCAGAAGTTTTGTATCAAATTACATTGCCACCAAATATGTCAAAAACGTCCCTTCTTTACCGCACCCTCTCCAACAGTTTCCATCATTGGAGGTGTGCGTGCTATTTTATTTGGGGTAAAATACCACCTTTTCAAAACTTTAAAAGAAACTTCTCTCAGAGGTATACATTTTATCATTTTATTTGTGAGTTCTAAAGACCTAAACCATATTTCTGTTGGCCAGCTTTGTCCAATGTCTTTTTCCCAACTTATCATGTTTGATGTTTTTTCTACATCCAAAATATTTTTGATAATGTCAAAGCATCTGGATATTAGGTGAAGTTTATTTTGTGCAATGTACAATTGTTCAAAAGTAGTCAAAGGTCTATTTTGTTTAAGATTATATTTAGAGGCAAAGAGTGAAACTCTCAATCTATTATAGTCTAGTCAACTAGCTGACTTGAGACCAAACTTGTTTTTCAATCCCTCAAGAGTAGCTAATTTATTGTTATTGTATAAATTCCCCAGGGAGGTAATTCCCCATCTCATCAGAAAATTTAATTTTAATTCTTTAGCAACAACATTTAATGGAGTAGCCAGACTTGGAAAAGGGACCAAAGCACACTTCTGGTAAACGCCCCTTTTTTTTAACCAGATTTTTTGCCAAATCCTCATACCATAGTAAATCCTTATGGTCAATATTTATCAAATAATAGTCTTCTATTTGAGACCATCAGTATTACTTTGAGTTAATATTCCAATTAAAAACATGATGTAAGATTTCATTTATAATACGAGACAAAACTATATTTATCAATTAATTGATGCAGAGTTCTAATCAAAAAGATTGGGTCTAGATTAGGTCTGTTAAAGAAAGAACAATGTCATATGTGAAAAGTAGTATTTTATATTCTTTCCCTCCAATCTTAATACCTTTTATTTCTCTTGAATCTCTAATAGAAATAGCAAGGGGCTCTATCAATAGAGCAAAAATTAAAGGGAATATGGGGAACCATTGACTGGTTTCAAAGCCTATGGCAGAGGTGGATGGGTTAACAAAGCTTTAATGGCTTTAGAGGCAAAATCCTCAGAGCCAAATTTTTCTAGTGTTAACTCTAGAAATTCCCATCCGACTCTGTCAAAGGCTTTTTTGGTGTCTAACGCCGGATTGATCTCTCTCGCTATTAAATCGGCAATAACCATGTTATAACCGTGTAGCCAAAATGTTGGCGTAGATTTTATTATCCGTATTCAATTCAATCTGATTTTTTCCCCCAATTAGATAGGCCCTTATTTTGTTTAAGCATCGTGACTACTGTTGCCTCTAACAAAATTAAGAGAGATGGCAGAGCTCCTAAAGAAATGCTAAATGTATTTTGCATCTGTTTTACCAAAACAGGATAAAAGGTTTGGAAATATTAATTTACAAACCCATCAGGACCTGAAGCTTTACAAAGTTTTAATTTATTAATTGCGTCCGTGATTTCTTTTTCAGAGATATCTTTGTTTAATGTTTCTACATCTACTGACGTTATTCTAGCAACCTGATTTGATTTAGAAAGTTTGTAATATCTTGAGTGCATGGTTTCTTAACCTCATCACCTTGTTCCAAGTTATATAGACTTTGATAGTATTTAAACAAACACCTCTTCTATTTGCTCAGGGTTACAAACCTTTGGTGGTATAATTTCTGTTGAAAGGCCCATACTGATCGATCTGCTATATCTTGTACTATTCTTCTAATTTTAGTTTGAACTATTTTAAGTTGTGTTGTATCTTCCAAATTCGGGCCAAGTTTATTACGCCTTTCTAACCTGTATAGTCTAACATATAATTACCACAGTGAACTCCCTCTTTCTCTCTTCCGGTAAGCCTAAAGTTTTAAAGGAATCGCTCTAATAAAGGCTTTATGGGCGTTCCAAATAACCACATTAGATTTTACGGATTTATCATTAGTCGTTAAAAAATGAGATAGTGTAAATAAGAGCTTAATTAAGGAAGAACTGTCAGTAAAACAGGGTAGCATTAATTTTCCACGGTTTCTTCTTGCCATTAAAATTATCTCTTTTGAATGTTAATTTCACCATTGCATGGTCCGCCCATATAGTTTGCCCTATCTCCACCTTCATTGTTTTATCTAGAGCTTGCAAGTTTACTAAGAAATAGTCCAATCTCGAACATGATTGGAATCTATTAGAATGGAAAGTAAAATCTCTTTCACCTGGATGGAAAATCCGCCAGGCACCATAGAGATTGTAATTCAACAAAGTTTGTTGAAAAGCTCTAGATTTCCTTAAGGTTTGGTGGTCAGATATAGATTTTTTTTTTTGGATGATTTCTTATCATATGTAGGATCTAGACAGAGGGTAAAATCGCTGCAGATAATTGTCCTCAAGTGTATTTAGCAGTTTGTTTTAATACCCGATTTTTAAGTTTGTTTGTCCTTGGTTAGGGGCATATATGCTCACAATAGTATAATCAAGGTTATTTAGTTTACCAGACCAAATGATAAATCTCCCCTCTTGATCAATTTGAACAAATTCTTCAGAATCAGATTAACTCTCTTGTTAAAGAATATTGAAACATCTCTAGACTTTTTACGAAAAGTAGAGTTATAATATGTGGTAAATATAGAATGTGCCATATAAGGAAGCTTCCCTTCTTGCCAATGTGTCTCTTGAATACATAGGACATCTTCATTTTCCTTAACAAAGGCATCAAACGCTAATCTTCTTTTGGCACCATGATTTTGTGATATAAATTTAAGGGTCATTTGGCGGAGGGATGTCCATCTCGATCTCCTGCAAAACTCGTCCTGTCTCTTTAACAAAAAAACTTTCATGGTTGCATCCTACTGGGAAAGTCGTGGGGTTGTTGAGAGCTACTGATTAGGAGAAGGGCATAAAATAATATTAAAGGTATTAGATGTATAATGAAGCACTGCGAAAACTATCATGAATATTTTGGAGGAAAAGTAGCACCAGAGAGACATTGCCAAGATCAGAACAACCCTCCAAAGTTGATGACAGAACAAGGAGAAAACGTATCAGGGAAGCTACCAAGGGGTCTATATACATTTTGCAAAGACAATACTTTCAACCACCAAAAACAATGTGGGAAAATATCTTATGTATTGATGATACATAAGGTTGATCTTTTTGGCCTTAATCTATGCCGCAAAGAAAATACATCTCATCTTTCAAAGAACAACATAGCTACTGTGAAGCATTGTGGTGGAAGCATCATGCTTTGGGACTGTTTAGCTTTCAGCTGGATCGGGAGTCTAGTAGATAGATGGGATAATGACTAGCTCCAAATATCAAGATATTTTGACCCACCTTGTTGTCAAAAAGCTGAAGAAGATAGCAACCTAAAGCACACATCAAAGTCAACCAAGTAATGGTTTCAGAAAAGGAAGATCAAAGTCTTGGAGTGCTCCAGTCAGAGTCCAGACCAGAGTCTCATAAAAAATTCTGTCCTTAAATCATAAGAACTGAATGACCTAATGCAGGCTGCCCGCAAGAGATGTCCTGTCAATTTGAAAATTATACAAGTTTTTGCAAGGAAGAAATAGCTAAAACAGATGTGCAAAGATAAATCACAAAGACTTACTGTTTTAATAAAAAGAAAAATAACCCCGGAGAAGCTCGCAAAATGGAAAAAGTCAGAAAGCCAACTATGCTTTAGGGGGTGTCAGGCAACGGGGACATTCTCCCATATCTGGTGGTTCTGCCCCAAGGTAGTAAAGATTTGGGACTTAGTCTCAGAACTAGCCTCTGACTTATTCCTTACCCCGGTAGAAAGGTCTATAGATAGCATGCTACTGGGGATCCCCAATAGTACTCTGACTCCCTCCCAAAACAGACTGCTGCAATACATAGCATTGGCAGCTAAGAGTCATATTGCTAAAGCCTGGAAATCCAGTAACCTAAACTTCCAGATGATTAAAAAAAAGATTAACTATATTGCCATCAATGAAAGAATCACCCATCTATTAGATGACTCTTTGGATAAGTACAGGAAAATTTGGGACCCATGGACAGTATACATAGGCCTAGCATTAGGGTGCTAGAACTAGTGGCGGGTTGTAAGCTTAGCCCATTTCCTCAGTGAAGTAGACCCGGGAGCCCGGGGAGGGGGTTAATGATGGGGCTGGGGGACAATCCTACTTAATAAAAAAAAAAAAAAAATCCTATATTTAGGGAGCCCATACGTGGGAAAAGGGACCGGCCAGCAAGCTGTTCAAGTGTTAGGTTTTGTTTTTTGTTTCTAAAAGGTTAATGTTATAAATAAAATTAAAAAAGTGATAGTCACCATGCATACTCTAGCAATACTCGGCTTGACCTATAACAGGCTAACCTGCATCTGGACTTATCTTACAGGGTGGGTCCAAAACTCACTGTACTCTGATGTATGTAAATGTTTGTTTACTGGATGCTATGGACATATGTGAAATGGATAGGCCTGCGTGCCGAGATCCAGGCTGTGAAATAATTATTATATGCGGTGACAATAAAACTCATTGTTATAAAAAAAATAAAAAGAAAAATGTGCTACACAAAGTATTAGTTGGAGGGTGCACACATATGCAACAAGGGTTGCAATGATTTTTTTCTTTCAATTATTTTTCATAATAATTATGTTTGTTTTTCTCTTGAATCGTGTTTGTTTGCAAGTCACATTAAAGGGATACCGTATTTGCTGGTGTATAAGACTACTTTTTTTGCCCTGAAAAACATGCCTCCAAGTGGGGGGGTCGTCTTATACGTCGGGTGCACTTCAGTTGGGATAGACATAGCTGCCCATAGTGGCCTTTCCAATACTCGCCCGGTGCCCATAGTGGCCTCCCGATGCCGACCTACCTCATTCTACGGTGGGTCATCAGCGTGGCTGCGGCGAGCATCAGCAGCGAGACAGGGGGCCAGCCGTTTTGGCGTGACAGGCCCGTTCTGCTCGGTGGGAAGAAGCGGCGCACCGGCCTGCCCCTTGTCTACACAGAGCTCGCACATGCAGACTTGCGCACTAGTGCCGGTCACAGGGAAATGCAGGGGCGGGCCCGGAGGCGCTGCGGTCGCGTTGCGGCCGTACAATTGTGACAGGTACTGTAAAGGTGTGCGGAAGAGGGGGTAGTTTTATACGCCGAGTATAAAACAAACTCTATATTTTGAGTGGAAATGTTGGGGGGTCGTCTTATACGCCGGCAAATACGGTACTTCAATGTTCTTAAAAATGACTTTCTAAAGAAGTGCCTTGTTTTTTGTTTTTTTTAACATTTAAACAAATCAATGAATTACTATTTTTTAATCATCCAGTCTGAACGCTGCACCATATAGATGATGCATTTTCTCTAGAGTGTGAGCCAAACAGGTTGTGCATATAGTACATGCAGTATGATTGGGGTAGGTGACTAAAACATGTATTTGTGTACATTGCTAATGATACACTACTGCCTGCTAATAATGTGTATTTTACAGTGTGGTCTCAAATGTTTTTTGTCACTTTCGTCTGATAAAATCCATCATTCAGAGGGTAGAGAGATCTGGAGCTTATACAGCCTGGGTCGTGATTTAAGAAAAAAGTAATTAGTTGTTTAAATGCACAGCCCTTTTTTTTTTTAAATCACTAATGTGGTCCTTTAATGATGGAACATCCCTGACATGATTTATATCGGTATCTGGCTTTACATCACAAAGATCTGCAATTTCAGAAAGGGTATGTAGACGTTTTAGAACTAATGTATAACTATTACAACATTATTTTATTACAAGAACAAAACTCTGGGGAAATTAATATCTTAATTAAGAGTGGTTAACAGAATCCCGAATAGACACATCCAAGCTCATACGTCCCAGGAAGTCAATCATGCCACATACCTTTAAAATGATAATAGCAAATCTCTAAATGCTTACATACTCTCTTCACTGTACAAAAATAAAATTCAACTTTTTTTCCATGAAGGTAATATTTCTGGAGAAAACTCAAGGAAATGCTTTTCTTGTAGAAAAACTGAGTACTTTGCAGGGAACAAATGCTTGGTGATAAAGAGTGGCATTAATAAGTTGTAGTAGTCCTTTTTATCTGGTCATTAACATATATTCACAGTAGCCCAAAAGATCAACCTGCGGTACAAAATGTATAACCCTAAAGTTATCATTACTTCTCCATTTTCATTCTATTCCCATTATTTATCACTAATGTAAGTTAGTAATTTTCTATTTCAGAGAATGATGAAACCGTGTTAAAAAAAAGATTTCCCTTGAGAGATTTCTAAAAACTACTCTCTGACTCAGTCTATCTGCTGTTGAATTTCATTTTCAGTCAGTTATGAAACCTTAGCGAGTTCACTGTATATTTTATACCCAGTCTTTCTATTCTAGTGCTTTCTGTTCTGTGACAAAAGTGCATATTTTTACCTCACTAAATCCCTGGCATAGATTTTACTGGAACAACAGGTTTTGAAGTATTTTATTTCACAATGTGCTTCACATAAGATTGGTACTGGTACTCCAAGCCCACATCCACAGCGGAGTCATTCTGGTGAATCAGAAGATTAAGCAGCCCTTACAAACACTTTACTACTATAAAGCCTTTGGGCAGGCTCCCGCAACCTTTTAGGATTAAAGAGCCAATCTGCTAGAAAATCTTATAATAAGGGACCAAAAAGAGCAGGTGCATAAGGCCATCAGCATACCTTAGATACTCGAATATGAAACAGCACAGGAATACGTGTTCAGAATGTTGTGCATATTTTACCTTTTAGTAGTCAATGAAACAAACTGAACGGATTTGGATTCACAGCTAACAATCAATTTTATACTGACAAATTTGAGTGTGATAAAAGTCGCATTTGAATCTGTGCTGTGCCTCATTTGGCTTTAGTATAGAGACATAGGTTACTGACTGCTGATGTAGGCATTTATAAATCAAAGAACTGCAATGAGTTTTTTGGAGTATGTTCATCAAATTATGCAGGTTATGAGTTACTGATCTGGTAGGTTAGAATCATGCACATTTTCTCTGACCAACAGCATAATTCATGAAAAAAAGACCTGGGGGCCCGGGTCCCCCATTCTGATCTCCTACCCCCCACCCCCCGGGTCCCCCATGCTGATCTCCTACCCCCCCAGGTCTCGAATTCTGATCTCCTACCCTCCCCCTGAGGGCCCCAATTCTGATCTCCTACCCCCCCCCAGGTAAAAGATCGTAACTCGCAAAACGTTACAATAGCTGAAATCGCAAATCGCTATCCAATTGCTACAATTCCGAGGGAACTCACACCCTTAAACGGTAAATGTAAAAGAAAATCATACGGGATACAAATAGGACCCGCAAGGGGGTTAAATGTAGCACAGTAAATGCTAAATAAAAATCAATATTGCACTATAAAATACGTGGAAAGGTATGAATGACGTTAGAATTAATTGTGCAGCAGTCTCAAGCCCGCAAATCAGCAACAGTTTTTTTACGGCAGTGAATATCACCCGCACCCGTAATTTCCAAGCTCAGAAATCGGGAAAAAAAAAATGTGGCTTATATTCAGGCCAATACAGTATATTTGTGTTTGTATAGTTGTAGCACAAATAGTAATGCAACGTTCAGTACTGTATTGCACCTACTAAAGGACATATGCTGCACATGAAATGAACTAGTGTAGCAACATCTACTTACTGCGTACATAACAACATGTTATTATCATGGGAATAGAGCCAGGTCTAAGCAGTGAACGATGAAAATACGAGCAAGGCAAACGGCAAGACATCCATCACTTATTCCTGGTAAAGAAACAACTCCTGATGGGCTAGTTCTGGGTAATTAAGAGTACTTCACGGAATCCTGAGTAGACACGTGCAACCTCATACACATCAGGAATTGACAAGCCAATCATGCAACATACCTTCTTTATTACCACAAATGGTAATTAATGTCTGAAATTAGCATAATGATAGGGCCTGAAACTAAAATGGAAACTGGATATCACAAGCACGTAATGTTTAATGGTCACTAATATAACCTGCTTATAACTGATCAGTGCTAAAAAATATGTGGAGAACTATCTGTAACTATGTTTTTTTTTCATTCAAGCATAATTAATATAGATTATTTCATGTAAACAAACAATATATTTAACCAAACAGTGTACACGATTAATAAAACACGATGGTTTTGAAGCAGGTACTTTGAAACTTGCTTAACCATGCTAAAACAAAGGTTCCCATAGACAATACTAGCTACAGTATCTAGAGAGAATCGGCATAAATCTTACCAATGAGACCCAAGAGGCCAAAATGTACGGACAGTGACAGCAAACCTATTTCACTTGGAAGGCTGGGGTATTAATATTTTGCAACTTTAGGGATCGTGTAGCCTTGTTTTTGTTTTTTTGGCAGTCATTTTTTCTCTCGCTTAGGGGATTTTCGAGTGTCTAAACTTTGTAAATTGGACTGAAATCAAGGTGTAACCTGTCTTCCAGACTTCCCAGGTGTCCCCCCTTGCTGCAGGCAAGGTTTTTATTTTATTTTTGTGTGTATCTTGTGTTTTTTTAATGTTTTCCGCTGTGCGCGTGTTGTCTGTTAAGGTCGTATTTTTGCAAGTCCGTAATGGATGTTTTCTAGGTCCTGCGGCTCGTATTTTTTTTGTGCAAGTCCGCAATCTTTTTTCCCTAAGTCCCGCGGTTCGTATTTTTTTGTGTAAGTCTGTATTTAGTCATTGTGTGTTTTGTGTTCTTTTTCCCGATTCTGTGGGCGTTTGTAACCACTTGTGAGGCGGCATAGAGCCTCCACCTCGGCAAATGCGGCCCCTCGCTTCGCAAGGGGGTCCACATTTGGGGCCTGTAATGAGACTTTGGCTCATCGCAGCCGACGTGGGAGTCTTCACCTCTGCAAATGTGGCCCCTCGAGGGTCCGCATTTGTGGTACGAAAGTCGTAGGGGGTCATAAGGATGAGCGCCTATGGCAACTGTGGCCCTCGCTTCGCGTTAGCAATGTGATACTAGAAATTCCAACATGTGCTCTTTTAACAGTTGGCAATATATGCCACCTTTCAGTGGGCTAGAAACTGTGCCATCATTTGAACAGGTTATTTAATATGAGTTTTACAATTATAAAGCACTGAAGCCCTTCAAGAGAGTTGCAAGTAAAGGGTGGGGGTGCAGGTTTGTATTATGAGCTTGTGCTGACATGATGCATCTGTAAAAATGTTGCAAAATATGTCTCGGACCAAGGTATGTAAAGGATAATGTTGACAGGAGGGGGCATAAAAAGCAAATTGTCTACTATCTGACACAGATATACAATTTATGGGATTGCATGTATTTCTCATAAAGCAATTTAAATTATAGCAAACTACCTGCTGTTTTTGTCTCAATTTACAAATTATTGAATATTTTGGAGGGACTGAGGCGCAAATTAACAGCTTAATGTAGACCTGTGCCAATACCCTTTCCAAACAGGATAAATGAATTGGAAGAACTGTTGACCTGTCTGTTTACTTTTATCCGTCTGATTGTGCAGTTAGGAAGCGCACAGCCAGCTCACTGGCACATATTTAATCCATGTCCATCCCCTCCTCTAGAGCTCAGGGGACTCCATTTAAATCTAGACAGATGTTTCATTTGTACATCTACCAAATGCTGTGCTTACTGGAACACTTCTAGTTTATCACTTTGTAGGAAAACACAAAGAACTGCAAATAAGGTTTCTACAGGCATCAAATTAAAATATGAGACTACAAATTGACACATCTTTAACACACTCCAGGCTATATTGATAGATTTGTTATGTGATCTATTGCCTCTCTTTCTCTAAGTTATTCTGTGGAGCGTATCCGCTAAAGTGTGAAGTGATATCTCTACCTAGGAAAGGACGCTACACAGAACAGAATGAGAGGCCTCATCTTAGCCCTTTATGGTTAACCCAATGTTGCCCAACCTATTTACCCGGGAAACCTTTTAGACTTCAGAAGAGTTGGGTAATCTCATGCTATTCATCTTTGTTGGTGTTGGGGACATGACCTTTTTCCTCCTGCAAGGTGCTGTGCTGGATTTAACAAAAATGATTACAAAAATGTATATTTTTACATATAAATATACATATTTACATACATCCAAGACAATAATCTAATATTTGAAAATGCATATGATATCTTGAGTGTGCAACTCTTCCAAAGTCTTTTATTTTCATAATTCTAAGTACGGGAGGAGACTGTCTCCAACAAAACGTGCGCCACAAAAAAAAACAACAGGCTGCCCAAATTCAGCTTGCAGGTTGTCAGTTGGACAGGCTAATCTGCAGGGACTCCCTAATGTACATAATGTGGCAGGGACAAAGTAAAATGATTCAAATATGCCTGGGACAAGTATAAAAGCATGTACTTATTACTGTAGTGTTTTTTTACATTCCTATTGTGCAAACATAAACTTCCTGTGCATTCAAGGAAGCCAACATCTTGTTTTCTGATGATCAGCTTCCTATATAGAGGCAGTTTCTATCTGCACAATTGGAATGTGGTAGATATTACTGCCAGTACTTTTATTAGGTCTAATAGGAAGCTTATTATTTCAAAAAGAAACACTTGTCCATTATCAGGATTAGTTACTAATATCTCAAGACTTGTTTTTTTTAATCTTTAGTAAACCAGGCAGCTTTGCAGTTTTTATTGACAATTTCTTTCAATTACTTGTAGGTTTATAAATTAATTGTGTTTGAATTATTATTCTTACATCTGCAATATTTGCTGTGCAAGCACAACTGTATAAAGTTATGTCAACAAGAAGAGCGGAGGTACCAATTATATTTTACCAAGGACACCAGTGTTGAAATGTTTGTGAAAATTAGGTTAAGGTCATGGTATCTCCTTTTTCTTTGTTTTGGCAAGTGTACTCTGGAGGGACAATGGCACTATTGTGCAGATTTTCAGTAAGTTACATATTCTCGAGAAGATTAATGTCATTATGATTACTTCGAAGAAAAGTAACATGAATAGGTTTAAAGCAATTCTTACAAACAGGATATCACTTATTATAACCTTTGCTTGTCATCACCCTTTTTTTCTTATTGTGTGTTAAAATGCAATTTAAGTATCACTTTAATTTCTCTTAAATTCGTATGCACATTAAAAAATCTCAGTAATGACTCTTATGATCTAAACATCAAAGTGTAAAGGAAAATACTCATAACTATAAAAGTAATCTACATTCTGAAGATACAATTACAAAGAAAGATTACTCCCAGCAAAGCCTAAATTGGGTGAATTCAACAAGGTGCTGGAAACATTCTTTATGGATTCCAGTCCATGTTGATATGATCGCATCACACAGTTGCTGCAGATTTGCCAGCTGCACATTCATGCTTGCGACTCATTCACCACATCCCAAAGGTACTCTATTGAATTGAGTATAAATAGTACATTTGTGTTCACATTTGAAACTCTTAAAACAAGTTAGAAAACTTGTTTCGGACCTTGCGTGTTATTCCAGCGCCAGCAGCAAAAATGCAAGTAGTCGCTAGACGGCGCTGTCGCAGTTCTGCCTCCGGAGCAAATGTTAACGGCAGTGTATGTGTACAGTATGCAGTATGCATTTATATATGCTGCCGATCACAGTATATGTGGGCAGTGGGTATATGGTTTATAATGCACATCGCAGTATATGTGTACACTGTGCATCTATATATGCTGCAGATCCCAGTGTATGTAGGCAGTGCACATGCCCGTATCTGTATTCCATGTTTATCAATGTATATATGTGATTTAGGAATACTACAATAAATACATTGCACCCTTTACCTCCTGTGTCCAGTTTGTTGTGGGGTGCAATGGGATTACCAACCCTGCTCGTATAGAGAGCTGCATGTGTTTTTGGGGTACAGGGGACATGTTCTGCTGCTAGTGCAATTTGATACACATGCATCAAGTCACTGTGCAAATTATCTTCGCGATTACAGAGAAAGGGAGCTGTACAGGACACCCAGGATGATTCTGGAGGCAGAACAGTGACAGCACCATCTACCGGCCACTTGCAGTTTTGCTAGCTGGTGCTGGACTAACACCCTTGGTTCCTGCTCAGAATTCCGAAAAATATAGTTATTCCTCTGCATCCTAGGAACCTGGGCAGGGACATGCAAATGTGCCCACACATAACCATTACCATTTTAAACATGACTTCCTTTAAACATATGCCTGCTGCGTTCAGCAGTTTTAAGCAAAGCTCGGGATGGACTATACACAAGCCAGGAAACCTATACACACACAAATATACAGATGTAATTTTTGGAGCCTTGAATACATCAATCACCATTTTAAAAACTAAATGTAACTATATGATTACAGTAACTGCCTGGAACCTAGACAATTCTACCTGGCACCTTCAGTTAGTATATTTTTTCACTACTCTACGTTGTCAGATTTCTTTCCAGATAGGTTGGAGAATGATTCATGAAATAATAGATTCGCTCTGGCCAGTGACGTGGGAATCTGAAAGAGCAGATGTGTGTTTGCAGTGCTGATGGCCGCAATACTTAGTACCATGGAAATTGTTTACTTAATCTGCAGCCGTTATCAGTAAGATAAGAGAATAACAAGCAATGCCATGAGGTGGAATTGCAGACTCCTCATTACTAGCCACTGTCAGCAGCTTTCCACAATGTATGCCAAGAGATAAGTGCGCTAAACTATAAAATACAACTAAAAAGAAAAGTAATGAGACAAGCCATTTTAAATGAAACATGGTTATAGGAAATAAATGGCACAGGGAGATTATCATTGAGGTTTTGCAACATGATCTCAGATACAGAGGTCAAACATAATCATGTTATCTGAACATTTTTTTAATGGGATGGCATACTCCTAACAAACCACTGTTCCTGTCATAAATTGGGTCAGGTGTCATAGTCGAATAGCATACAATTTAATGTTAGTATATGCCACTGACTTACATATTGAAAACTAAGCCATACAGGTAAACCCCACTTAACGATACTCCTTTTAGCCCTAAAGTGCAGTTTTTCCTATTTAATGCTAAACCCCGCTATAGCTCTGTTTTTGCCTGCTGAAGCCCCTTTAATTCTCTGATTTCCTGTAACAATTTTTTTTCCTATCCAGACCCCTTTTAATCCCCCGATCTGCACAACACCATTTAACATGACAGCAGCCGAAAAGAACAAGAGAAGAAAAGTGCCAGCCTGTTCAGTTTGTTGTTATGTTTGCAGTTTCTTAAAAGCTCATAGAAAACCAAAAATGTTCAAATTTCAATTGGTTTTGTGTATTTTTTTCCATGAGGTCCCCTATCTTTCCTGTGGTAAAATGCCCTGTTTAGAGTGGTTTCGCTTAACACTCCCATTGCCTGAAACCCATCTACAGTGTTAAATGGGACATTATTTATTTGACACATAACATATAGTAAAATACAGCAAATAAAAACATACTGTAAAGGATCACCATACAATGAAAAGAAAAATAGTTGTTTGAAAAGGGAGTCAGGCAGGGGATAAGTCATAAAGCTAGATTTTAATTAGAAAATAAAAATATACATATTGATACATCTGCTGATGGCCAGAGGCATACATGACTCTTGTAAAGGCTGCATGAGTGTGAATGCCATTTACATTTCTGCAGGAGAAAGGCTTTAAGTTTTCATAGTGACATTGTGATATATTTTGTATGTGTATATATTATTTATGTATATATGAGTAGATAAACAAACATTAGATTATACGAGCATCTTGCCCATCAAAAATGACAGCAATACAATTTGAAGCCTGGCAATGCTGTTTGACCACAATGCAATCAGCGCTCATTGCAAGCCCCTCCCCACACCCTGAGCCCTTTGTCTGTTTCCCCCTCTCCCTTCCATGTATCTGTTTCGCCCGTTCTCCCTCCCCCTCTCCCTGCCCTGTGTTTTTTTCCCCTTATTTCCCTCCCCTGTGTCTCTTTTGCCCCCTCCCTCATCCCTGTGTCTCTTTCCACCCTCTCCCCCCTCTGTGTCTTTCTCCTCTCTCTCCCTGCTCAAGTCTTGCGTGCCTCGTGATGAGTGCCTATCAATCCTTTTTTTTCAAAGTCTTGCGGGCCTCGCGGTGAGTGCCTAAGTCTTACTGCCTTCAGCCTTTTTCAAAACAATTATGGGTGTACGGCTGCCATTTTTTCCCCTTGCTTATCCGATTTCCAATCTCATGAAAAATTAAACCTCAAATTAGCTTGCAAGCTCACACACAAGCTCCCTGCTTCTGCCCCTGTGCTGTGTGTGAGGTTGTAAGTACATTTTTGTATTAGTTGGTGTCTTTTGGCGGTCTTCCGAGTTACAGGCTTGAAAAAAAGTGACGGCCGTTTAAGTCGTATTTTTTTCAAAGGGTTATGTGCCTCACGATCATCGTGTGTCTGGCAATGAGCGCCAAAGGTGCTCATTGTTAGACGTTTTCAAAGCCTTGCGGGCCTCGTGCCAAAAGCCTACAGCGCTGATCGTGGGCCTGGCAATGAGAGCTTTTGGCTCATTGCCAGCCTTTTTCAAAGTCTTGCGGGCCTCGCGATGAGCAGGACTCACGATAAGCCCGTAACTTTTAACATTGTGTGACCAACATTGGTAACTATGACAGCTATTACATGTGATATTACTTGTTAATCTACTGTCAAGTGTGCTATTCATAGTGGCAGTTTTCAATATAACTGGATAGAGATCCTATTTGAATGCACTGTTATGCCGATCCACTTCTCATGTTGCTAATCGATTTAAGAAAAAAAGACTAAAATGTCTCCCAACATTAAAGCAAAATTGAATCAAATAGTTACAAAAATAAAAACTGTATTCATTTATTTTCAACTTTGTAATAAAATTTCCCACATTATAAAGTCAAGTTCTTCATAAAGGTACATAAAAAATATGGAATCTCAGCGGTCTTTTAAGGTTTCCCCTAAAATTATTTTATTCTCATTAATTACACAACTGATGTTTGTTTGTTACAACATAAATATGTTTTTCACTACAACTATCTAACTCTTCTAAAAAAAAAATAATAATAGAGAGGGATTACAAAGAGAGCAAAACCCAATGCATATTGATCAATGGCCTTTGTAGTTGGTGGGTCATCCCATAAAAAAAATGGGAACGTTTGAAACAAAGGTGGAAGAGTTAATCCATTTGCCTTATCTGCTACACATTCTATACATTTTTAAATAAATCTATTTTTTTTCCATTTTGAAATATTTATGCAGTTTTTCTGTGGCCTATAAATATTTAATATTCAATTGGATAAATATGTTCTTGCGTTGGTTCTTTAAGTGGAATGTCAGCATTTTTACAGAGTGTAAGCTCTCAACAAACATGAGGGAACAATCACAATTAAAAGGACCGCTGTGGTCAAATTCTTTTTCTACATTGTTTTTATTCGCAAACTAAACATGATAGTGGGCAAAATGTTTTTAGAAAGCAAAAGATAAAAATAAAAAAAGTTAACCAAACACATTATATTCTAAATAAAGATTTATATGTATGCAATTGTTCTTTACTGTTGGTATTTACTGTATGGCTCCATTTTTCTTTCTTCCCTAATGCTGCCACATTCCCATTGTGCTGACTTCTTTGTATACAAAGTCTACACCCATTTCTAAACAGCAGTATTTAATTAATACATTTGAGACTGTATTCGTTTTGTTTTTTCATTCTAAAAACATGTAAACAGTACATTTTAGCAATATGACAAAAGTGATCCTTTAAACATTATTATTATTATAAACACTCAATAACAAAGAAATATAAAATCACGATTATCAGTTATATTATAAACATTATACAATGGGATAGTGTGCATGTTTATTTATCTCTCTGACAGGGCTTGACAAATATGTTAAAAATCTAGGAGCTAACCCCCAAAGTTTAGGAGCCAGCAAAAAGTTTACTAATAAGAATAATGCAAACTGGATTGCATTTTGTTTTGCTCAGTGTGAGTTTTTTTTTTTTTTTAGAAGTATAAATATGCGTTTGTAAAATTGCACATTTCCACAGGGAAAATAACTTAATATGGGGCTTTCTAAAGGACCGCTGCACAATGACAATAAATATATATGTCGGAAACGTTGATACTGACTAACAGCACAATTGAGCAGGAAACAAGTAATACAGCTAGATTCTACTTAGGAAAAAAATATTTTGATGGCGCTGCAGGATCCTGGAGGGATCCATGATATATTGGTGGAGGTTGTGTGGTTTTGAGAGGAGCATTTACATTTCTGGTGAGTAGTAGTTGCATTTTTTGAAGCAACGTCTCGTTTCTGAGCCAGCGAGGGTGAAGGAATGTGGTGCCAATGTCAATCTTGTCCATTTATCAAACAAGAGCCTTTTTTATTATTGCAGTGGTCCTTTAAAGTAAACAATAAAGCTAGTGAAGGCTCAGTCTAACACCTGGCGACAAGACATAAACATGGCACTCCAGGCTTTTGTATGCTTGGCATGTATACGGTCTCTCTCTGAGTAGCCGCTGGATATTCTGCCCAGCAACTACATTTTCACACAGCCTCGTTTTTTGTCAACAGCAGCAGGATCTGCACTATACATCAGCCAAAAAATAGGCTTCCCTATCAGAGCAACGTAGCTGCTAGGAAATAAGGTAAAAGATGTGGCATACATAGGGCATTATCATCAGTCTATACGGTTAGAAATAAAGAGCTACACAAGCCTATCCAAATTAATTTCATGCTTGAGTGTAAACAACCAATGTAATCAAGGACAAAGACAGACCCACACATACAAGGTGAATCTAATAAAATATAAACTAAAGGCATTAAGTTTCATGGATTATGAGTGCCTCTGATAGAGGAGAATCAGTAGTGTATGACAAAAAAATTTGCATGAAAAAATACCCCCAAAAAACATTATTAGACTTATTCTAAAGTTTGCAAGGCAGCTAATACATGGTATCCATCTATGATGGCAGTTTTTGTAGAAAGGAATCATATGTAGTCCCCTGTACAAGGAATCAGGAGGAGCCAGCTACTGCTGTGTGAATCTTTGCACTGTGCTTTTGTTGGCTTGAAGGTTAGTAAAAGGTTACAAGCCATTCCCAAACGCAGTGTTTCTATTGGTAGGTACACTGTGCCTATGTAAGCAGCTGTGGGGTGTGGAAAACAAGTTTTATGTTGAAATAAAATAAAAATGTGTGTGTATACAATGAATCAATTTAATGTGTGTGTCTGATATAAGCAACGTGTCATATTAGACAAAGGGAAAAACAGGGAAACTTAGGTATACCTTTAAATCATCATTTAGGGTGTTCGTCAATACTACAAATTGCTGGACATTTCATAATATGGATGTGAACAGAGTAAAAACGAATGAAAACAAATGTTTTTATTTACAGTTGTAGATAAAATGTCCATTCTGCCACACACTGAACCAATTATATAATACACACTGATACACTAATATAAGTCTTGTTAGCCAAGGAGGAAATACATGAAACATTTTATTTTAATTGTTTAAAAACAAAGTGCATTTTAAAACTCTATTTTTTTTTTTTAATACAGACTACATATTACTACTATTTAGAGCTTGAGTAGCATAGCATTCAGATGGGAATATAAAGTTATTTTACACGGTTTAGAGTTTTAGGAAAAGAAGAATATTTAGCGGATAGCTTTGAAAACTTCAGGAAGTATATGAAATATTTTTAATAATGCAGTGGACCATCTGAAACAAATGGGCAGAGTTTGTAATTTAGACCCATGTCGGCCTATTTGCTACCACTCCTACTCAGTGTTAAGGAATTTAAGTGGCCTTTTAATTTTCTTATATTTAAATGAACATTAGTTCAACTTTTAAAGTATATAAATATTTTTTGTTTTAAGGACAATCTTACATTTTGAACACTTTCAGCCTTAATAAATTGCGAATCAGCAAATTGAAAAGGGCTCTATTTAAGCACATAGCATATTTTTTTTACAGAAGTTTTTAGTTAGTGAAGACCTTGCTTTTGGATAGAAGTTCACTAACTAAAAACTTCTGTAAAAAAATAAGCTATTAGCCCTATTCAATTTGCCTAATCGCAATATAATAAGGCTGTTTATTTATAGAAATATCCAATTTGTCTGGTGCAACACTTTCTGATGGTGGCACGTCTTTCGCGCGCTGGAGACAAGCGCGCACAGAACTGCGCACTAATGACGCTCTGCGCTACAGCCTGCATCCCATCTGCCCCATCTCATATTTACTGGTTGCTGCAGGCTGCCAAGGCTAAGGTGAGGCGCTATATATGCAGGGCAGCATGTGTCTCTAGGACCATATTGTATGTAATGTCACTGTCATTGTGTGCACATGTCACTAGGAGCATGTTGCATTGCAGGTTTATCACTACATACATGATAAACATGCAATGCAACATGTTCCTAGTGACACATGCCTGGCCCATATGGCACACTGTCAGACCCTTACCTTAGCCTTGGCAGCCTTCAGTAAATATGAGATGGGTGCCGCTGTGGCAGATGGGATGCAGGCTGGCGTTCTATATATTCTACTTAGAAATGCAGGCTGGAGCGCAGAGCGTTATCAGGGCGCAGTTCTCTGCGCCCTGATGATGGAGCGCTGTTCAGCAGCGAGCGAAGGTCGGCGTGCCCTTTCTGATAGTTTGGAGCCTGAGGCACAGGGCAAAATAAGGGAAGGGTGGAGGAGGAGGGAAAACACCTGCCCTCTACTCTATTAAGGCTCAAAAGCAGGCAGTCGCAAAGGTAACCACAAGCCCTGCCCTTGCAGATATGTAAACACAAAAAGAGAAGAAAAAAGTCTCCCAATTAATCCAGTATGCCCTATTACATTACCTTTATTAATTATAAATAAACTAGATTATTAAAATAGAAGCCCAAGGCGAAACGCATGCGTCAGCTACTTTGCCCTTGATGCCCTGGAAGTGATGTCATCGCGTCAAACCGGAAGTACTGCATGAGGGATTGGATCTCCACTATGTGTATAGGAGATGGAGACATGATGCACCCCAGAGTAGCAACTTCATTAGAGTGATGACGGATTGGACTCAATGTTTTAACATCCCGCAGTATGATATATACAAAGCTAAGTAATCAGACTGATCTTAAATCAATACTTTGGATTAACATTATATACATTATATCTTGTGGATACTGATATTGTCTGATATACTAGCTATTTAAACAATTGTACAATATATATTTGTGTTTTGTTTAGGTATAACAAGTGGTATACACATCCCACTTAGGGAATTAGTATTGTATAGTATAGTATAGGTTTATTTCACATGAAGATAGGGGGATAAGTGACAATCCCCATTCTGCCACATCCTAATAGGGTTTTCCTTTTATAGTAGGGTGAGTTTTTTAGAAGGGTTAGATTAGTCTTCACCTTTATGCCCATTTAGGGAGTAAGTGGCAGGCTCCTCCTATGCCACTCTTATTAGGTTATATATCACATATATAGTTGTGAGCAAGCAAGTTGTTGCTAACGCTGCGGGCTCGCAAAGCGAGGGCCTCAGTTGCTGGCATGGAGCGCTGAAACCCAAGCACATGGACACTTTAAAAACACAATAAATACATAAAAAGCTTACCTACAGCAGGGGGGGGGGGGCACCCAGGACGTCGAAAACTGAAGTTACACCTCAATTTCACTCGAAATACAAGAGTTTAGACACCCGAAAATCCCCTAAGCGAGAGAAAAAAACGTCCGCCGAAAAAAACGAAAACGAGGCTACAGGACTCTAAAGATCCAAACACCAACAAACACCTACGGATTTTCCGAAAAAGACGGACACGATCCAAGAACAAGGACGCCAAATCAGCCACAGACGCGTACCACACATTAGGCGCCATTTTAAAACACTAACTTACACAATGCGGAAGTACACAGCTACCCTAACGGATTTTGCTCGCGCACGCACACTATTACACTACACACATTGCTGATACTTACACAGCAGCTCCACAGACCTCAAAACACACATTGTATGCTGCAGCAACATCCAAACAGATTGTCAGATCTTCTGCACAATGCTTCCTGAAGATATTACTTCAAAATAGGTAAAGTGTATTCATGTATTATTTTATTAATTATTTCAAAAACAATGCTCATAGCACACAAACAACCAACAGCCTCGCAATGAGCGCTGAAGCATCTCGGAACACCAACAAAATTAATAATTCAACCAAACACCATTACCTGCCTTACAATCTTATTGCCGTCAATTTTTGACGGGCAAGTTGCTAGTAGGTATATAATATTGCACTTAAGCACTTTATTTCCTAAGTGGTTTGAGGATTACCACCAGCAATACTTTGCACATAGACTTTATACATTGATGTAATTTATATGTGAGGGTGTTATTGGCTGCAAGGGCAACCGTTTGTATTTTAATTGTTGTTTCTTAATACTTGCTAATAAATTCTAAATATTTGATTCTACACTATTATATTGTTTATTTATAATTAATAAGGGTAATGTAATAGGGCATACTGGATTAAATGGGAGACTTTTTTCTTCTCTTTTTTGTTTACATTGATATTTTTCTTCCATACCAGGTTCTAAGAGAGACACAATATATTATTTGGTCTAGAGATTATAGGATTGTCAAATGCTCTTTTTTTACCCAAGGAATGTCAGCATATACATTTTCTTTTTTGTAGATATGTAAACACCCCTCTCAAACATGCAATCTTCAACAAATTATCATGGACCAGTAGAGGAATTAACAATTATTTGATATTCTTTATGACATTTTCCTTGAATAATTATGCTCCTATTCAGACTCAAACTTTTGAAATATATATTTTTTCAAGTAGAACATTTAAGATTGCAGTATCCCTTTAATATATGTATTTTGTCCATCCCTGACACAGGCTCAGCTTAGTTAGACAGCATTTATTTCCAGTCTAGCCTTACTGCACATTGGTGAGCCACACACAGTATATATGGATTACTTCACACAAATCAAAAAAGTTGGAAGCTCCAGCTGTATAAAGCTTTCTATAAAAAGCTGCCCACCTATCTGATAGCCAGCAACGTGAAATTTGTGTTGTATAAGCGTTATACAAAATGTTTTCTGTCTTCTATTGAAAAAAGCTACCTGAACCATTCTATATTACCAGGTCCCACCATTAATATTTACAAGTAAGAATTGTAAATGGCCATACGATCTCCACCATTGTGCACTGCTCTACGGGATATAAGCTGTCAATGGCACAAACACATTTAGGAGCACGTAAAAACCTGTGGATTGCAATTCAATAAAAAGGATTTAGCAAAAACGTTTATGAAGGAAGATGATTAATGATGATGTAATCCCTCAGTAGAAAGGGATTATAAATAGTAATTACACTGTTGTAGATACTTTCCTTTATCACATACAATTTAGAGATTTCCACTCCATGCACCTCCTGGTCCGTGCAGAATGATTTCTATATGCTTCAATGTCTTACTGAATCCTGCTCTTAGCATGGACTCAATGACTGAACCTTTCAATGCGAAGCCCTCACAGCGAAGGGATTTGGTGTGCAGACACATTCATTTGAAACATAATGGTGCAAAAGTAACAAAGTTCTCAGAATGGCGTTTTTAGGTACCACTTAAGCAAAGTGAGGAAATCCATAAGAATAACTAATTCAGGTAAAATGTTTAGAGGAAAATATAAGAGTTGTAAAATAATAACTAGCTTGCATCACTTGTTCCCCTATTATAAAGGAAAAAAAGAACTCCCCAACATCAGTTATCACATATATAGTTGTGGATCTGCGTCCCTGCTCGGAGCGCTTACTGTGTTGGTAACACACACGAGGCGAGCCGTCATGCGGGATTTAGGCTGCCGAGAGGGACTCACAATCAGCGCCGAAGGTGCTCACATTGCGTGGCAAGCAGCATTGCCAAACTTCCTGTCATTTTTGACGGACACTAGCTAGTAAATTATAATAGTCTGCTTCCAATTGAGATTAGTTAATCGTTTGTAGGAGGTGGCACTTTTTACTCAAAACCGACTCAACGTAGTAGTGGTGATGTAGTGAAGTAATCAAAGGATAACTGAATACACATATTACAATATGCTCTTTTGGAGGAACAGTAAAAAGTTTTAGAATGTTTTAAAAATATTGCAACAACATTTCATTTATTTATTTTCAGCTATTAGGAAGTGTAAGACCTTGTGTGTTTCTAAAATCTTCAAAATAGCATATTGTAAACATGGCCCTTCAATGCTCCTTAAAATAATGTTCTAATATTCAAGTAACATACAGTATGGATCACTAAAACTAAACAACAGCAAATAAATGTGCATAGCATGATTACAAATAACTGCTCAAACTTATATAAAGTGTATTGTACCACGATAAATGCAAAAGGTAAATGTTACAACTTTGTATTTGAGTTCATCTGTACATTACTAAATTGATTTGCCAATGATGTATATTAATAGCATTTCCCTTTATTTATAGATCTGTACAGGTCTAAAGTTAACACCCTGCTGGGACTCTTTACATGAATATGTACAAGCAAGCACTCTGTAAATAAATACAGGAGGCCCCTGGCTCCCAAGACTTTTTGTATGAGTTTGTTTATATTTTCTGTTTGTTTTGTTTTTTTAATTAAAAGAAAGAGTGCTGTCGTTTCTGTAGCTTATCACAGTACAGGGATAGGATTACAGTATTATTACAGTTTTAAACAATGTTATTACCACATGAGCCATTATAGTATGGTTGTTGTTATTATTCAGGGATCCGAGTTTCATACAAATCCGACCTAAAGACGTTCTCAGAGATGTATCTCGTCCGTAACCCGGGGCCAGCCTGTAGGCATTTACGCCATCTTGCTGAAATTACGTTGTGGGTTTTCTTTTGTGCGCCTAATTTTTCCTTACCATTTGTCATGTTACACTTATACAATATGATAAACCAGGGTTCCTCCATCTAATTCCATGATTGGAGCTCACTGTAGCATCAAAAACACAAAGTCAAACGTTCACCAAGTCAAAATGAATCCAGGACTTAAAATTCTCCCAAGATTTGGTAAGCCCTCTCCAGGACCCCATCAGAGATGGAAATTAAACCTTTCATGATAATAGTCTTGTGGACCTCGGTCACACAAAACCCTGAGGGATCCACAGAACAGTTTGAGAAATATGGTTGTAAACAGTGGACTCTCATTTTCAGTAGGGCTCTGCTACATGAATATTTTCTTACAGCTTTATAATTGTCCTGTATATGTTGTTATATAGTTAAATTCTCTGAGGATGATCATTACAGATCAAAACGTTGGTTAATGCCGATGCTGATAGAACTCTGGAGCGTGCACCAAATACTCTCCACAAACCCAATTGTGGGACTCTCTGCCGCAGTGATTAATGGCGGTGTCAGGTGGTAAATAAGCAGGCATGACATAGAAGAAAGATTTTGTTCCTGGAATATAAATAGCTCTTTTCTACATCAGAGACCTCTGAGTAGGGAATAACATTAACCACCCACACTCTCTATAAAGGATAAAAAGCCCTTTTCATGCAGGAAAAAAAAACCATGCAGACCTTCAAGTAACGGGCATTAGGGACGTGTGTATCATACAGACTCCATAAACACCATTTAGAATCGGTGTCAGGAGGTGACAGGCTTGTTTATCACATTTGGTATTCAGGATTTGGGCCGAATAAAAAAAAAAAAAAAAAAGGAACTATAATACTGGAATTAAATCAATACCAAGATGTAGACATACATATATAATATAAATACATAAATAAATAAATAAATACAAAAATATCCAAACGTTAGGAGCCAAGAAGGCTATTTTCTAGGAGCCTGAAATTAAGCCCTTTACAGTACAGTACCGTTTTAGGAGCACCAGCTCCTACACTTTTATTTTCAGAGTATAATGAATCTCTATGAAAGGCTTATACCTTGATATTTTTTGTACACACACTTATATAATATGCACATTTATATATTTTCGCTTTAAAGGGGAGTTGCTTGCTCTGTCCATGAAATGTATTTGAGTTTTGCATTTGAAGTGAAAGGACAATAATAAAAAAGTAATCCATATATATGTTATCATTATAACAAGCAATAAAATGTATTTTATTTACGGCATAGTTGTTCTAAAAAGTACAAGTTGCTAACGGATGCTTATAAGAAGCTCTACAGATGACTTTCTTACTAGAACAGTTTTCTCTGTTTATATAGCAAGTACTATTTCCATCTGATCCTGCTATCCATTGGAGCAGGAGCAGTCATAAGATCTCATTCTTGCATTTTACATTTTTACACTGTACAGACTATCTGGTAAACAAAGATATCTGGTTACAGATTTAACATTAGACTGGAAAGACTGAGAAGGCCTGGATGCATGAAAGAGGCCTAGCGTAAGGAAGCAGGATTACTATGTGACAGGCACAGAGGGATAGTAAAGTAGGAGGGGGGAGATTGGGATTATATGAGAAAGAATGAAGCACCAAAACTGTAGGAAATGAGGGAAATAAGGAAGTAGCAAAGGAAAGGCAGAAGAGTTAATGTGCTAAAATGAGGTGGAAAAGCAAAAGAGTAAAAGAGATGACATAGGAGAAAACACAAAAATACTTTATTATATTGTAATGACATTCATTAGTGCAGTGGTTCTCAAACCTCTCCTCAGGTCCCACCAAACAGGCCATGATTTTGTCGAACACGGTTTGATTACAGATGAGGCAACACTAATCTGAAATCATGGCCTGTCTGGCAGGTTCTGAAGAGAGGTTTGAGAACCACAGAACTAGCGTATAGCATTAGATCAAGGAGGAGTATTATTCAATAGTTCTCACACTGTGCATTTTTTTGTTGTTGTCTGCTGGAGTATCATTTTTTTTATTTACACAAAATAAAAGCCATTTTTGTTTTATAGTACAGAAAATGTTAATATGTACAAGCAGATACATGAACATCAATTACGACAGCTAGTATCAGTTAAAAATAAACTTGTATTTCAGAGAAAAAATCTAGTTTGCTCTGATTAGTCATACCCTATGGTTCAAAGAAGTTCAAGAGTCTGGTGATGTCTGACCATTTCAGTGAAGCAGCAAAATGGTTTAGCAAGTGTTTCTTGACTAGCAATGTTGCATTTCTGTCTGTTTTAATGTTTTATGCCTTGCAATACAAGTACTGTTGGAAATGTTCCTACTTTGCATGAACACAGTAGTATATAATCTGCAATTTAAAAGAATGCATCATGAACTGCTCTGGTTATTTTAAAGTCCTCTACTGGAGGAATTCAGGAATTGCAACATTCTAAGAAATATAACTTCATGACACACAGAAGAGAAATCTATTTTAAAGAATCACTATGGTTATTTTTTTCTATATGATAATAATGAGCAAACATATTTGGAAAGCAAAAAATAATTATTAAAAAGTAAGAAAACAAACACTCCTTTACATTTTTATCTTTAACACCAAATTATTTATTAGTGCAGGGATCCATTTTACTTTGCCAGCTGATCCAGTCTATTACATGAATGTGTATCATTATAAACTAATGAGCACTCCAATAGACCTAATGAATGCACTATCCCATTCTGCAGATATAAACTGGGTATTTTAAAGCTTCATCCTACCTCAGGATGATCAGGAGAATAAAAATGGTCCCACAAAAGCATTATTGTATATAAAAGGTAATATACAAGAGGCTGCATTATTTTATTTTCCATTTTTTATTTTCCATTCTAAAAACCTTTTGCATATTTTCAAGTGCATTTCTCCGAAATAGTTTATTTTTAATAGATGACCACAGTGGCTCTTTAAGATGACTTTTAAAGGGATAACGGTTCAAACTAGGAATGAAGGGCCCTGTAGACCACCCGAGGGGGGTTGGGAGGAGGGGCCACTTGACTGGGCAGTCCCTGGTATGGGTAGGAGGTGGCTAGATGGGGGAGGAGTTTGGCACCATTACCACCATTATGCCCCCAGCTAGCCATGTGTAAAGATACCCACCCAACCATCCCTAAAGTGTTGTTGTTTAAAGTTATGTATATGTTGCTAAAAAAAAAAAGAAAAATTGGAAGAAAGAAAGAAAGACAAATAATAATAATAAAAAAATAAAAATAAGGATGAGTAATGGAAAATTGGAGGTATTATCTTGTATATTGTCTTAAAGCACTTGTTGGTTATTATTAAATGTATATTATATGATGTCAAATTATGTTTATGTGTTTGTCGCAGCAGCGGGTGGTGAGGGGAGTCGCCGGGACAGTGGTAAAATGGGTGAGATCCTATCCTACGGTGGTACGGATGTTCCAACACGGCAGGCACTGGACGAGGGTTCAGGGCGTACCATCTCTGGCCAGGCTCCTCCCCTCACATGGTTATGTTAATTATTGTTATGGTTATTATTACATCAGTTTGTGTTTACCAATAAACGCTGTGGCCAGTTATCCTCCCAAGAAGTTGTCTGTGTCTAATCATTATATTTTAATAGGTCATTGTGTATAAAACCTTATGTGCACATACCAACTGGGCCTTGCTAAGGTCAATAACAGGCTGCTGCTGCAACAAAAAATGCATGATATCATGGGCCTGCATAACAGACACTATTCAGTAGAACCTTTACTTATGGACCAGTCCTAACCACAAAAGCTGGACTGGTATGAGATGGGTGCCTGCAATTACTTGTTTCCATTCCCTACTTATCCATTTCCCTCCTACTTCATTAAACAGGGGTTTGAACAATAATGGGATACATTTTATGAGAAGTCATATTATGATCAGGTCATAAATATCAAAGTGCAACTATCTTATCATACACTGTCCTGCAAACACCGGTCTTGCAACTAGCCTCTACCACTGAGATTGGTATCAAACTTTCCCAACATAAGAGTCTTCTCTAGGGATTCCTGTCATCTCACGAGATGGACAAAATACTTGAGCTTTAGCCTCATGATCATACCTTCCAGTGAACAGTGTGTCTCAATTTCCAGAAGTACTAATCTCCTAGGGACTCCATTATCTCCAAAAACACAATTCAAAGGCATCAGTTCTATGGCGCTCAGCCATATTCATGGTCCAGTTCTATCATCTGTGTGTTACTATTGGGAATACCCTAGTTCTAACTATGTGCACCTTGGTTGATAGTTTTTCTAAAGTGATTAAAAAGAAAAGATATTACACAATTTTTTTCCTTTATGCATTTTCTCACACATCATAATATATATTCTAATATTATACTGCTCCTAGCATAAAGGGATATAGAAAGATTTTAGTTACAACAAGCAAAAATGGAGCTAATGTAAACAATTAAAAATGATGATGGATTTAATAATATATTTAATAAAAGAATTGACTTTAATTGTGCACATTTATATACCTGTAGTTACATAGCACAAGCACTCACAGTTCAGTAAAGCTTTTTCTGTAACTCAAAGTAAATATTTAATCTGCATTCCAAACATACTTACTTGTTTCAAGTCTAATGTTAGATAAGCCTAGTGTCTCATTTATTATTTCATGGAAAGGTTTGTGATTTATGGAAATAATTTGTATAGCTCAAGAACGTGCAATGAGATGTTTGCAATTCTATTTAGAAGCTTAAAAGACATGTATTTGCCAGTGGTGTAATTGACTTTGTTGTAATGCGAAAGTCTGTGTTTTCCACATTTATTGGCTCAAAGGCACCCAAATGAACTTGTCTTTATTAAATTAAGCTTGACTGTTAGTTCATTTACTCAACAATTAGTCTGGATTTCAGTGTTCCACCAGTTGACATTTCCAAACTAAGAGTTCAATAATGCTGCTTTTTATATTACATATTGCTTATTTCGACTGCTAGTGAATTAGCCCTATCACTATTCACTAGATCTACTAATAATTAATATTTCTCAGTGCACAACAAATGCTTCACAATTCAATGTTCTCCATGGCATTAAGATTATTGAAAAATATTGCCACTTGATTAAAGCCATCATTAAGACTGTGTCCTAGCAATGAATGCCGAAAGTCATTTTGCCCCACTAAGACATTAGTGCTCAACGTTAAAAAGACAAAGAACATGGCAAACGTCAATCTCACTTCCTGGCAAATAGACAAGGAAGAAGTGGAGGCAGCAACAGAATTTATTTTCCTTGGATCCAAGTTCTCTGCAGATGGTGACTGTAGTCATAAAATTAAAAGACTTTTGCTTCTCGGGAGGAAAGCTATGGCAAGGTTGGACAAGCTAGTAAAAAGTAAAGGTATTAAACTATCAACAAAGGTCTGCATAGTTTGAACTATGGTATTTCCAGTAGTAACATACGGATGTGAGAGCTGGACCATAAAGAAGTCTGAGCGCTATAGAATTGACGCCTTTGAATTGAGTTCTTTGGACTGCAAGAAGATCCAATAAATCAGTACTTCAGGAAATCAAGACAAACTGTTAGCTAATATTTTGGCCATATCATGAGTTGACAGGATTCCCTAGAGAAGACTCTGATGCTGGGAATGATTCAAGGCACAGGAAGAAGGGGACGACCGAGGAGGAGATGGATAGATGAGGTCAATGAAGCAATTAACCTGAACTTGATGGAGCTCAGAGGGGCAGTGACAGAGATGTACCTGGCGTGCTGCGGTCTATAGAGTCACGGAGAGTCGAACGGGACTGAATGATTAAACAACAACAACAAAGACATGTTACCCATATAATGAAAAACTTTTGCAGAGCAGTTTTCCATCCTGATTTTGGAAGCTTATTAATGGTATTTTCCATATACATAGAACATATTGCAAAAGGTGCAGTAAATACATGAAATTGATGAGAACATTACAGTTAAGCATACAGATACAATAAATAGTTAGGTTCTGTGCTCCGGACAGCTTGCAATCTGTAGGAGATGAGTGATAAATGTCCCAGAAGAGTTAAGGAGAAGCATAACGGACAGTTCTTTAGTCAACAGGGAGGATCCACTGAAGGAGCTAAAACATAGGAAGACAGATTTGGATGTCAGACAAGAACCAACACGCCCAGTTCGTCTGCCTCTATACCTGTGTGTCATTGGATATCCAGACAATTAATATTAACATAGTAGAAGATTGCATAGAATATCCTTCTATGAATGGATGCTTTTTAGGAAGTCTTAAAAATAGCACAGAGAATTAATAAAAATTTAGCAAAAACATAACTTTACAATATATTGGAATTTTGTGTGGACTTTACACTGCAATCTCCTGTTGATTAGATTTTTTCCCCTGGTAGAGGTTTTCTTTTGTGAAGTTGTTAAATTTTGACAAAAAAATATTTTTATTGTGTGTCTAAAAAGATTTATGTATAAATGAAATACCTGATCCAGAAATGCCTATAAAATACATCTTGATCCATGGACTTAGTTATACATCTGGTTGCACTTTGTATTGTGAGTATACATTGAAGTGAAGTAGTCTCAGCGTGTGTGGTCTGCTCATTAGAACACAGCTCACAGCCATGGTGATGCACAGGTTATTTAATGGAGATATGCTCTCTAACTACCCTCAGTCATTTTAGGAAAGCAGCTCCTTACTGTTCAACCTACAGTGGGATGAGAGATTTATAATATCCAGGAGACCGCATTGCTTTTCTATAAAACTATTCAAATTAGCACATTATGTTCCAAGAAACATACCACCATCCCGCTTACAATGAACAGAAGTGACCAATGTGAGTAATCTATAGCACTAGAGCTGCAAGCAGTGCCCACAGGGAGTAGTACTTGAAGGCAGAAGTACAAATTTGGTGAAAGGACCATTATGGTAATATTCTTCTCTTCTGAAGAACTTCAATTGAAAACAGGCAGTATGTTTTTTTTTAATTGACACAACCTTCTGATTTATTGTCTTTTATACACAAAAATGCTTTTGAGGATTCCGCCATTTTGATTTCAGAAGATGAACTTCCTGAGGTGGGAAGATGTTTGCAGAATAGGATGGTGGCAGTTACAACTACCAACTACAACTAACGAGAAATGCATTAGTTTACAAAGGCATAACCAACTGTGAAAGCCAGAGGCTGCAGCAGGCAAGAAAACAAAATGGAAGCCTTCAGACAAAAGGATAGTTTGATATAAAAAATGGATAAGGTTAAGGTTGTATTGATTTATTTTTTGCTTTCTATAAATATTATGGCTACTATAAAGTTTCAAAGGACCATACAGAAAAGTATCATCTTTAATTAATCCTTATGGTTGGATCAGAAAGGCTGATAGCTTAAATGCTAATTTAAACACTAATCTACTTCAGGAAAATGCATTGTAATAAGACTCAATTTATAAAGCACTTATTACCTACAGTTTTGATTTATACCATATTTGGAACATGAGCGGTGTCATTGTTTCATGAATGGGAATTAAGGAAGATGAGATAGTAAATACAGGAGCTGTTGATGAAACCAAATAGATTGTGGGGTGAGGTAATATGAGTGACCTGATCATAAGGAAAAAAGGGAAAATAACATTTCATTTAAGTAATTTCAGGAGATTGGTATGCAATTTGTATTATGATTAAACAGGATGAAGGGGCAGCTAAGATATTCAAATATGTGCGATTCACTCTAAACCGACGTAAGGAAAAGAAATGGCAATGATTGGTAAATGGTAAAATCTGCATTATAAAAAAATGGATTCAGATAGCATTTTTAAAATGGTATTTTCTTTACATACATAAATAGTTCAGTTATTTAAAGATCTTCTAAGCATTAAATTATGTTTCAGCACCTCATTTTTAAAAAGCATATCTAAGTTTCCCTGTTTTTACCTTTTTCTAATCGAACACCTGCTGCTTATATCAGACACACACATTACATTGATTCATTCTATACAAATACAGATTTATTTTATTTAAAAAATAAACTTGTTTTCCACATCCCAAGAGCTGCTTACACAGGCCCGATACCTACTATTAAAAACACTGCACTTGGGTACATATTTTAACCCTTCAAGCCAGCAGCAGCTCAAAGCAGAGATCTACAGAGCAGTATCTGTTGATTCCTACTTCTTTCTACAGGGAGACTACACATCCCATGATTCCTTCCTGCACAAACTGCCATCACTGATTGTTACATTGTATTATAATGTATTAGCTGCCTGTTATTTTCAGGGTGTCAGCTCACAAAAGCTGCTGCTTGCAAACTCAAGAGATTTAGAAAACACCATGATGAGTTTCTTAATGTTTATTTTGATATTTTTTCATGCACAAAATATTTGCCTACACTACTGATTTCCCTCTATCAGATGCATCCATATCCAGGAAACTTATATTTTCACCTGTAAAGGGTTATCTGATGCAGAGCTGTAGTATCTGCATCCTTACATATATTAGTACTTGTTATGGTAGCCTCCTTTATAATATACACAAAGTTGCTCATTTAGAATCATTGGTCTTGAAAGCCTAAATATTTGATCGGGTCCCCTTAAATATACAGCACTAATTACGGACCTTTCCTGTTTTATGCTACCACAAGTGTGCACGGCACTGGAAGCCTCCTGTTGCCGAGTGTGCTTGCGTCCCGCATCCCAATGTACTCCCTAAGCCCCTAACACTCTACACCCATTGCCAACCCTAACCCCCTACACCAGTTACTGGGCCTAACACTAGACCTAAGCCCCTAAAACTAAGCCCCTAACCCCATTTCCACCCTTGCCGGCCCTAACCCTAATCCTAACCCCCTACACCACTTCCCGGCTCTAACCCTAAATCTAACCACCTAACCCTAACCCCCTACACCCCTTGGCAGTCCTAACCCTAACCTAACCCTCTTAGCCTAAACCTAACCCCCTAAAACTAAGTCCCTAAGCCCTTAACCCTAACCCCCTACACTACTTCCCGGTCCTAACCCTAAACCTAACCCCCTACACCCCTTCCCAACCCTAACCCTGTAAACCTAACCTGAAAACCCCTAACTACTTACCGGGCACAAGGAGACAGCTTCATCGGCGCATGGCAGAGCAGCATGTGTGAGTGCACTTAACAGATGCACATGCATGTGTGGTAGCATAAAAAAGGACCCTAATTACTTTGTGAATGCAAAAAATATGTACATCAGATTATGGATATTACCATACATATCTTATCATTTTGATCTTGCATTGTATTTAGCTTCTCTCCTTTGTCGTGGATTTCCAAACTAAAATGCCAGGTCAGTTTTAATAGTGTATTTGCAAACCGGTAATAGCTGCCAGACTCTATTTACAAATGGATAATTACACAATTAAGGACGAACAGAGAATGTTAATTAAACGTTCTCAGTTATGTAAATATTAATAAGCTATATTTGTGTAAGGCTTGAAATTCCTGCCAATACTGTTAGTATCTCTGCAATGTGGTCTCATACTGGTGTGTAAATTGCATTTGTGCACTGCAAGCAACTCAGGATATTTTCAGAAAACCCTTCAGCCTCTGCAGTGGTCATTTAGTCCCTGGATATTATGAGGAACTTGCATCAAATGCTAGACATCTACCATACTTTTACCTTCTAAAAGCTGAAGGGAATAACAGAACTTTGAACTTTTTTTTCTCTTTTGCTTTGAATTACATTTTTCAAATGCTTCAAATTCTGTATGTGAACCACATTCATTAATAAAACGGAGGCAGTTTGCTGGTTAGTGAGTTTCTTTTTGTTTGTTTTTAACAAAAAGTAGTTATGGCGTTTATGATCAACACTTATCAAAGTACATAATAATTTGATTTCTTGTCCTACCTAAAAACCCTTCTTCATCCACAATAATGGTATAATCCTCCGGCGTTTCTGTCAGACTGAAAAACTTGCACCTATAAAACAAGAAAAGAAAAAGAGACTTTAGTTCTGAAAATATAATTTTTTATTTTATTTATTTTAATTTCCTATAAAATTAATCCAAAACATGTATGTACAAAGCGCAGACATCAACCACAAAACATGCATATTAAAAGGGCCACTGCAGTCCTACAAGTTTACCCATTATTTTGAAAAACTGCACATCATAATGGGTAAACTGTGTTTAAAAAGAAAAATTAAATCAACTGCCTGTGGTGGGTAGAGAGTTTATATCTACAAAATGGGAAAGTGCCGGCTACAAAGCTACAACAGTCAGTGTCACTGTCTGTCAATTGGAAAGCTTGTTAATTCAAAACAACCAACCCTCCAGAGAGCAAAAAAAAAAAAAATAGGCTAAGTTATAAAAAGCTTTGCCATTAAATAAATTCCAATTTCACTTTTATATTCCATGTAAAAGTGAAATGTATAAAGGCAGTATGTATTTATTTATTTTACATTCTATCAAGTTTAGTTATTTACAAGAATATACAGAAAAAGTTTAACCACAGTGGTCCTTTAACGGCAAAGCTTGTCCTACTGTGTCTAGTCATTCTCACACAAAGTAAACCATTTTGAGAAAATGATCAAGCCGAATCATTGTAATCTAACCTGCTTCTTTCTAATTTTCTCCCCATGCTTTTGAAAGATTTTGATCCAGCGGGAGTCAGCATTTTACTATAATTACTAATCAGAGATAGATCTAATTTACCGAACAAGAACTTATGCACTTTTCAAGTGGCGGACTACTTCTCATACAAGTTTGTCTCAAACACACATATATATTTGTATTTCTATTAGTAGAATGATGGAACAAAACCATTATTGGCTTTTGAACTGTGTAATACATTATTTTATTTTTTTCATTCAGATTCCCTGCTAAAAGTGAAAGCAAACCCATTATACAGGGCCAATCATAGTATAAATACCAAATAAATGTTTCTGATACTTTTTCATCCATTAATTCTGTGCTATTTCTATATGCCATTATAGCTTAAAAAATGCCAAGTGTCTTTATAAATCCATACACAGCGTGAATTATTTTATCCATGAGTCATGGTCCACAACATTTATAATATTAGAACGAAGCTGTGAATTTCAGGTTTGCAATGATTTTTTTTCTGTTAACATTTTCCAGTCAGCTATAGGAAAAAAAAAAAATTAAAAGTATTTAAACAGGCTGCTATACAATTTTTTCTTTGCATCTACTGTTACAAAGATAGACCTCCAGAGCAGAATCATGCAGACTCTAGCTGCTTAATAATCACATATCTAAGGGCTGCCACAGTTTTCCCTAAAGGGTATGAAGTATGTTCTGCTATTACATATATGGTAAGTTCAATATATCATCTTTAAAAATAAAATACAGCATACTGAATGTTAAAGCAAAACTATTTAAAAAAAAAAAAGAGAGAGAGAGAGAGAGAGAGAGAGAGACAATATCAGAAGCAAAAATGGGGCCATTCAAATCTCCATAAAGAAGAAGAAAAGAAAAAAAAATGCCAGTGGCGCTCAAAATTTTATTTTTGCTTTTAAACTTTATAGGTTATTCTACAGATATCTATAGGAAAGCATCCTTCCATATATCCTGAAAAACACGTAAGAGTTTGTTAATCCATACTTTTAGACAATTTATGTTAAATTCGTTGATTGCTAGAACTAACAATCATAAGTTAAAACTGAAGAGTACTTCACTGCAAGATACTTCCATACAATTTAGTCATCATCAACACGTTTTTTTTTATCTTGCACTTAATGTAATATTTTATTTAAATGGGAAGTGTGTTTAGGCACAGTACATACATATCCAAATTGGGGGTAATAAAATTATTTTCTAATACATCAGTACATTTGTAAAAAAAAAGTCCAGGTCTTTGCAAAAAATGTAATATATCTTCAAACATACAATAATTAATGTTAAATAGTGGAAAGAAATACAGTGTAGTTGTCTTTGTGAGCTCAGTCTCAGAGATGGACTGCAGCCATATTGATTTTTTCTAAAGGCAAACAAAATAAAATAGAAAGTAGAGAAAAGTATTTAATCCATTTTACGTGGTCAAGCATGTTTCAGCTTTCACTAGCATTTACAAATCTTAAAATGGCTCAGGAAGGTCTGTTAATCCCCCATAATGAAGACATATTGCATAAACGTTACTTAAAAATTGCTTAAACGATTTCAGTTTGTTTTTCAATTGAGTTGTACAGTTTATAGGTCACATTAAAGGTGGAAAAAGTTCTGAAATGATTTATCTTTGTCTAATTTTTTTACAGCACAGAAACCTGAAATTTTAACAGGGGTGTGTAGACTTTTTATATCCACTATATATATATATTTATATATATATATATGTTTATTATTTATGTATTTAAATAATGTTGCTAGCTAATCTTTACAATTCAACAAAATACAAACTACAATATGTAACATTTCCCTTCTACATTAATGTAAACAAAATTAAATTGAAAATCTCTACAAAATTCACTATGTTCAAAGTGAAATCTATTAGTATGAAATGTGACAAAGTGTGGTTTTTAATATACAGTAAGATGTTGCAGAAATAAGACTTTACCTCTTGGAGTTCAGAATAATAAAAAGATTGACTTTTTATAGTTTGACATAAACCATCTCATAAAATCGCTCCTTAGCAAGCAAGTCTAATACGCATTCTGGCGGCTAAATGGCCTGAATAACGCTGTGATATGTTTTCATCTCATGGTAGCTCCACATAATTAAATAGTCATGAGGGCTGATGAAAGGTAGTGCAGCTTAGCATTTATGAAAGAATCCCAGAAGGAGTTTGGCTGGGTCACGTTCCATGGTTAAGAGCACACTGCCGGATCAAGCATGACAACCCCCAAATGGCAGGATGCTAAATGAGAAATCACCATACATTTACATGTTAAGATAGCCTGTGAGCCCTTATCTAAATAAATAAAAACTAATAAATGGCATTGTAAAAAAAAAAAAAAAAAAAACGGCTACCACAATACTATTCGAGAACTGTTGTATATATAAATTCCAGTGGTAAGAAAACCTTTTTTTCATTTTCTATGCATATCCGATAGACAAAAACACAGTAATCAAGTTAACATACAAGGAAGAATGGGAAAATGAGTTTAGTGTTACTCTTGATGATAAACAATGGGACAAAGTTATTCGAAATTCAGCCACAGCCTTCCTTAATATATTTTAGAATTTTGAGAAAATGTCTATAAAACACTGATGATATGATATCTTACATCAGTGAGATTGCAAGCTATAAATCCATTACTTGCTGGTAAATGTTTTAAGGGCTGTGGTGCAGTTGATACATTAATGTCCTACAATATCACAATTGTGGGAGGAAGTGTACATAATAATAGAAACTCTTCTGGGGACTTTAGTACCTATAAAAACAGAAGCAATATAGGGGCTTCCCATAATAAATAAACCAAAAGACCCACGGCTCCTAATAGATCAAATATTCTTAGAATTGAAAAATCAGTAATTTCCAAAACGGAAAGTAAAACGGAAAATCCAATATATACAGATGATGTGTGTGATGTATGCAGATATAGATGAGAATTACAGGACGTGGGTATCATGTTGGTGCATATGGACCTTGGAAATAGGTTGTGATAGATAGAGATGCTCACATATGGGGATTTGCAGGAAAAGCTGGATGATTGTTCCCTCCCTTCTCCTCTCCCTTTTTTGTTGTTTGATTTATATAAGAAAGAAACATTTTATGTAATTCCTGAAATGGTGATAATGGACAAATAGATGATTACATGCGATTTGTATTCAGAAAACATTGTGGTTAACGGTCATTCCCTCTTGCAAAAATAAACATTTTTTTTTTTTAAAGCAGGTTTCCAAATAGCACGGAAACAAACATCACACAGAAAAGAAAATTAAGTTATTAGTAATGGTGGTATTGCAAAAAATGGATTGATGTTTTTATTGAGCTAAAGGCCCAAAACATGTCAGAAAATAAAACTTCACCTATGTATAAGGATATATGCAACTTGGTCTTTTTTAAATACAATTAAGTTGAATGTTCCTATTATAGGGAGATATTCATTTCCAAGATCCTCTTGTCTGGTCTCTTTTCTCAGACAGTGGTGGATGATTAGCTTATAAGTGTTAAACTCCCCATCATTACAGTAGAACCTTGGTTCTCAACCTTAATCCGTCTCGGACGGCAGGTTGAGTACCAAACTCCCATAAGTACCAAACTCCCAAAATAATGTATATTGATTTTAGCAAACGCTAAAGTTCAGAGGAGTTCAGTGGAGGTTGAGAGCCAAGGTACCACGTTATTCTTATTCAATTATGTGATATCTTGAGGGGAAGAAGCTGTCCCAACTATAGTACAAACCACCTGTCTATGGACAGGCAAAGCAAGAATAATAAAAGAGCAGAGGCTGTCAATTGATACTGATAAGGAAAAAAAAAAAAGAATAAGGTGCGTCTAAATAAATAAGACTCTCATTTGATGGAATGCAATTAGCATCTGCATAAATATCAATTTGCAGTGTCTAGCTGTGGTGGGAAAGAAGAATAAAAAATGTGTGAAATAAAATGTTGTTATAAACATATCAGAGTAATCTGAATTGCTGTGATACAATAGGCAAGCCAAAAGGCAACACACAAAGGGGCAGACCTGTTCCAATTAAAGCACCATTGCAGTTAAAAAGAAAAGGAAAGGAAAAAAAGCCTGGTTTGTCAGGTATGAACCAAACTAACAATATCAGCAGCTGTGCAAACCATGAACCTAAAACATTTCGGGGAAAATCTGAAGTTTTGAAGATTCTGCTTATGAGAATAGGAATCCATTTTGTGTTGGTTACATCACTTCCTTGGAGCTGAATCACAAGGATGTGTGTTTTTGCTATCAGTGGAAAGATGAGTGTAGAAAGAGGGAAAGAGAGTCTTTGTTAAGATAACTGGATACAATTGAAATTGATACCCTCACAGACCCAGACTCCTTGCATCAGGAAAGGCAACCAGAAAACTCACCTCTCACACACACACAGAACTTCCACCTATGTATTATGGATTCTTCTTTTAGTTAAAAAAACAACTATGATTTTTGCATATTATGTAATTAAGCTCTAGGCTAGAATCACATTTTTCAAACAAACATTGTATTTTCATTGTGTGCTGGACAATATTTTCATCACAGCTCTGTAGAATTTTACAATTATATTACATGTTTTGTTCATTCCTTTTAGGGAGTATAAAGTATTTTCTTTTTTGAAAAAGTGTTGGAAGAGGTCAGTTATAATTAGAGAATCTCTGGGACATGTCAGCGATTTTGTCAAACTAGAAATGTTTCACCTACCATTAAAGATATGTTTTTTGTCATTTCTATTTGTTTTAAAAAATAGCTCCAAATTTCAAGAAATCACAGAAAAGGTCCCATTCATAGCATAATTTTAAATGATAGGGAATAACAAGTACTTTATCAAATGAATGGTATTTACAAATCAATTTTCATACAATAAACTTGCATTGAAGTTTCACATTTTTAGCTGTCTTCAGCTATTTCTGATCCACCCACCAAACAAAGAGTGACAACAGCTTCTAACCTAATCGTCTCTCTTACTTCTTGGGATCGGAGTACGTTCATGCTTTTAATTTTGCTATGGCTTCACACTGCAAACAAAACCTTTGAATCCCAAGGGATAATTAATTTGTCTCAGGGACCCAAGGAATAATTAGCAGTTTTTAACAATCTCCCCTCTGTTTGCTTGGTGGGTGGATAAGAAAGGAGGATTATTATTATTATTCATCCATACAGTGTTTGTTACTTCACAGATATTACAAACCTCTTCTGTGTGGTTTTAAGTCAGCTGTTCTTTAGATTGAAAACTCACAAATTTACAATCTCGTGTCGGTGTGTTGAAAACAAGCACTATACACATTTGATTTTAAGCTCAAAAACAGGGCCCTCCATTCTTTATAAGGTGTTAATTTTGTTTTTGCTATGTACTTAACCCCTGTATACCGATACGGAATATGTTGGTGTGTTACAAATAAAGATAATAATAATAATAATAATAAATGTCCTTTAATTGTAGGCTGTATAACTATGTCTTTTCTAAGTCATACTGCTTCTAGATATAATGGTTGCATGCTGGGCGAAGATGTTCATTTAGCGTCATAAAAACGTTAAGTGCAATTTTGTTCTTATTTTATTAATTTCTCAGTCAGGTTTTTGCATCACCCATGTTTCATAGTGCAGTTAGTGGTATAGCGCATATGAGTGTCTTGAGTTTGTGGACAACATGCTTTAATTGCCCATAGTCTTTAAAAAGCAGGTGAGTTCACAAAGTTTGCAAAGTGGCACCAGTAAATCTGTATTTTAAACGTGTCACTGCTTTAAGAACACTTTGTGACATCATAGCAATTCCTATTGTGATGTCACTGTGGAGATAGAACCTACAACACTAACCCAAACTCTTTTTATTGCTCCCAAGTGGAACCCTCACTTTCCTGCATAGTCAAAAAGGACAAAAACAAAAACTGTAATATTAAATAACCAAGTAAAGAAAAAAAAAAAGGGACATTTAGCTAAGCTCAAATAAACATGTCCCCCTATATAAAATTATCATATTGAATAGTATTCCCTCCCATTGAACAGCTTTTCTAAAGAAAAAATGCTCATTCCTGGGCTTAGTTTCTACATAATTGTCTTGCATGTATATTGTCGTCTAAGCACAAGTTAGAATTCTTTAAAGACATTATCTGAAATCCCAAATCGGAGATATCACATCTGGAAAATATTGTACGTGTTAACAGTTGTGATAAATGATATAGAATATGGCCATTGTTCTGTAATAGCTTCCAAGAGGCTGGAATGTATAATGCACCTACTTCAAAGCTTGTCAAGTGCTGGGAGCTCCTAAAATTGCACTTCTAATTCAACATTGTTTTTGGTTATTGTACTTATGGAGCAAAAGAAGGGTGACTGCTCATATCGAGAGAGTCTGTGCATAAAGAGAGAGGGTGACTGTGCATACAAGAGTTAATATATGTGTGTGTGTATATATATATATATATATATATATATATATATATATATATATATATATATATATATATATATATATATATATATATATATATATATATATATATATATACACACACACACACACACATACAGTGGATATAAAAAGTCTACACACCCCTGTTAAAATGTCAGGTTTCTGTGCTGTAAAAAAATGAGACAAAGATAAATAATTTCAGAACTTTTTCCATCTTTAATGTGACCTACAAACTGTACAACTCAATTGAAAAACAAACTGAAATCTTTTAGGTGGAGGGAAGAAAAAAAAAAATAAATAATGTGGTTGCATAAGTCTGCACACCCCGTTATAACTGGGGATGTAGCTGTGTTCAGAATAACGCAATCACATTCCAAATGGTGTTAAATAGGAGTTATCATACACCTGCCATCATTTAAAGTGCCTCTGATTAACCCCAAATAAAGTTCAGCTGCTCTAGATGGTCTTTCCTGAAATTTTCTTAGTCGCATCCCACAGCAAAAGCCATGGTCCACAGAGAGCTTCCAAAGCATCAGAGGGATCTCATTGTTAAAAGGTATCAGTCAGGAGAAGCGTACAAAAGAATTTCCAAGGCATTAGATATACCATGGAACAGAGTGAAGACAGTCATCATCAAGTGGTGAAAATATGACACAACAGTGACATTACCAAGAACTGAAGCTCCCTCCAAAATTGATGAAAAGACGAGAAGAAAACTGGTCTGGGAGGCTACCAAGAGGCCTACAGCAACATTAAAGGAGCTGCAGGAATATCTGGCAAGTACTGGCTGTGTGGTACATGTGACAACAATCTCCCGTATTCTTCATATGCCTGGGCTATGGGGTAGAGTGGCAAGACGAAAGCCTTTTCTTACGAAGGAAAACATCCAAGCCAGGCTACATTTTGCAAAAACACATCTGAAGTCTCCCAAAAGCATGTGGGAAAATGTGTTATGGTCTGATGAAACCAAGGTTGAACTTTTTGGCCATAATTCCAAAAGATATGTTTGTCGCAAAAACAATACTGCACATCACAAAAAGAACACCATACCCACAGTGAAGCATGGCGGTGGCAGCATCATGCTTTGGGGCTGTTTTTCTTCAGCTGGAACTGGGGCTTTAGTTAAGATAGAGGGAATTATAAACAGTTCCAAATACCAGTCAATATTGGCACAAAACCTTCAGGCTTCTGCTAGAAAGCTGAACATGAAGAGGAACTTCATCTTTCAGCATGACAACGACCCAAAGAATACATCCAAATACACAAAGAAATGGCTTCACCAGAAGAAGATTAAAGTTTTGGAATGGCCCAGCCTGAGCCCAGACCTGAATCCGATTGAAAATCTGTTGGGTGATCTGAAGAGGGCTGTGCACAGGAGATGCCCTCGCAATCTGACAGATTTGGAGTGTTTTTGCAAAGAAGAGTGGGCAAATCTTGCCAATTCAACATGTGCCATGCTGATAGACTCATACCCAAAAAGACTGAGTGCTGTAATAAAATCACAAGGTGCTTCAGCAAAGTATTTGTTTAAGGGTGTGCATACTTATGCAACCATATTATTTTATTTTCATATTTTTTCTTCCCTCTACCTAAAAGATTTCAGTTTGTTTTTCAATTGAGTTGTACAGTTTATAGGTCACATTAAAGGTGGAAAAAGTTCTGAAATTATATATTTTTGTCTCATTTTTTTACAGCACAGAAACCTGACATTCTAACAGGAGTGTGTAGACTTTTTATATCCACTATATAAGAGAGAGAGAGAGAGAGACAGAGACAGACAGAGAGTGACATGACTGTGCATATTGAGAGAGAGAGAGAGACTCACTGTGCATATCGAGAGAAAAAGAACGCACACAATTTGCAGGTAAACAAGACACCGACCTTCAACCTCACATCATCCACCCTCAGAGAAGAAACTCAGAGATCTCATATTCTTCTCAATCAAACATACTTATGTTTACATTATGCATTACAAGATTTCCTTTAAAAACAGTGTATTTAATGAGCTACTGGTTAGATGACCGCTGAATTTGGCAGCTAGAACAAAAATGTGATATAATGTGTTCACACATGCAAAAACAAACCCTCATTTCATGTATTGGGACGCATAAGAATTTAATTTTTTTTTTAATATTACAGAATATGTCCATGTACAGTGCCTTGCAAAAGTATTCATCCCCCTTGACTTTTTAACCATTTTTTTAACATTACAGCCTTGTTTTGTTAATCAGAACACAATATTCTAAGTTGGTGAAGTGAAATGAGAAAAATATATACAAAAAACCTTTTTAAAAATAGAAGACAGAAAATTTGCATGTGCGTATGTATTCACCCCCTTTGTTTGCACCAGAGCTTTTTATGGGCTTCATAACAATTACCTTCAGAAGTCACATAATTAGTGACATGATGTCCACCTGTGTGCAAGCTAAGTGTCACATGATCTGTCATTACACATACAAACCTTTTTTGAAAGGCACCAGAGGCTGCAACACCTAAGCAAGAGGCACCACTAACCAAACACTGCCATGAAGACCAAGGAACTCTCCAAACCAGTAAGGGACAATGTTGTTGAGAAGTACAAGTCAGGGTTAGGTTATAAAACAATATCCAAATCTTTGATGATTCCCAGGAGCACCATCAAATCTATCATAACCAAATGGAAAGAACATGGCATAACAGTAAACCTGCCAAGAGACGGCCTCCCACCAAAACTCACAGGCTGGGCAAGGAGGGCATTAATCAGAGAGGCAGCACAGAGACCTAAGGTAACCCTGGAGGAGTTGCAGAGATCCACAGCAGAGACTGGAGTATCTGTACATAGAAAGACAATAAGCCGTACGTTCTATAGAGTTGGGCATTATGGCAGAGTGGCCAGAAAAAGCCATTACTTTTAGCAAAAAACAAAATGGCACGTTTTGAGTTTCAGAAAAGGCACGTGGGAGACTCCCAAACTGTATGGAGGAAGGTGCTCTGGTCTGATGAGACTAAAATGTAACTTTTTGGCCATCAAAGAAAGCGCTATGTCTGGCGCCAAGCCAACACATCACATGACCCAAAGAACAGCATCCCCACTGTGAAACATGGTGGTGGCAGCATAATGCTGTGGGGATGGTTTTCAGCAGTCGGGACTGGGAAACTGGTCAAAGTTGAGGGAAAGATGGATGGTGCTAAATACAGGGATATTCTTAAGCAAAACCTGTACCACTCTGTGCGTGATTTTGAGGCTAGGACGGAGGTTCACCTCCAGCAGGACAATGACCCCAAACACACTGCTAAAGCAACACTTAAGTGGTTTAAGGGGAAACATGTAAATGTGTTGGAATGGCCTAGTCAAAGCCCAGACCTCAATCCAATAGAAAATCTGTGGTCAGACTTAAAGATTGCTGTTCACAAGCGCAAGCCATCCAACTTGAAGGAGCTGGAGCAGTTTTGCAAGGAGGAATGGGCATAAATCACAGTGGTAAGATGTGGCAAGCTCATAGAGACTTATCCAAAGCAACTTGAAGCTGTGATTGCCGCAAAAGGTGGCTCTACAAAGTATTGACTTTAGGGGGGTGAATAGTTATGCACATTGACTTTTTCTGTTATTTTGTCCTATTTGTTGTTTGCTTCACAATAAAAAAATCAAAAACATCTTTAAAGTTGTGGGATGTTCTGTAAATTAAATGATGCAAACCCTCAAACAATCCATGTTAATTCCAGGTTGTGAGGCAACAAAACACAAAAAAGGCCAAGGGGGTGAATACTTTTGCAAGGAACTGTATCTACATATGAAGAATAAAAGGTAAAATGCAAATGATTACAAATAACTTTTACCAACATTTTTCCACTCTAGCTGTCAACATGCAGATAAACATGAAATATCTGTGAAATATATATAGGAAACTCAAGCAAAATTGCATTTTTATTAAAGGTATATCTAGAGTATGAATCCTAGCTACAAAATGTATTACTTGTATTTTGTATAAACAGATAAAGTACCAAATTAATGGATAGTGAAGATGGCAAGAGCCGATGGTGTTATTATGCTCTTATTTGTGTGTAAGAAATTATGTATACTTTATATAAATAAAGCACAAATAAGTCACTGCAAGATAAAAACCTATTCAGGACAAAGGTTTACAATGTGAGGTAGGTGTCAGTTTTGCTGACAGCAGAAATGTTATTCTGTTCCTACCAGGAATGCAAGGGACGGTGGATTCAGATAAGATCTCTATTCAGGTCTGTTGAAATTCTGGTAACAGATAAAACCACATACACAGTTTTTAATAAATGCATTAAAAGTTTTTAAAGAATTTTCTCATCCCACACATTGAATATGCCTTATTCAATTATTGTATTTCAATTACTGTATATACTCGAGTATAAGCTGAGTTTTTCAGCCCTTTTATTAAGGCTAAAAAGGGACTTCCGCTCCTTCCGGGTCTTGATGTGGCACGCATGTGATGTCAATGCAGTGACGTCACACGAGCGCCACGTCATTAGCATATACCGGGTGCTAATGACGCTGCGCGCATATGACGTCACAGGTGCACCACATTAAGAGCCAGAAGGAGCGGAGACTGGAGCAGGTAAGTGAGGGTGGTGGTGGTGGTGTGGGGGGGGGGGGGGGGGGTATTTAGAATGAGGGGGGATGAGGATGAGGAGGGAGGTTGAGGATGGGGGGGTTGAGAAGGGAGGTTGAGAAGGGAGGTTGAGGATGGGGGGGTTGAGGTTGAGAAGGGAGGTTGAGGATGGGGGGTTGAGGTTGAGGAGGGAGGTTGAGGTTGAGGAGGGAGGTTGAGGTTGAGGAGGGAGGTTGAGGATGAGGAGGGGGGTTGAGTATGAGGAGGGGGGTTGAGGATGAGGAGGGGAGTTGAGGAGGGAGGTTGAGGGGGGCATTGAGGAGGGGGTTGAGGAGGGAGATTGAGGAGGGAGATTGAGGAGGGATGATGAGGAGGAATGATGAAGAGGGAGGTTGAGGATGAGGAGTGGGGTTGAGGAGGGAGGTTGAGGATGAGGAGGGATGATGAGGAGTGGGGTTGAGGAGGGAGGTTGAGAATGAGGAGGGGGGAAGAGACACAGGGAAGGAGGAGGGGGGAAGAGACACAGGGAAGGAGGAGGGGGGAAGAGACACAGGGAAGGAGGAGGGGGGAAGAGACACAGGGAAGGAGGAGGGGGGAAGAGACACAGGGAAGGGAGAGGGGGGAAGAGACACAGGGAAGGGAGAGGGGGGAAGAGACACAGGGAAGGGAGAGGGGGGAAGAGACACAGGGAAGGGAGAGGGGAGAAGAGACACGGGAGAGAGAGGGGGATACAGAAGGCACAAAAGGGACACAGGGGGCAGCACATTTCCCACCCTCGGCATATACTCGAGTCACTAATTTTACCCAGTATTTTGTGGTAAAATAGGTGCCTCGGCTTATACTCGAGTATATACGGTATGTCCAGAACTTTTGTTGCTTAAAAAAAAAAAAACACAACACACCTAATAACTGTTACTTTAAATCGGGGCGTATTTTCTTGAGTTCTTCCCTGTACTTCCATTACCCTCTCGGTTACCCCAGAAATGGTGTATGGTGGATCACATTGTTTAATTAAAAAAGTATACAACTACAGTATATTAATAATGTTCAAGTACAACTCAACTATGTCTGCAATATTCTTGTTGTGATTGTATCACCTTATGGACAATGTTCCCCTTCTGGATCGCGAACTTGTCGTGGTGAAGGGGCTTGTGTACTTCAGAGAGAGCAATGAGCTATACCATGTGTAGCAGAGAGGTCAGACAAATCGCTGTCCATGGAAGAAGGAACTGGCAACCCACTCCAGCATCTTTGCCATGGATGAGCACAATCAGACACAATACGTGCCTGACTTGCTGAGGTCCATGGGGTCTCAGAGAATCAGACACGACTGAACAACAGCATGGACAATTTTAAATATATGGCATGTATCAATAAAAAAATATTGAAACCAAAAAAACAAACAGACCTTTCCTGTTGCCAATCCGTGCGGAGTGGCGCCCATCGGTCACTAAGTGGAGAGGTCGAGGGGTCCATACATTTCTTATGGTTTAGTGTTAGGGTGAGGGGTCTTAGGGTTTGGTGCATTCGGTTAACTGTGAAGAAATTGACAGACCTCTCCGCCACGCCACCTAGTGCCCTAATAATGTGTTTATGTAAACAACAGTCACAGAGTACTTTGATCCTGTTTACAAATGGGGGTCACAACTCTCTCCAAATTGATAAATTAAGTCAACAAAGATACAAATCCATGGTGGGAGGAGACAGTTTTTGCAAGTACACTAATTAAAAGTATGTATTTCATTAATTTATTTGCTCTTCCTTTTCTAAATTATTCCTTTTTCATAGAAGTAATGTTGGAAAAAAATTGTTTCAGTGGAATTTTAAGCACGGGTTAATAGGTTGTAAGAATCAATGGCCTTTGCCCTCTTCGTTGCTCTAGTTAACAGCCTTAAAACCACTTTGCAAATATAATTAGTGCACCATCTGTGAATGCTTATGTAAATACTTACATTTTTATCTCAATTAGCTGCACATAACCTAAATAAATGCAGAGACAACACCTGTCAAAAAAATATTTGTTGACCTAAAAACAGGTCAAACCCCTTTTACTACAGATATTTCTGCACTCTTTTTATAAAAACCACACTTTCCTAATGCCTAGTTAATGAAAAAAAAAAAGGCTAAAAAAAGTGTCTATTTTATTGTATATAAAACTATAAACAGCACAATAAGTTAATGGTGGCTTCGTAAAAGTCTAAATAAATGTAAAAAAATGACTGTATCATTTTTAATGCACTTAGCAGGCTTACCATGAGAACTTGTTTATACCACCTCCCGTTTGATCATCCATGCTTTTCATCTATTTCTGGGTTTCAATGCTAATTTTTTTAATAGATATACATTTATTTTTCATTTTAAAAAAAAAGGAAGATACTTATCTCATGCTACATGCTAAATTATAACACTAGTAACTTGGCCGTCATAAAGGACAGTATCATATAATTTTATCAATTGTCTGCGCGCTCCCTTTGTGTGTGTCTCTCTCTCTCTCTCTCATTGTGCTCCCTTTGTCGTGTGTGTGTGTGTGTGTCTCTCTCTCTCATTGTGCTCCCTTTGTCGTGTGTGTGTGTGTGTGTGTCTCTCTCTCATTGTGCTCCCTTTGTCGTGTGTGTGTGTGTGAGTGTCTCTCTCTCATTGTGCTCCCTTTGTCGTGTGTGTGTGTGTGAGTGTCTCTCTCTCATTGTGCTCCCTTTGTCGTGTGTGTGTGTGTGTGAGTGTCTCTCATTGTGCTCCCTTTGTCGTGTGTGTGAGTGTCTCTCTCTCATTGTGCTCCCTTTGTCGTGTGTGTGTGTGTGAGTGTCTCTCTCTCATTGTGCTCCCTTTGTCGTGTGTGTGTGTGTGAGTGTCTCTATCTCATTGTGCTCCCTTTGTCGTGTGTGTGTGTGTGAGTGTCTCTCTCTCATTGTGCTCCCTTTGTCGTGTGTGTGTGTGTGAGTGTCTGTCGCTCATTGTGCTCCCTTTGTCCTGTGTGTTTGTCTCCCTGTCTCTCTCTCTCTCTGCCCTGCCTCTCTCTGTCCTGTCTCTGTCCTGTCTCTGTCCTGTCTCTGTCCTGTCTCTGCCCTGTCTCTGCCCTGTCTCTGCCCTGTCTCTGCCCTGTCCTGTCTCTGCCCTGTCCTGTCTCTGCCCTGTCCTGTCTCTGCCCTGTCCTGTCTCTGTCCTGTCTCTGCCCTGTCTCTGCCCTGTCTCTGCCCTGTCTCTGCCCTGTCTCTCTCTCTGCCCTGTCTCTCTCTCTCTCTCTGCCCTGTCTCTCTCTCTCTCTCTGCCCTGTCTCTCTCTCTCTCTCTCTGCCCTGTCTCTCTCTCTCTCTCTCTGCCCTGTCTCTCTCTCTCTCTCTCTGCCCTGTCTCTCTCTCTCTCTCTCTGCCCTGTCTCTCTCTCTCTCTCTCTGCCCTGTCTCTCTCTCTCTCTCTCTGCCCTGTCTCTCTCTCTCTCTCTCTGCCCTGTCTCTCTCTCTCTCTCTCTGCCCTGTCTCTCTCTCTCTCTCTCTGCCCTGTCTCTCTCTCTCTCTCTCTGCCCTGTCTCTCTCTCTCTGCCCTGTCTCTCTCTCTCTCTCTCTGCCCTGTCTCTCTCTCTCTCTCTCTGCCCTGTCTCTCTCTCTCTCTCTCTGCCCTGTCTCTCTCTCTCTCTCTCTGCCCTGTCTCTCTCTCTCTCTCTCTGCCCTGTCTCTCTCTCTCTCTCTCTGCCCTGTCTCTCTCTCTCTCTCTCTGCCCTGTCTCTCTCTCTCTCTCTCTCTCTGCCCTGTCTCTCTCTCTCTCTCTCTCCCCTGTCTCTCTCTCTCTCTCTCTGCCCTGTCTCTCTCTCTCTCTCTCTCTCTGCCCTGTCTCTCTCTCTCTCTCTCTCTCTGCCCTGTCTCTCTCTCTCTCTCTCTCTCTGCCCTGTCTCTCTCTCTCTCTCTCTCTCTGCCCTGTCTCTCTCTCTCTCTCTCTCTGCCCTGTCTCTCTCTCTGCCCTGTCTCTCTCTCTGCCCTGTCTCTCTCTCTGCCCTGTCTCTCTCTCTGCCCTGTCTCTCTCTCTGCCCTGTCTCTCTCTCTGCCCTGTCTCTCTCTCTGCCCTGTCTCTCTCTCTGCCCTGTCTCTCTCTCTGCCCTGTCTCTCTCTCTGCCCTGTCTCTCTCTCTGCCCTGTCTCTCTCTCTGCCCTGTCTCTCTCTCTGCCCTGTCTCTCTCTCTGCCCTGTCTCTCTCTCTGCCCTGTCTCTCTCTCTGCCCTGTCTCTCTCTGCCCTGTCTCTCTCTGCCCTGTCTCTCTCTGCCCTGTCTCTCTCACTCTCTCTGCCCCTCACATCATCGACACCGAGAGTCGGAGAGCTATACTATTTAACAACATCTGACACATGCGCAGTGGATCAGCACAGACGTTACAGACCATTTGTTAAATATTATATGTTACTAGCGACTTGTCCGTCAAAAATGATGGCAATAAAATTGTAAGGCAGTAATTCTGTTTGCCACAGAAAGTAAGTGTTTTGGTCGTCTGAGATCCTTTGGCGCTCATTGCGAGCCTCTTAGTTGGTGTATTTTTTGTTATGAGAGGCGCTTTTGCTGTCATTGTAAGGTCCGCGCTGATCTCCTTTTTGCACTTATTGCAAGTCTCTCCCCTGGTGTACTTCGTGTCCTATGAGCACCGTTGTGAGTCGCGCGGTGAAGGCATTTGCCGTTTATTGAGGTACTGTGGTGTTTTCTTTGTTTGTTTTTTTTGTGTATATGTAGTTTTTTTTATCATAATCAATTAATCAATGAAATCATAAATTAATATACTTTATGTATTTGTGATTAATATATGCAGCAAGCAATGTGCTGAAGAGCTATCAATTAGTTTTGATGTTCCTGCAGCATACAGATTTGCAGTGCTGTTGAGCTGAGATGCAAGTGTCAGCGATGGTTGCATGCGCGAGGGGAAGCCGTTAGTGTGGCTGTGTACTTCCGCATTGTGCAAGTTAGTGTTGTAAAATGGCGGTGAATGTGTATGTGGTACACGGCTGTGGATGATTTAGCGTCCTTGTTAATAGTGTATCTTGTACCTCGTATGGCTTTTTGTAAAAGTCGTATGTGTTTGGTGGTGTTTTGCGGCTTTAGGATCGTGTAGCCTCGTTTTCTGGCGGCCATGTTTTCTCTCGCTTAGGGGATTTTTGAGTGTCTAAACTCGGTAAATTGGACTTAAATTGAGGTGTAACTTCACTTGCAGAGGTGCCCCCTCCCCTCTTGCTGTGGGTAATGTTTTTATTTCATTTTTGTGTGTATTTAGAGTTTTTTTTATGTTTTCCGGTGTGCGCGGTTCGGCCTTTAAGATCATATTTTTGCAAGTTCGTAATGTTTTTTTTTTTTCAAAGTCCTGCGGCTCATATTTTTTTTTTTGTAAGTATGTATTTAGTTATTGCGTGTTTTGTGTGGGGGGGGGGGATTTAAGTCCCGCTTCTGTGGGCGTTTGTAACCGCTTGTGAGATTTGCGGCCTGCAATGAGCACACGCACACATATATAAATATATATAGGCAGCCAACATAAGGCATATTTGCAGTCAATTGCATGAATAGAAGAATACAAAATAAAATAATGTGCATTTTTATACTACATTAGGCTTTAAACAATGGGATATTATGATCTGAAATATAAGGTTCTGCTTTTATTTCTTAACAGCGACCATGTGTCTATCATTACATAGTCGAAAACAAGTCAATAACTACAAAACTTGGACTGCAAAAGCATTGATTTACTTTGACAAATCATAAAGAGATGGATTTTTACTGTCAAAGTATGAGTAGAAATGTAATCTGTGGTCAGTCAAGCAAGGAAAAACTGCACCAAAAAATGCCAGTCAGGATAAGAAGTTCTTGAGAGAAATTAACCTGCTGCTTATATAGGACACACACGTTACATTAAGTAATTCTATACACATTTATTTTATTTAAAAATAAACTTGTTTTCCACACCCCCAGAGCTGCTTGCATAGGCACAGGGAACCTCCCAATAGAAACACTACATTTTGGTACATTTTTAAACCCTTGAGCCAACAGTGGCAAATGCAGAGATCTACAGAGTAATGGCTGCTCTCCTCCTTACTTCCTTGTGCAGGGGACTACACATCCCATTATGCCTTCCTGCACAAACTACCATCACAGTTGATGCAAAGTATTAGCTGTCTGTTATTGGTCAAAACAAATTGTGAATTTTATGGGATTTTCAGGGTTGTGAACTCTGAACTTCTGGTATTCCTAGGTAGTGTCCCATCCAAGTACTGACCAATGCCCAACCACGCTTGGCTTCAGGGTGGTGTGACCTCTTGGTTCCCTAACTGGAATCGAACAGAGGTCACAGTGATGAAAGCACTGAATCCTAACCACTGGACCACCAGGAAACCTTTCCTACAAATTAGGGGGGTTGCAATTGTATCATGCATTTATTCTACAACAGATTTGTAAACGAAAACACATAAAACTAAGGTGCCAGTTAGAATTACAGAACATTAGAAAATATGCATTGCATGCATTAGTAGAGGTATATTATACTTTAAAAAAATATTTAGGAAGCAAAAGTCATTTGCAGAGCTACAAGGTTATTTCCACAACTGCTTTGAATATGTGTATTTATATTTGTGGGCCATACACAGGAACCACGCCCAGGAACTTGCTTTAGCAGACCCGGATATCAGGAACACCATATAATCCCTTAGACTTAGGGTTATTGCACAGAATGACACTTACGCCTTGTTTTATTTAAGTACAGATACCAGTGACACACCTTTATTAATTGGCACATTTTATACACTTTTCTGGCACACAGGCTGGCCAATCAGTAAGCCCCATCCCTAAATAATAGGCTGCCCCTTGCTTACTAGGAAAACCCTGTACCTCTGATGAGATCATAGCTCATCCTGTTGATTATATTTAGGTGGGCTGAGTGAGTTATCCCAGATAACATAATTGTAACATAATAGGCTGCTCCTGCTTACTGGGAAACCCTGTAAACGGATTATCTATTCGACTACGGTATTGGGTGTTGGCTGATGCAATAGCCTGCAGAATAGCTAATACGTTATGCTGAGCATAAACCAAGATACATACAGTATAACAGAGTAATCATGTTTTAACCATAAGCAATAAAAAAAAAATACATAACTTTAACCATAAACAGGGTAACTTATTCCCACTCCAGGCCAAAGCCATAGTCCAAAACAGTCCAGTCAGGCCCTGGGCATGACAGCCAGTATTTATACACCCGATCTCTGCTAGGGTGTCAATCAGTGTCCTGAGCTATAGTATTATGTCTGGCTATTCTGCCAAACAACTGAAAAACAATGTTACAGGGGAGAGATAGTCTTGATAGATGCAAGAAGTACATCAGTAAGTAAATTAAGGAACCAATTGCAGTGGAGACAAACACAGATCATTTAAAAAAAAAAAAAAAGGGTAGACAATTTTGAATAAATCTCAGGAGCCAGGCATATTACGGACATGCTAGATAAACATTTCGGAGGAAAGGCAATACATCAGATGAAGAGTTGGGTAATTTGCAACATTCTATAGTGAATTCTCCCCTTTTGGGTCGCTACATTGTCGTGGAGAAGGGTCTTGTGTACTTCAGTGAAGAGGTGAGCTATACCATGTAGGATCACCCAAGATGGGCAGGTCATAGCAGAGAAGTCAGACAAATGACTGTCAAATGGAAAAGGAACTGGAAACCCACTCCAGCATACATGCCTGTCATGCTGAGGTCCATAAGATCATGGAGAGTTAAACATGACTTACCAAAAATACTGAATTTTAGCCAGCTACATATTGTCTTTATAATTGGGATAAATGATTTAGTGAATTGTCAGTGCTAAAAATGTACAAGGTGAATTAAATGCTGTGTTCAGAATATGTGACGTGCATAAAAAAATGTATAACAATTTCCCCCTTTAATACCAACAACAATTGTTATTGAGGTTGTAATTTTGGGGCCATCAACAGAATTTAATGATGGTGTTTATTACTTTCCGTGATCTCAGTTTATTACAAGAACACAAAAGTCATACTGTGCATGATCTAGGACACATAGCAGCACAAACACGATAGCAAGTCAGCTTACATATTCAGTTTTACCTCCTTGCTATGACCTGTTTTAAGCTGTCCTAAATTCCGGAGTTCTAATACAAATAAAAAGCATACAACAAAATAAAAAAAGTGTAATATACAATGGTTAGAGATGACCTGTATAATAAATAAGTTAAGAGCTAGCAGTAAACCTTTAGTAGCTGTGGGCCCCTTGGCTCCTGGGATTGGTCAAGCCCTGCTTTAAAACCTTTTAGTAAATTAATATAAGAACATAGTAGCAAGTTTAGATACATAGCAACAAGTTCATTAAACAGGGAAGGGCACAGAAAAAATATTCAATACAGAAAAGGACAAAGAGAATATTTGGCAGTACATTGGCTGATGCACCCACATACAGCTTGTTTACCTGAATATTCAACATGTCTTAAAAAAATAAATGTGACACAATCTCAGTTCTTATGCAGGTTATATACAAATACATTTGGGGTTCTCAACTGCTCACAAGATTTGCTTTTCCATCAATAAATTTGAAATAAATAAACTTCACTAAATACAAAAAACAATGTCTTAAAACAAAAAAATACATGTTTACTACTTTATAATCATACACTTATAAAGCTCAAATAACTGTGTTCATTTAAGGTTGCACGCAGGATCTGTTTGGTGTCAGCATCACTTATCACTCAACTGTTAGAACAAGTCTCATGATACACACATGTTCCAAATCTTGACTGTATGTGCATGCAAATGCTTCCTCCCACCTGCTGATTATCTGTTTCACTCATTCCTGTTAGTCAAAAACAAAGTTTTATTTTACCTTATAACAGAGGTTGCCAAATTTATATGAAATGTTGGAGCCAGCCAAACTTTTTTAGGAGACAGGGAATGGATTGTATATATATAAATGTATGTATAATAACAGACAAACAGGAATCAGCAGTAACATTTTAGGAGCGATGGCTTAAGAACTTAAGAAAACCTCTTTAGATTGGTCTCAGCTGCTAAAACATTAAGGGATATGGAAGGTTCTCTATTTTTAATATTAAAATAACCAAAGTGTTTATTTGTATATTTAAACATCATTTTATCAACAAGTTTGTAAAAGCGTTTTTTTTTTACACCCTCCAAACAATCCCTTTAAAGAACCTTCCTTGTAGCTAATGCATAATGTGTCTACAATACTAGATGTACTAGCCAATAACAGTCTGTGTCTCAGCAGCATCCAGCCTGCCATTGGGTAATATATTTAGTAGTGTAGAAACACTGTGTGTATGAGCTACAGTGGTGACACCTTCGCTGGGACTGTTTGGAAAGTTTCATTGAGTAATAACAGAGCTTTTAAGCACTTGTCAATAAAATGATGTTTATCCATACAAAAAAGCAGTTATTATTTAAAAAAAACGGGAAACCTCCGTCTCCCTTTCATTTCTGGCTTCCAAATATCCCTGAAAGGAGTCTTTCCCTGAGTCTTATAAATTATGTCAGGCTTATGCAAGTGGCCACCTTTGCCACAACACAAATTTGCTTATGTTTTTAGTATATCTGCTCGCGTGTTGTTTTACAAAATGGGCATAAAAGAAAAAGGCTGCTAAATCCTTCTTCCTGGGAGTTTTATACAATGAAAAACATAGATTTTCATGAGTCTGAATTGTTCAGGTATATATTTGAGGGCTACTTGAACTCTGTTCTGAATACAGAGCGTTACGCCATCTCAGTAACACACATAGCCCGTATATACACCTCTTGGATACGGTGTGCAGACCTCGTTCCTACAGCAACACAGGCGTAGTCACTAGTCTTCTGTCCTGCTGACCTGTGGATGTGGATTAGCAGTGTTTGGCCCAGGAAAATCAGCAAGTTAGGCAAGTGAGACTGCCAACTAAGCAGAAGGAGCTTTACAGTGAAAAGACATCTCAGCCGGGGAGAACAAAGGAAATCGTATTAAACAAGCAAGCCACAGGGAAATCTCAGTCTTAAAGCTGCACCCACACGTAACTGCTCAATTGTTATTGTGTTTATAACTTAACTTACTGGTTGTAAAAGTAGTAATAACATAAATATAATGTACTGCAAAAAAACATAATTCTGTTATATGCTAAAGAAGTAGATATTTGAATTGAAAACAGTCTATATATGACATTTTGAGCACACCTACATGCATACACCCAAGCAGGTCAGATTCATTTTCCACAGATTACCTGATCAAACCTTACTTACATTGCAACTATGGATTCTGGAGAGGGTCATGAAAATTTACCTTATACTGCATCACATTTTTGTCTCTGACCACTTTAAATATGGATTCCTTTAATATGTATATGCTGTTCCAAGGACGTTTTTAGATAGCCTTATTATTATTATCATCATTATCTTTATTGATAATGCGCCAACATATTCCGTAGCGCTGTACAGGGGTTTAGTACATGGCAAAAAACAAACTTAACACCTTATAAAGAATGGAGGGTCCTGTTTTTGAGCTTAGAATCAAATGTACATAGAGCTTGTTTCCAAGGCACGGACACAAGATTGAAAACTTGCAAACTTACAATTCATTGAGGAGTGCAATACAAGAATACCCAGTATACCCATTTTTACAACTTTACAATAAGCAGACAAAATACATTTTTAATGGGCAACTGTTTTATTCAAAATTAACTATGAAAGAGTGAATCCAGAGCACTGTTTTCAACTATTAAGTTACTACAAAGAGTTGGTCAATACTTGCTCAGTCCAATTATCAATCTCAACTGGCAAAATTCACTTCTGGATCACTACCTTTTTGTGGTGATGGGGTTTGTGCTCCTCAGTGAAGCTGTGAGTTACATCATGTAGGATCACCCAAGATGGGCAGGTCATAGAAGAGACTTTAGACAAATTGTGGGTCGTTGGAGAAGGAACTGGCAACCCACTAAAGTATATTTGCCATGAAAACCTTATGGATTAGCACACCCAGACACAAGATGTGCCTGGCATTCTGCAGTCCATAGAGTCACGGAGAGTCGGACACGACAACAACCATGGCTAAAAACCTCTCTATACATACACCACTTTCACTGCTTTTCTGCATAAACTTGATGGCAGTTAGCTCCCTAGATTATGTCCAACTGGTTCCCTTGTACTGCTTTTTTTGCTACTTTTCCAGCTTAAAGGGATACATTAAAGGTACTATATATATATTGTTTTTAAAAAATAAATCTAAAACCAACTGTATAATATTTTGCAACTGCAACTTAAAATTGGATCTGGATAAAACATATATTTAAATTATATTATGCTTATAATTCAGCCTCACTGATCCTCCCACTACATGTTATCTATAACTGATTAGCATTACCACTCAGTTATTTCAGCAACAGTGCAAAGGTTTGCAGCCTTATGTGTTCTTGCATAAATCACTAAGAATAACCAGCTAGGAAATTATATCATTAATTAGTAATCAGCTGCAAAACTATTTACTTTTAAATGTAGTTTTCAAGGATACAAACCTTGGCACAAGAACAAGTTTGCAGGTTGCTGTTTACACCATCTTTAAAGACAAAATTAAGTAATACATTTCTTTTTTCTGAGTACTTATGTACTGAGTACGGAGTATGAACTTAAAAATATATAGCATCAGCGGTGCTTTAAATGGAAACGGAAGGTTTCTGGATTCTTTTATGTACTTTACTTTATTTAGACATGCTTAATAGTGTTTTTTATTGCCTAAAGTCAAAAAAATATTACCTGCTTGGGTCTGCACTCTGCAGCTCACAGACTCTACTGTATTGGCTGTGCTGTGTTTCATACTAGCCAATCAGGGACCATATCTCAGCAACATACTGAGACATGGTCCCTGATAGGCTAAGACTCTACACTGCAGGGTCTGTGTATCTGCATATTCTTTAGTGGGCAGACACATACAGGGACTATTTGTTTGATTTTAGGCAGAGCTTATAAGCACGTCTTAATAAAATAAAAGTAAATATACACAAAGTATATACACCTAGTAAAATCCAGGAACCTTCATTATCTCTTTAAATAAACATATACTTGAATTAAAATATTACATTTTGTGTATACAATTGAATCTTATTCCCCATACGCCTTTGTGATCTACTTCACTTGTTGAGCAAATCATACTATTAATCCTCATTGTTACATGATAAGATAGAGGGCCTTTTCACTCTAGACAAGTACAGTTTATGGTGGCACGTCCTTTGCACGCTGGAGAACAGCGCACCGTCATTAGGGCGCCGAGACCTGCGCTCTGATGATGCTCTGCCGTCCAGCCTGCATCCCATCTGCGACAGAGGCTTTTCATGCGTCCGCCCCCATCTCATATTTACTGGACCAGCTTGCTGGAGGCTGCCAAGGCCAAGGTAAGGGGCTGACAGTGTACCATGTGGGACTGGCACTAGGAGCATAGTGTATGTAATTTCACTGTCATTGTGTGCATGTGTCACTAGGAGCATGTTGCATTGCATGTTTATAAGTACATGTCACTGTCATTTGCATGTGTGATAAACATGCAATGCAACATGCTTCTAGTGACTGGCCCATATGGCACACTATCAGACCCTTTCCTTGCCAAGCAGGTCCAGTAAATATGAGATGGGGGCGCTCACGCATGAGAAGCCTCTGTGGCAGAGGCGATGCAGGCTGGAGTGCAGAGCGTCATCAGGGCGCAGTTCTCGGCTGCAGAACAGCATGCAGAGGTCGATGTGCCACAGGTTATTCTCTGAAATAGTTGCAGTACAGATTATGGAAGCAGTGAAGCTGTATTTAGTGGTTTACTGAGCCAGTTGTGAATATTGTGCTTACAAAACTGCATGTGCTATAGGAAGATTTGTGATCCCAACAAAAGAATGAACATGCCTCAACTGGGCAAGGGGAATATTTTGAGCATAGCCTAATAAATTGTCTGCCTTTGGCCTATAAAACATATAATTTTCACAGGACACGTCTGGGCCATGATTCCAACTGGTTGAAGTGTTCATCTCACACAAACCAAACTACTTCAGCAGAACTTCATGCCAGAAAACAGGAGCTCTTATTTCAAATGCATGGCAGTAGGGTGCCCAATTAAACCACAGGCCGCACAGCAGTCAGGTTTCCAGAGCAACCAACCGCTATGCAAATCTTCCCCTTTCACATGCAAATGTACCCCATTTATCGTCAAAACTATGCATCACTGTGATATCCATACACAAATTCCATCAAGGGGCAACTAGTCAACTGTATCACTTCTTGTTCAATGTCTCAGTATGTCAATTTAAAAAAAAAAAAAAACATTTTACTTTGGAGGGAAATAAACAGTCCAAAAGTGCAACAGCTTGCTGGAACAAAGATAAATGTAACATTACATCTAATGTAAGATGGTTACTCACAGTGTGCATGACGTATACAAAGTGTTTTTGGTCCCAATTGGTCCATGCAGTGTTATTGTTCAGTATATGCCATGGAATAATCTTGTTAAAATAGACCAATTGCTTTCAGAGACATGTTTTTATCGCTCGAACAGCACAATCTATCTTGACCTTTCCAGAAACGGTCTTTTTTATTTAAAAAATTGGAATGTAGTCAGGACTCCTACACACTTTATAAAAATGTCAATCAATTTCAAGTGAGAAACACAAATGCACATTATAACGCAGGAGCTGACAAACAACTAGCTTGTGTCAGTTTGTCTGTGGTTATTTAAAAAATCTAAAAACTAGTCTTAAATAAAGGTCTGTTGTGAGCAGCAGGTAGCCACAAGCATATCCAACAATAGCATCCTTCCTGTACTTTGGAGAAACAGGTTTTACCTCAATAATACACATTGACATCTCTCTCTACTTTACAAAACAAGTCACTCGCCTGTCATTGCTCTACTATAATACAAAAAAGTAACATGTAATATGGAGTACTTTAAAAGGGACTATGTTTGAAATAACCTGAAAGTAAATGGATTCTTGAGAACTTGGAAGATACATACTAATCATATGTTGGACATGTTTTGTAAAAGGATAGGTTTCCTTTTTCAAAACCCTTATGATAAATAACATTTTGTCAACATCAGTTTATATTGCCGGTCTCACACCAGGACAGTCCACTTGGTCCTGTGATAAAAGCTGCCACGATTTATTTGGAAAATGTTTCACTCTGTAGATACTTTGCAGCTTTAACTATACATCCTCTCTGGAACTTCTCTCCCTTCCTACTAACTCATGTCACAACCTGTCTATTCCACAACTAATCCAAGATGTCATCTGAAAGCCTGCAAATAAATGTCAAAGACTGAGATGTTAATTAGACCACCCTCTGCCAGACCCCTATCTCCAGATATCATCCTTACAGTCGATAACTAATCTATCACACCTATACTCAAAGTCTGCTGTCTCAGAATCACTCTGCACTACCCACATCCAATCACTTACCACAATCTATCGATTGATTAAAACACTAATCCTTTCCTACTGCAAGTCACTCATAACTGGCCTTCCCCTTCCTAAAATCTCCCCACTTCAAGCCATCTTAAGTGCCTCTGCTATACTCACCTAACCAGCACTTTCTCGCCTGCTGCCCCACTTAACAGAGTTAAGTTTGAAATCCTGATACTGTCCTAACAAAGCCAAAACTACCACAGATGAGATCTAATTCTTCAGATACTCCAGTAACCGTCCCCTCCACTCTTTCCATGTATCAACTCCTAACGCTCTGGTCTCCAAGACTTTTCTCATGCAATCTCCACCCTGTGGCATTCTCTATCCTACTCGGTCAGACTCTCCCCTACTCTTCACAGTTTCAAACACTCCCTGGAAACTCATCTATTCAGAGAACCATCAACTTGTTCCCTAATATCATAGATTCAAACAAGCCTGTGACCATCTTGCTGCCTCACTGCACGACAGACAGCAATATCCTCCCTTCTATCTTCGATACCCTTGACCCACTTAGATTGTAAGCGCTAACGAAGGCAGGGCCATCTATACCTTTCACATCAGTATGTACATTGCCTTGCAAAAAGTATTCACCCCCCTTGGCATTTTTCGTGTTTTGTTGCCTCACAACCTGGAATCAACATGGATTGTTTGAGGATTTGCATCATTTAATTTACAGAACATCCCACAACTTTGAAGATTTTATTTTATTTTTTAATTGCGAAGCAATCAACAAATAGGACAAAATAACAGAAAAAGTAAATGTGCATAACTATTGACCCCCCTAAAGTCAATACTTTGTAGAGCCACCTTTTGCGGCAATCACAGCTCCATGTCGCTTTGGATAAGTCTCTATGAGCTTGCCACATCTTACCACTGGGATTTTTTGCCCATTCCTCCTTGCAAAACTGCTCCAGCTCCTTCAAGTTGGATGGTTTGTGCTTATGAACAGCAATCTTTAAGTCTGACCACAGATTTTCTATTGGATTTAGGTCTGGGCTTTGACTAGGCCATTCCAACATATTTACATGTTTCCCCTTAAACCACCCAAGTGTTGCTTTAGCAGTGTGTTTGGGGTCATTGTCCTGCTGGAAGGTGAACCTTCGTCCAAGCCTCAAATCACGCATAGAGTGGTACAGGTTTTGCTCAAGAATATCCCTGTATTTAGCACCTTTCCCTCAACTCTGACCAGTTTCCCAGTCCCCACAGCAAGATGCTGCCACCACCATGTTTCACTGTGGGGATGGTGTTCTTTGGGTGATGTAATGTGTTGGGTTTGCGCCAGACATAGCGTTTTCTTTGATGGACAAAAAGTTCAATTTTAGTCTAATCAGACCAGAGCACCTTCCTCCATACATTTTGGGAGTCTCCCACATGCCTTTTCCCAAACTCAAAAACATGCCATTTTGTCTTTTGCTGAAAGTAATGGATTTCTTTTGGCCACTCTGCCATAAAGCCGAACTCTGTGGAGTGTATGGCTTATTGTCCTAGGTACAGATACTCCAGTCTCTGCTGCAGCTCCTCCAAGGTTACCTTAGGTCTCTGAGCTGCCTCACTGATTAATGCCCTCTTTGTCCGGTCCATGAGTTTTGGTGGGCGGCAGACTCTTGGCAGGTTTGCTGTTGTGCCATGTTCTTTTCATTTAGTTATGATAGATTTGGGGATCCTCAAAGATTTGGATATTTTAAATAACCTAACCCTGACTTGGACTTCTCAACAACATTGTAACTTACTTGTTTGGAGAGTTCCTTGGTCTTCATGGCAGTGTTTGGTTAGTGGTGCCTCTTGCTTAGGTGTTGCAGCCTCTGGGGCCTTTCAAAAAAGGTGTGTATATGTAATGACAGATCATGTGACACTTAGATTGCACAAATGTGGACATCATTTCACTAATTATGTGACGTCTGAAGGTAATTGGTTGCACCAGAGCTTTTTATAGGCTTCATAACAAAGGGGGTGAATACATACGCACATGCCAATTTTCTGTTTTCTATTTCTAAAAAATAGTTTTATGTACAATCAGGTCCATAAATATTGGGACATCGACACAATTCTAAACTTTTGGGCTTTATACACCACCACAATGGATTTGAAATGAAACTAACAAGATGTGCTTTAACTAGCACACTTGAAATGAACACTGGAGCTTGTACCTGCTCTTTGTAAATGGGATAATGAGGGAATAACACCTGGCCATGGAACAGCTGAGCAGCCAATTGTCCCATTACTTTTGGTCCCTTAAAAAGTGGGAGGCACATATACAAACTGTTGTAATTCCTACACCGTTCACCTGATTTGGATGTAAATACCCTCAAATTAAAGCTGAAAGTCTGCAGTTACAGCACATCTTGTTCGTTTCATTTCAAATCCATTGTGGTGGTGTATAGAGCCAAAAAGATTAGAATTATGTCGATGTCCCAATATTTATGGACCTGACTGTATATATTTTTCTCATTTCACTTCACCAACTTAATCTGAATTGTATGTGATGGATCAGAACACAATAGTCTAACAAAACATTGAACTTAAGGCTGTAATGTAACAAAGTAGGTAAAAAGTCAAGGGGGCTGAATACTTTTGCATGGCACTCTATATATTATCATGTTTGTCTTTTATGTATTCAATATTCCACAGAATATGTTGGAACTCTATAACTAAAGTATAATAAAATTAATTTAAAAGTAGGCAACAACACAGCTTAAGAAACAAGCAAGCTGCCCCTGAAGTGAATTGTAGCTAATAATCACATATATAGTTGTGAGTGTACGAGTTGTTGCTAACGCTGCGGGCTCGCATAGCGAGCCTGTGGCCCTCGAAAAGCGAGGGCACTGCCCAAGGGTCTCAGTTGCTGCAAGGAGCGCCGAAGGCGCTCCTTGCCAGCAACTGAGGACCCTCGCGAAGCGAGGGCCTCAGTTGCTGGCATGGAGCGCCGTAGGCGCTCCATGCCAGCACCTGAGGACCTCGCAAAGCGAGGACCGCAGTTGCTGGCATGGAGCGCCGAAGGCGCTCCATGCCAGCAACTGCGACCCTCGCAAACTTCACGTCGCAACCCAAACAGTACGACACACACATTACGACACTCGCAAACAACATACGACACACGTTCACACACATTACGGCCTTGCAACACTCGGACGCAACTCGCGAACAAAACAAAATGTAAAACACAATACATACACACAGCACATACATAAAAAACTTACCTACACCAAGAGGGAGCACCCAGCACCTCAAAAATACAACTTACACCTCGATTTTACTCGAAATAAAACAGTTTAGAGACTAAAAAAAAAATCGAAGCGAGAGAAAAAATGGCCGCCGAACAAAACGAAAACGAGGCTACAGCACTCTAAACTCGCAAAACACCACAAGAAACTCGCAAAACACCACAAAACACCTACGGATATTCCGATACAAACGTATACCACACATTACTCGCCATTTTACGCCAATGCGGAAGTACACGACTACGCTAACGGATTGGGCTCGCGCACGCACAGTGTTACACTGCACACATTCAGCACGCTTACACAGCAGATCCACACCACTAATGCTGCAGCAACATCAAAACACATTCACAGCTCTTCCACACAATGCTTTAAAATAGGTAAAGTATATTCATTTATTAATGTATTATATATTTCATTATTACACACTAAACAGCATTAGCTACCTTACAATTTCATTGCCGTCATTTTTTGACGGGCAATTCGCTAGTGTAATAAATAAGCATCACGCTATAATAGGTTTCAAAATTACCCACACATTCATCAGAATTATTTTTTTACAGGGCAGAAGTATAAGTGTTTTTCCATACCTTATTGAGTAAAGAGTGTTTGTGTAAGCTAATGTAGAGTACCATTGATCTAAAAATAAAAGGTCATGCTCATGTGTACAGCAGGATGATTTACTTTAATGTAATATTTCATCTTTCTGCATGGAGTTTCAAGCCACATCTAATATGGCCGCAACCTAGCAATTGCTTCTAATTAAATGAAAGCATTCTGAACAGATGTGGACCAGACAATCATTTCCGTGTTCTTTGCTGGTAAGCTAAATTGTTGCTGAAAACAAATCTAAAGTTACCAACACGGTTTTTCACCTTTTTATCTATGACACACTCTAGTACCTTCCAAGAGCATTCTCTTCTTTGTATATTATCTGTTTAAAATATTTTAGTATGGATGGCGCAATGGGCAGCCTGGTCAGTGATTGCTTATCAAGAATTCTGGGAATGAGAATGAGAAAAAGAGAGAAAGAGAGAGAGAGAAAGAGAGAGAGAGAGAGAGAGAGAAAGAGAGAAGAGAGTGCACTGCAGTTCTGCATATATTTTATAACCAGTCAATCCATACATAAATGTACACTCAGTGAGTGAATAAAGTAGCTCTTCAGTCTAATAGAGTGAGCCCATTGTCACCAGCAGTATTTGTTTCTGCAGTTTCTTGCTCAATCAGCCTTTGTACTAAGAAAGCAAATATTATGCATGAGCTCAACTAGATTACTGTCTCATTACAAGTCAGCTCATTACAAATGTCATTAAACTTATCAGTGCAGACACCAGTTATATGGTAGTGCAACTGTAGCTTGCTCTTCCACAGGGGACTAGACAGTATTGAAAATACAGATTTTGTTTTAGCCCGTAGACAGAATAATATAAACTGAAGAATGTGTGTAAAAGCAGCTGCAGTGCTTGAATAAAAGCTGCATCTAGATGGAATTAAGGGAAAAGCTCTGTATTCTCATTTCTCTTATAGTCTTCCTTATACTTCAAGCACCACTGACACTTCTAAACAAACATAATTTATTGGGTATACATTAGCATTTCTGTTATTTACGTGATCCAAAGTTTGTAAGCAATTTGATGATTGGCTGGTCAAACTAGTTGGGCTTGCAGAGGCCACAGAAGAATTCCAGAAGTGCTTCTCATTCCTCCCATTGGACATGTATCCCTTATTCCTTACACTATGAACTAACTAGTAAGTTTCTGAAACATGAACCTGAATATGTAAACACTGTTTATGAGTTAAAAGGTTTTCCTAAATTAACCAGTTTGCTCTTTGTACATTTTGGTTGTTTTCATTTGTATTAGTCTTTCTTCTAGATCTCTTGGTCGTCTGTTGATTTAGTAAACGTTATACCCAGAAGTCTACCACACACAGACTGATTACTCTAGACCAGGGGTCCTCAAACTTTTTAAACAGGGGGCCAGTTCACTGTCCCTCAGACACTGTTGGGGGCCGGACTATAGTTTGAAAAAATATGAAAAAGTTCCTATACAGTATATATATATCCCTCCCTTTTTTTCGTCCCTTCTCCCTCTTCCTTTTCCCTATAACCTCTCTTCTATCTTGCATTCTCCCTTCCTCTCCCTCTTGCTACTTATCCCTCTCCCTTCTTTCTCTCCCGTGTCCCTTTTTCCTCTCTCCCTCTCTCTGCTTCTCTCGCACCCTTCTCCCTCTTCCCTCTCTCTCATTATCATCTCCCTACTCCCTCTTCCCTTTCCCTCTCTTCTGTCTCTCCTTCACCCTTGCTCTCCCTCTTGCTACTTCTGCCTCTCTTTTCATTCTCTCTCCCTTGTTCCTATCTTTCCTTTTCCCTTCTCTCTTTTTCCTCTCTCTACTTCTCTCTCTCCCTTCTCCCTCTCTTTCCTTTTCCCTTCTCTCTTTTTCCTCTCTCTACTTCTCTCTCTCCCTTCTCCCTCTCTCTACTACTCCCTTTCTCTTTTCCCTCTCCCTGCTCCCTCTTTCGAATTCTTCTCCATCTCCCTTCTTGCTCTCTCTCCTTCTCACTTTCTCCCTCTCCTTCTCCCCCTTTCCTTTTAACTTCTGTCATTCCCTTCTTCCTCTCCTCCCTTCTGTCTCTCTCCATTTCTCCCCCTTCTCCCTCTCCCGTCTCTCTCTCCTTCTCCCTTCTCTCTCTCTCTCTCCCGCTCTATCTTCCTTCATCTCTCTCTCTCCTTTCTCATCCCCCTCTCTCTCCTTTCATTATATCTACCCCTCCCTCTCCCTTCTCTCTCGCTCTCCCTCTTTCTTCTCTCTCTCTCTCCTCTTCATCTTTATCTCTCCTCTCTCTCCCCCTCCCTATCTCCATTTCTCTCTCCATCCCTATCTCTACTTTCTCTCTGTCTCTGTCCATCTCCCTCCCTCCTCTCTCTCTCCTTTCTATCTTTTCCTTCCTCTCTCCCCCATGTCTCATTCACTCACTGCTCATGTCTCTCTACCTCACTCCCCCTTGTCTGTCTTTCTATTCCTCACTCTCTTGTCTCTCTTCCTCCCTCACTCCCCTTTGTCTTTCTCTCTATCCCTCACTCCCCTTGTCTCTCTACCTCACCCCCCTCCTTGTCTGTCTTTCTCTCCCTCTCTCTCTCCCTCACTTCACTTGCCTCTCTAAATCATTTCCCTTTGCCTGTCTGTCTCTCTCTCTCTCCATCACTCCCTTTGTCTATCTACCTCACTCCCCCTTGTCTGTCTGTCTGTCGCTCGATCACTCCCTCTTGTCTGTCTGTCTATCTCTCGCTCTCCCTCACTCCCCTTGTCTCTCTACCTCACTCCTCCTGGTCTCTCTCTCTCCCTCACTCCCCCTTGTCTGTCTGTCACTCTCCCTCCCTCACTCCCCTTGTCTCTCTACCTCACTCGCCCTTGTCTGTCTATGTCTGTCTCTCTCCCTCACTGGCCCCTTGCCTTACCTTGCGTTCATGCTGCCGGTGGGTGGCTCCTCCCTGGGTCAGCCCCTGCTCTGCCTAGTCAGATGACTAGGAGGTGTCAGCAGGGGCTGCAGCTGTGGAGACACAAAGAGACGTAGGGGCCTGGGGGAAGGGGCAGGTGGGGCCGGGTTCAGGACCCTGGCGGGCCGGGTGTGGCCCGCGAGCCGTAGTTTGAGGACCCCTGCTCTAGACGGACGGCTTGCTTTCTCCATCAAGTCAACAGGGGTAGAGTCATATGCTTACTAGAATTCCCTCTTCAAGTCAAATTGTACTTGCGCTTGGTCATATTTACTGTATTTTAAATGTATATTAGATGGCAAAAATGTCGGCCCCCACTAGGTATACAAACCACTCAATAGTGGTTGATTATTGCCAAGTCCCGGCCTGTGGGGCCAGCAGAGATATCCAACTGGTTTGGGTAATATTTGGTAAAATAAACGCTTGTAATGTATTTGCTATAAAGGACGAGTTTGCGTTAAGCCGTAATATGAGCAGTTTCTCTTCGTCACAACTTAAAGTAACATTCTCATACATTGTTTACTGTTTACCAAGAGACAACATAGGAGATATATGAAAATCCTATACATTTTTTTGAAAAATTTGTGTAATGTCCCTCCTATGCTTAATATCTACTGTCAGGGTCAGATGCCTGATATGATTGTTTGTAATTGGTTTATAGCAAATACAATCATAACTGCAATGTAATATAATGTGCAGAAGCTTACCATAAATGTACATACACATTAACCTTTATCAGAGTAAACAATGCAGTTTATTGCAGGAGCAACGCCAAACTCCAGCAAAGGATGGTAGCCAAATAAGCATTCTGAGATACAGTTTACACAGAAAGTATGCGTATATCTAATTTAAAATAAATAAACAATTTAATTCTGAAAAAAAGGTAGTACAAATGTATACACAGTTTTAAAGCCTCTAAAAACAACACTGTTAAACTCAGGAAATTATACTACTGCAACTTTTTAGTTTATTTTAACATGTTTGTATTTAGTTAATTTGCCCTAGACATTTTCATGTAAATGTCCCATCACCCGCATGACTATCGCTATTTTCTCTTAGGTAGTCCAACCACACAACACATTTAGTATATGCATTTAACAATATTGATAGAATATATAGTATAGAAAGTCTAAAATCACTGCGCAAGGAACGGAATGTTTGCTCTGATTGACAGTGTGAAATGTTAGTTAGCATACACACTATATATAGTGCTTGCTCTATCATTCACTATAGAGACAATAAACTTGAGACTAAATTTAAATCTGTCCAATCTTTCTGATATGCCTTTGAGTACAATGGATAAAATCTAAATAAGTTATACAGAATATTTGCATTGGAGCTATGGCAGTTTATTTTATGTGCGAGACCACAATCTTAACTGTATAAGACATAATATCTCAGCATCTCCTGGTTACATGCATATCAGTGCAACAAAAAAAATACCAAGTTGGATTAGGTGAGAGAGAGAGCAATTTGCTTGACCAGCAGGGATCTCCTAGTCAGAATCAGGGGGGCAAAACACTACTACCAGAGAAAGTGACCTATATAAAAATCATCATTTCAGGTTGACCTAACCTAATATAAAAACAAACTAGAATCTATCAGCCTTATTAAATTGCAATTCGGCCAATTGAATAGGGCTTTATTTAAGCACATAGCATTTTTTTTTACAGAAGTTCCAATGGTCACACAATGTACCAGACCACAATGTGTACAAATTTAACCCAGAGATAGCAGGATTTGCAGGTTGAAAATTATAACGACAATGTCAAAAGAATGGGAGATTCGAGACTAGGAACTCAGGTTTTGTTGAGCTTAAGATGATGGGAGGAAATCGAAGAGGAGAGTAGAGGAGATATTTTACAGGTCTTGCAGGCCTCGCAATAAGCGGCTAAGTCTTTCTAGCTTTAGCCTCATTTGAGGCTTTTTCAAAACATTTACGGGTTTAGGGCCTCCATTTTTTTCCTCGCTTAGCAGATTTTTGATCTCCTAAAAAACACCAATTAAACCTCAAATTAGCTTAGGTTGTAAGTTAATTTTTTTATTAATTGTCATCTATTTGTGGTCTTCCGACAGATTCTGAGTTCTGACAGGCTTGTAAAAAAATGTTGGCCGTTAAAGTTGTATTTTTTTTAAAGTGTTGGGTGCCTCATGATAAGCGCCTTTGCCGCTCATTGTGGGCCTGGCAATGAACGCCTTTTCAAGATCATTGCCAGACTTTTTCAAAGTCTTGCGGGCCTTACGATGACTTGTGTATAATCCAACCCTAGCATTGCTCAAAGCTGTTTGATAAAGCGGGCATATGCTTAAGGGAAGCCATGTTTCACATGGTTATGAATTGCAAGAGCGTTGACTTTGTGGGCACATTTGCATGTCCCTGCCAATGTTCCCAGAATGCAGTTTAATAACTGCATTTCTCGGAATTTATGGGCATGAAACAATATATCCTCTTATAACTGGAGATGTAGCTGTGTTCAGAATTAAGCAATCACATTCCAAATTGTGTTAAAGAGGAGTCAGCATACACCTGCCATCATTTAAACTGCCTCTGATTAACCCCAAATAAAGTTCAGCTGCTCTAGTTGGTCTTTCCTGAAATTATCTTAGTCGCATCCCACAGCAAAAGCCATGGTCCACAGAGAGCTTCCAAAGCATCAGAGGGATCTCATTGTTAAAAGGTATCAGTCAGGAAAAAAAGTACAAAAGAATTTCCAAGGCATTAGATATACCATGGAACACAGTGAAGAAAGTCATCATCATCAAGTGGAGAAAATATGGCACAACAGTGACATTACCAAGAGCTGGAGCTCCCTCCAAAATTGATGAAAAGACGAGAAGAAAACTGGTCTGGGAGGCTACTAAGAGGCCTACAGCAACATTAAATGAGCTGCAGGAATATCTGGCAAGTACTGGCTGTGTGGTACATGTGACAACAATCTCCCGTATTCTTCATATGTCTGGGCTATGGGGTAGAGTGGCAAGACGAAAGCCTTTTCTTACGAAGAAAAACATCCAAGCCAGGCTATATTTTGCAAAAACACATCTGAAGTCTCCCAAAAGCATGTGGGAAAAGGTGTTATGGTCTGATGAAACCAAGGTTGAACTTTTTGGTCATAATTCCAAAAGAAATGTTTGGCGCAAAAACAACACTGCACATCACCAAAAGAACACCATACCCACAATGAAGCATGGTGGTGGCAGCACCATGCTTTGGGGCTGTTTTTCTTCAGCTGGAACTGGGGCCTTAGTTAAGATAGAGGGGATTATGAACAGTTCCAAATACCAGTCAATATTGGCACAAAACCTTCAGGCTTCTGCTAGAAAGCTGAACAAGAAGAGGAACGTCATCTTTCAGCATTACAACCACCCAAAACATACAGATCAACAAACGAATGGCTTCACCAGAAGAGGATTAAAGTTTTGTGGGGTGATCTGAAGAGGGCTGTGCACAGGAGATGCCCTCGCAATTTGACAGATTTGGAGTGTTTTTGCAAAGAAGAGTGGGCAAATCTTGCCAAGTCAAATTTTGCCATGCTGATAGACTCATACCCAAAAAGACTGAGTGCTGTAATAAAATCAAAAGGTGCTTCAACAAAGTATTAGTTTAAGGGTGTGCATACTTATGCAACCATATTATTGGTATTATTTATTTTATTTTATTTTCTTCCCTCCACCTAAAATATTTCAGTTTGTTTTTCAATTGAGTTGTACAGTTTATAGGCCACATTAAAGGTGGAAAAAGTTCTGAAATGATTTATCTTGGTCTCATTTTTTTACAGCACAGAAACCTGACATTTTAACAGGGGTGTGTAGACTTTTTATATCCACTGTGTATATATATATATATATATATATATATATATATATATATATATACCAAGTCAGGGGTGCTCATCTGAGAATATACATATACACGCAAAATATATACTTCAAAGATTTACATTAAAAATAATATAAATCGCAGGTATTACAAAAAGAAATACATTAAAGCAATACAGAAAGGGGTAAACATATTTTGTCTTAGACTTACAAGTAAATTGAGGGAAACTTAAGAGGAAGCAAAAACAAAAACTAATTGAGAGACAATGATCTCATGGTTCTTAAACTGTAGGGATCTTTCTATTTCTTGTGTGTTTATATCTGTATTGTGTAATAATGCTGCTCCTATGCATTGCTTCAGAAAATACTAGAAATAAAAGATAATAGTCATTATTATTCTGTTCTATCTTGTATGTATTGGCACATGAGATTAGTTGTAAGGGCATCCATCACACACGCACACAATTTGATGCAACTTGTACATTAAAAAAAAACAAAAAAAAAAACTAACATTTACACTACTAAAGCAGGTCAGAAAACCTGTTTTCCCAAATACAGTTAAGACTGATTTGCATCTTTCAAGTGTAATCCTCTTCTACTGATTTCCTGTTGTACAAGCCTTGATGTGCACTGCTGGGTTAATGACTTTCTAAATGACAAAACGTGAACATTTCCACTTCCTGATATTAAACCCAACCAGCACTTGTAAATAATATGCTAAAAGGTGCAAACACTCACATCTTTACTTAAAGCCACAGTCTTTCCTGTTGCTTAACATTAAATGTTCACTTAAAACAATGCATATACAAATATATTTCAATGTACTGCATTGCATCTTTAGCCAGTCTGCAGCCCCCTGAAATTGGGCTGGCCTTGGCCTGGACCTTGTGAACCTATGCAAGAACTTGCAGACACGGAGGGCGGCCCAGGCTCCCTGGGTAGCCGGAAGTGTCCTATGACCCGGTGGAGCCTGGGCGCTCTTCCTCCAGGGCGCTGGGGGGCCGGCGCGTCACGTTCGCGCCATTTTGCCTCTCTCTGCGGTCCTCCAGCGTGGTGGGTCAATATCCCCGGGGTATAGCTGTACTTATGTCTGCCCCTCCGTAAGAAAGCAGGGGGATCTGTTATTCTTCTGATCCCATTAGCTTTGTCTCAGTCAGGATCTTAAGCTAATTAGAGCAGATTAATGAATCCATTCCACATATAGTATCCATTACTATCATATGTATTTGTCTGTACGTGTTGATATAAATAGTTTATGTTCCTAAATAATTTAGAGCCACAAGTACAATTAAAAGGACCACTGCCGTTCAAGAAAAAAAAAAAAAAGTTTGTTAAGTATGTACATTTGGGGGAAATCATATGTGCAGGTGCAGAGCAGTGTCCTTGAACCCTGTGTGCATCTCAAGTAGTTTCAGCGTGATGTGACTTCTTTTCCACTTTACAAGCATAATTAAAAATTAACTACAAAACAGTGGAAGAGCATTCTGGGAAAGGCAGTCCTGTTTCACAAACACCTATCTGGTACCCTCTGCAAGGTGCTGTAGGTAAGAGGGGAGTTGCACAACCCCCATTTTCTTCTTTCACCATTTTATATCATTGCGCTTTATTATATTTAAAATCTATATATTCAGGAATTTCCTTCTTAAGGAATTTTATAATATCCATACCCAAGTGCATACTGTGATTTGTTCATTTTAAACAGCATTTATATGCATTTTTAAAAAATTGTGTTACTTAAAGCATATCCAATGATTTGCATGTGCATAGATGAGGATTGCTTTTATACATAATTCCCCACGTATTTTCACTTGAATATTTCCTGGCAGGAAGAGAAAATATATGTCTCTTTCATTGTACTAGGTGGTCTGTCCCTATTATTATTATTATAGGTTTATATAGACTATTTGTGCCAATTTCTCTTCTCCTTTATTATAAAGGTTCATACTTAACATTGGCCATTACTGGCCACCAGTTCTAGACACATAGATGTGCAGGATTGAATCAGAACAATATCATATGCTCTGGTGAAGTACACAAGTATTATTTTAAATTTCCATATTTTTTTCTTATTTTTTGCGTAGTGGCGTTAATATATATTATATTATCGGTTTCAACTTTTTCCTAAAATGCAAACTGAATTTGCATTTACGAACTTGAGACACAAACCTGTAAACGTTTTGTTGAAAGTTGGAGGCAAGTGATCAATTAGTCAAACCCGTAGTTACGGGATTTAAATGGAGCCAATGGAAACAGAGATCGTCATTATTGCGTGACAGAAAAATGGAGGTTGGATTTCAAAGTCTTACGGAGTTCAATTACGAGTTACGATCTGACCCACATTTTAGATACAATGCATTATTAATAAAGCCGTAAACATGATATTCTATTACATGTGAGTTACATTATATGTATTAACACATTGATTGCCAAGGTCGATATAACACAAAAATTAAACATGAAATAAAAGTATTTTTCGGAGCCGATTTGCAAGCTTGAGAATGTTGTTATATTAATTTTAGTACCCAACATCACTTTCCCTTTAAATAAAAGTACAGTAGTGTGATGATATTTGCATTTAAAGTGCTACGGATTGGACTTCATCCCCCTTGCGAGTCCTCTCTATCACTCTGCGTTTGGGCTCAATTTGCGTGTTACGGGGTTGAACGCAAGTAGCTTGGAATTGTAGTAATTACAGGCTTGAGAGAACAAAGGATTTGCGGCAGCAAAAGTTCCACGGCCCGTAGGCTTTTTGCTCCAAACCTGCAGATCGGCAGCAGCTTAATTTATTGGGCTAATTTAATAGCAGTAAGTCCTACTGGCTACATTACGAGCTACGGTTTAACACGTAAGGGTTTATTTTAATAGGGCTGTAAGTCAGGAGATCAGGTAAGCTCCAATCCTTTTGGAGGATACAATTCTTATGATTTGTAGGCGCCATTGTGTATAACACCAATAAACTGTTTAAAAAAAAAAAAGGCATTTTCTTCTGCCGTCAACTGTCCTTTAAATAAACGTTGCATATCTCTCTCAATAGTTTACTGAACTAACATTTTTATACTATGAAATATTTTCTTTACAACATCACTAACCACTCAGCTAAACACATTTATTTTTAGAAGGCTATTAAATTTGGTCACACTTGTATTTTCTAAAAGCTGCTTAACAACCTCACCAGGGCAACGTTGGAATTCGTTCGTGGCTATCTCTTCACATGCGCATCTACTGCTATGAACTGTTTAGTGAAAGCTTCAAGCACAATGCATATTTGTGGAGTTTTTCACAGCTTGGCTTTCCAGATGACATTTGAAAAGCTTATAAAGTTGTTTTATACCCCAGGGATGAGAATGTCTGTGGTTCTAAAAAACTAAAAAAAAAGTTAGTTAAGTCCAAAACAGTCTGTAACGCATTTCAAAAGGATAAGTTTTGAACATTAGAAAACATTTTTTTGAAGAAATAAGTGGTCTCAAATCCTGCATCTTATTTTTTATCCTGCAACAGAGGAACAAATTTGCAAACCTCATCAACAAATGTTCCTCTCTCCTCTAGAAAGGGGTGGTTGGCCAATCAAAATCTGTTCCTCTGATGGCAGACATATGCAGAGCTGACAAATACAATTTTTTTTTACTATTTAGTAGATATGACCCGAATTCTGATACAAAGGCGCTAAACTATGTGTATGTAGGCACAGGAAATAAAAAAATAAATGACCTTGTCACTGCTTAGTATATATGTATGTAAATGGGTCAAAATATTGAATGGTAGGGCTTATTGAAGTCATATGGCAATTAAATGTTATCTTGATATAAGCAAACCATTTAGTAGATATTACATTTTGGTACAAAGGGACTAAACCAGTGTATGTAGGCTTAGTAAAGCCCAGTGGAAATAATAAAGACTGATCTTGTACATGGACATAGTCACTGCTTAGTATATATGTAGGTAAATGGGGCAAAATATTGAATGATAGGGCTTATTGAAATCATATAACAATGAAATTTAGTAGATATGGCCTGAATTCTGATACAAAAGGTGCCAAATCTGTGTATGTAGGCTTGGTGAAGTACCATGGTAATGAAAAAGACTGACCTTGTTTAGTAGATGTAAGGCATAATCTGCTAAGGGAGGCCTGTGAAAGCCAAGGTGTGAGAAGTCTCTGAGATACATCCTCAAAGCTCGGGAGCCAAAATGAAATGAGGCTTGCAGGAAGAGGTGGGCAGGGGGTGCCTGACCACAAATATATAGTAATAATATTATTATTGTTTATTTGTGAAAGTGCCAACATATTCCGTAGCACTATACATACAGATGGAGGGCCCTGTGTTTGAGCTTAGAATCCAATGTCCATAGTGCTTTCCCCAAAGCTCCATGCAAGATTGACAACTTGCAGACTTACAATCTAAAGGTTTTGAGTGTGGTACAGGAGGGATGAGAAATGCAATGTGCATGTTAAGGAGACAGGTTATAGGCTTCTTTAAAACAGGTGTGTTTTTAGTGAGGTTTTAAAGGATTTGAAGCAGGAGGGTAATGTGGTGGAGCAAGGCAAGAATTTACAGAGAATCAGGGCAGTGCAAGAAAAGTCCTGAAGGCAGGAGTGGGAGGAGGTGATGAGAAGAAAGGAAAGAAGGACATTAGCAGAGTGAAGAGGCGGGGGGATATTTGGAGATGGGAGCAGAGATATAAAGGGGTGCAGTGTTGTTGAGGGCTTTGTAAGTTAAGGTCATGATTTTAAATTTTATTCTGGAGGCGACGGGAAGCCAGTGGAGTGTATAATATATATATATATATATATATATATATATATATATATATATATATATATATATATATCACATATTATAATTGTCTAACTACGATTCGTCGTCACGCTGCGTTGCGTAGTGTGTACGACTTAGCGATGAGCGCCGCAGGCGCTCTCTGCCCGGCGAGCCGTTAAATTGTAGCACTTTGGCAATGAGCGCCGCAGGTGCTCATTGCAGGCGAGGCTCGCACAGCGAGGCGAGCTGTTAAATCGTAGCACTTTGGCAATGAGCGCCGCAGGTGCTCATTGCAGGCGAGCCTCGCACAGCGAGGCGAGCCGTTAAATTGTAGCACTTTGGCAATGAGCGCCACAGTCGCTCATTGCAGGCGAGCCTCGGGTAGCGAGGCGAGCCGTTAAACCGTAGCACTTAGAAAAAAAATACGAGATGAAAAAAATTACGAGATAAGCGCCGGAACCAAAACAATAAAAAAAACACTAAATACACACTAAAAAATAAAATAAAGGTCACTTACAGCATGGGGAACCAGGCAGGACGTCTGGAAGTGAGTTGGAACTCCAATTTGCATCGATTTAGCCGAGTTACAAAGATCGAAAATCGGCTAAGCGAGAAAAAAATGGCCGCCGAAAAAAATGAAAACGAGGCTATACTACTACTAACTGTGTAAAACACAGCCACAGACGTATGTGTTTGAAAAACAACGAGATAAAGGATGCGGATTAAGACAATAGCGAGTACATTTTACGAAACGCAATTACAGATTTACGCATTAACACAGATTTAACGCCTTTGTCTCGCGCAACATCGGATTTACCGCCTAAACCAACGCATTTGATGAAATATAAGTTGAAAGTTACAAAAATAAAAATGTCAATTTTTTTTTTTTTTTTTTAATTTATTTTAAGAAAAAAGAAAAAAGAAAAAAAAGGGACAAATGCAGCGTCATGTTGTGTGGCAAACAAATGTCACTACATTTAACCGTCATTTGACCGTTTGACCATATTTACTGTTAAACCGTAGTACTTTAGCGGGCTTAGCGATGAGCGCCGCAGGCATTCATCGCCCGGCGAGCCTCGCACAGCGTGGTGAGCTGTTAAACCGTAGTACTTTGGCAATGAGCGCCGCAGAAAAAATGGCGGACGAACTATAACCACGGAAAACACGTAACGATAATCCGCTAAGACGCATACCACACATTATCCGCCATTTTAGGATAATGCGGAAGTACACAGCTACGTTAACCGTTTCAGCTCGCGCACGCACTATTACACTGCACACGTTCATCACGCTTACACAGCACCTCCACACCACTAATGCTGCAGCAACATCAACACAGATTGCCAGCTCTTCAACACAATGCATAAAAATACGTAAATTCATTTATTAATTTGAATTCTATATTTCAGTAGTACACAGAAAACAACATTAGCTACCTTACAATTCCATATGTATATTAATAACTAAACAACTTTTAAAACATACACATCTCATTGCTGTCATTTTTTGACGGACAATACGCTAATATATATATATATATATATATATATATATATATATACACATACACACACACACATATATATATATATATATATATATATATATATATATATATATATATATATATATATATATATATATATATATATATATATATATATATATATATATATATAGTATACTGGAAATGTGTTTCTTTTTTTTTTGTCCCCTCCCAAGGTCTGTGGCCGGATAAAATGTAGACCCTTAGGGAGAAGCTAGCAATAAGAACATTCAAACAGAGATAAAGGTACAAGTTTAGTGGATGGAACTATAAAAGCTGATTGACAAAAAAAAAAAAAAAAACTCTTCAACTTCAATTTAATTTTATTGTAAGAAATTCATTTTAACAACATAGCTGATGTTTCATTACGTCAGAATTCCCTATTTGAAACACATTTTCTAAAATTATAGCTTTTTCACAAAAATAAAAATATACCTGTGACAAAAACAGCAAAATATCTTGTAAAACGAATCAATCTTGGTTAGACAATGTCTGCACCTTTAAAAATAGCACATCAAGGAATTTGTGAAAAGAAAGAGAGATAAGACACATGCATTGGCCCATGTGGATTTCATGCATTATACGTGTCAGAGAGAAGGAGGTCAACTGTGCTATGTGTAGCAGCTCAGTGACAGTTGGGCGAGGAGCAGCAGCAAGAGGCCGACATACATTTTAGCTCTCAGAAGATATGTATTGAAGGCCATGGAAAACTGGGAAATGAAGGTGGCTGTTAGGTCGGTTGAAAGTAGCATCCTCTTACCAGGGACACTGATCCGATTCTAATCATTGGTTGTTTGTATTTAGTTTTAATGGACATAATATAAATTTGGACAGTAAAGATTCCAGCAGGTGAAGTGATAGAAGAACGGTTTGTGTTAGACACCGGACCTGCTTCACCAGATCAAATAAGACAAATATGGCACTTCTGTTGAAGAGGGGGGGATTATATTTTTTCACAAGTGGACAAAAAAAATACACAACTAAGGAAGTGACTATATATTTTAATGAGACAGATACAACGTTAAGATTACAAGAAGGTGAATTTATCTGAATTATACTCTTAATATTTAGGAGTCAGCTCCCTCTAGATGGTAAGCTCTTTGGAGGGCTATCTGTTGCATAAAATTGTCTATTGTCCTATTGAACAGTAATGTATTAATATGCTTGTATACATTTTTATAAATAATTTGTTATAACTTTGTCTTTTGTATTTACTGTGTCTTCATAAATCATGCCAACCCAGGCAACTTGGCTTATCCCGTTCAGAGGATGGCTGTATAAACGGTTTATTATACTAAACATCTATCTATGTGTAGGAGAGATATATAAAACACAACAACACACCAAGACTGGTGTATTCTTGGTGTTAAAAACGTTTTTTTTTTTATTTATTTTTTATTTTATTTTTTTATTTTAGTAAAAGGGCTGTATTGATTGCCTCATTGCTTACCAAAAAAGTAGTGTACCCTGCTGGTAAATTGTGGTTTGAGGAGACTATAATATTGACTTCTAGGAAAGGGAGGTTCTTATTTCAAGAGTAATAAAAAGCAGCAATTATATAAACAAACCAGCGTATTCAAATAACCAAAACATTTCCCCATGACTTCAATGATTATATTTAATAGGACACTAACTTGGGCTTGTCTTGGGGTCATGGCTGCATATTTTTCATGTCATCATATTGACCACGTGCAATACTTTGTTACAAGATTATGTTACGCAACTGATATAAAATTTCTACATCTAAAATGTGAGAACTGCTTAATTTGCTTTTTTTCTTCTGAATTAAGCATTTTAGGAGATTGATCAAACTAAAAAACAAAATAGAAAAGAAGGAACACAGTGGCCTTTATGTTCTACAACTGAAACAAAGTTATCTGTGTTACTGCTTGGAAAATAACCTTTTACCCACAGGCTGGCTTTAACATGTCTGTTTGCCACTAAACAATCTAATTTTAATAAAATGTATCCTTTTTAAAACCATGTTGACATTAAACCAGTTTGGTTATAAGCAAGCGAAACTGAACAGAATAGAGAACAGGGTACACCAATTTGGGTTAAAGGCAGATAGTATTTTTTGTTTTAAACTTAGCAATACAACATTATCACCAGCAGTTAAATTTAGTAGATGACAAAAAACAAATAAAGTTATTACAATTTTACCTAAATAGCAAGAAAAAGCAGAAGCTCACGTCACTCACACACTGTACTGTGTGCAAACATTGGTAGATTATGGCCACTTCATTTAATCCATTTGGTATGGCAGCAATGAGACATTGTTCCTCCATGCTATTTACCGTATCATTAAAACTAAGTTTTTATGTTATTTATTTGCTACCTATGTACCTACTGTTAAAGCTGGCAAAAAAATGTTTACTTCAAGGAAAATGGTTGACCAGGTCTAATATGTCCCTGTATATGTTCTGTAGTGCTCTGGAGTAGTGTCAGTAGAGGAAGCCGCAAATAGGAATGTGTGAATTTAGTCTCTTAGGCCCTCATTCAATTGCAATTCGGCCAATTGAATAAGGCTCTAAATAAGCACATAACATATTTTTTTAAAGAAGTTTTTAGTTAGTAAACATATATCTAAAAGCAAAGTTTTCACTAACTAAAAAATCAACTATGTGCTTATTTAGAGTCCTATTCAATTGGCCAAATCGCAATTGAATGAGGCCCTTAGTATTTGAAGAAAAGTAATTTGTATGAATGGTTGATAAACTTTAAATCAGGATTTTGCGGGTTCATAGGCATGTGGGTCATTGCGTGCAGCATCTTACAAGACGTAATTCACAAATGCATCTATTTTGTACAATGAAGAGAAGATGGGTAGGGGAGAGATAGTGCACCAATTCCTATTGCTGATAAACAAGGTATATAAAGCCCATACCCAGCGTACATGCAAATTGAGATTCAACTCAATAATATGAGGTATATGAAGAGCTTCCCAACACGTTCCTTCTACTCAGTTGGTACTCCACATTCTGTATCGGTCAAGGTGTGAACTCTATGTTCCAATTTATGGTGTTGTTTATGAATATGGGTAATAATTGTATCGCTATGCCGGTGTAGATGTAGTTTATAGCATATATCTATTATAACATACATCTTTCTTGTAGTATTATAGAACCACAATCAAAATAGAATATGCTATGCCAATTTAACAATGAAATAAATATAAAAAACAGTGTGTTTAATATATATAGCTGATCAGATGTGTTATGCCACTTCGATTTGTACCTTTTTAAGGATCAAATCACTTGATGTTGAAAAACACTATGCGGTGCTCCTTATTGTGTGTAGCTACACACTACTCCTATAAACTTTACAAGTTTGTCGAACTTGGTATTTTTAACAATTAAAATGATACTAAGAACATTTTTTTTTTTAATTTTCACTGTTATATGTGTATAAAATAGCATAATAAACATTATTACCAGAGAAAAAGATATATAAAAAAATCTACAGTCAACTATAGTAAGGAAAAAATACATCTGATTTATTTTCTTTAAATGTGATCAAGAGGCTAAGGCCCTCATTCATTTGCAATTTGGCCAATTGAATAGGGCTCTAAATAAGCACATAACATATTTTGTTTACAGAAGTTTTTAGTTAGTAAGCATCTATCCAAAAGCAAGGTTTTCACTAACTAAAAACTTCTTTAAAAAAAATATGTTATGTGCTTATTTAGAGCCCTATTCAATTGGCCAAATCGCAATTGAATGAGGGCCTAAGAGTTTAACTAGATAAGCAGAAGTAAAGTGTTAGCTGAGTGCAGGGGGGATGATGAGATGAGATGTGCCAAGTGTTTTTTAGCTCCTGTCACATTTTATGTAATTCTCCAAAAGCAAAATAAATCCTCTCCTCCGTATAAGTGGTCTCCTTTTCTATTTGATTTAAACATTTCCCAGATCACACTTAAAAAACAATACTGTACATCTCAGTGCATCCTTCTGAAATAAATAAAACATTTGAGTTGCTGGGGATTTCAGATGAATTTGAAGTACTTTTGCAAAAGCTCTCTTCTACTTGAACTTATTTTTAATACCACAGTGGTCAGGAGAGAACCACATAGCTTGAAATTCTGGCAGGCCTGTGCTGAAACTGATCAGACATAGTCAGGGTTTTGGAATTCTAACCCAGAGGTCAGTCACTGCTTTCCAATCAAAGCATTACTAGAAGTCACTGCTACTGATCAGTTTTCTTCTTGGCCACATATAGCAGGTATTGGTGGAAATGTAACACCGTAGCGAGTGGAACTTCTAAAAGTACACTCTGGATTTCTTTCGAGTAAGCCTTCCACAGGAATGAGCCTGCACTATCAAATAGGGCAGTGTCTGCCAACCTACTTAACATCCCCAGCACCTATAGCAGCTTGCTAGATCTCTTGGAATGTCATCAAGCAAGCAGCTGACCTTTCCCAAAGCCTTCCAATAATTCTCTAGTTTCTTCTAATCCTCAGACGACAAAAGTATTTAGGGGGAGCCGTGGCTGTACAAGGAAATTGACAGCTATCTGATACCAAAGAGAAGCAGGTATATATCTTTATAATTATAATTCACTTATATGTTAAATAGACAGAATAAAATGCAGGCCCACAATCAATTATATTATTCTTCTAACATAAAATATTTCAATTCACTCATCTTGGTATCAGATTTCTTTTTTTAATTAAAGGGATATACTGTAGAAGTCTTTAATAAGCAGCCATGAATTCAAGAAACCGTAAAGACACACATTTTCTGTCCTTTATTCAACGTAACTTTTAATTTTACATGGAAAATGAGTGATGTGAGGTCCATTAATTTTACTTTTCAGACCTTAACAAGAGAATGTCTACAGACTAGGAGTAGGAAGTGCTCGACTATTCAAAACAGTGTTCTGTAGTATACAAAATGGCTGACTAAAGAACTTGATTAAACAAAAAGCAGTGCAGAAAGTAGTAAAATAAGCTAAAGGAAAGTGTTTGCTTTATATCTAGCTGCTACATGCAACACATTTATTGATGACTTGTGAAGTAATCATTAAAATAAATAGCAGTTATACATAAACTTATCATTTAGAACAGAGCTCCACAAATGTAGGGTGCCAAGACGCCATGGTGATTCAAAAAATCCATAGTATTGCCCAGAGTAAAGTCTGTAGGCATTGTTACCATCAGTTCTCACATATTTTGCTAGTTAATGAAGGACAGGAGTGGGTCTGGGATGGGATGGAATGTGTCCTGGGGTCCAGATGAAGTGCACAAGACTTTGCCGTGCCCCCTCCAGCTAAGCATGTGGAGGAGAGAGGAGCAAGACTTTGCTCCGCCCCCTCCAGCTAAGCATGTGGAGGAGAGAGGAGCAAGACTTTGCTCCGCCCCCTCCAGCTAAGCATGTGGAGGAGAGCGGAGCAAGACTTTGCTCCACCCCCTCCAGCTAAGCATGTGGAGGAGAGAGGAGCAAGACTTTGCTCCACCCCCTCCAGCTAAGCATGTCGAGGAGAGAGGAGTAAGACTTTGCTCCGCCCCCTCCAGCTAAGCATGTGGAGGAGAGAGAGAGGAAGGAAAATGTGCAGCTCCTGCTGAGGCAACCTGAAAATTCACAAAAAATGCATCTGCTTAAAGAAGCTTATCACCTTCAGTGTTAATATGTACAACTGTGTGCTCTGCAGAATTAAACAACCTCCACTTACATCAGCCTACTGACTTATTCACTGACTGCTTGCCCCTCTCACCCGCATGTCTCACAGCCCACCCGTACCTTCTAGATTGTAAGCTTTTCAGAGTAGGGACCTCGTTTTTATTGCACCAAGCTGTCCGCCAACCCATTTGTATCTTTTGTATCAAATTTGTATTGTGCCACCTACACTTGTAATTTGCCATTTGTACCCACTCTACTTTATTCTACTTTGTAAATATAAATAGTTTTATGGAAAATGCTGGCGCTTTATAAAAAGTAATAAGAATAAGTACCATATTTTTCTGTGTATAAGACAATATTTTTTGCCAAAATGTTAAAAGTTTAAAAAAGGGGAGTTGTCTTATACACGGAATACAGCACAGCAGCAATAATGCAAGAGGCCACTAGATGGCGATGTGGCCGTTGTAAGACAGGAGAAATGATCGCACGTATTGTAAATGTATATTCTATAACTTTTTATTGTGCTACGCATATAATTAAGTGCACTTTCTGTCATGATTTTCAGATTTCCATTACAGCTTAATATCCCTGTGAACACATCACTTATTACTGTGTAAAACCGGAAAAATGCAATGCACGGCGCGACTGGGTAATAATTGATGTGGTCACATGGATATTGAGCTGGAATGGAAATCAGTGTAAATCATGACAGAAAGTGCACTTAAATATATGTGTAGCACAATAAGAAGTTATAGAATACACATTTGCATATTTATTTATTAATTAATTTTGGGCTCAAAAAATAAGGGTTGTCTTATACATGGGGGAGCCTTATACACGGAAAAAGACTGTAGTTTTATGTATTTATATACATACCCCCACCAGCAACAACATTTTTGCTGGTTCTTAAATTTTGTAGTTGTTTCCTAAATATGGTACAAAGGTATCAAGCCCTGAATTAGCAGGTCAGAGGAAGAGAAGTGGGAAATAATTCCCTCGGTGATCACAAAATTATGCTTTCTAAAAACTATTCTCCCTCCTATTTTATGGAAAGTTAAAAAAAAAAAAAAAACTTGCATGTTTGGAACATGGGTTTAAATTAATCATGGAACATTTAGAAAGTCAGTGTTCCTTTAACTGGGTTTAAAAATTTAGCACAAGCTGAAGTCACATCTTTCTGTGACAGATCCTCACACCAAGACGCAAAATTCAGGAAGTTCTAAAACAGAGTTCTTGGAGTAATTGGCCATTTATAGCACACACATTAGTAAAGATGTGGTACCTATGTCTGCATTTGATGAATTGTGGCAGAAGTATATTAAGAGAGTAAACTACTATATATTGAACATTCAGTGAACAGACATTCCTAGAGTCCATGAGGACTATGTCTTAATTAGTTTGAACAACCTAACATATTCCATAGCTAATGGAACACAACAGCTTTAGAGTACATTCATTTAATAAAGACCTATTGGTGTATACAGCATTTCGGCCTGTACCTCTTTGGGAGACCCAGTTTGACTGCCAAGAAAACATGTAGGGCTCCCCATTTTTAACATTAACATAAATTACCAAAGTGTGTATCTGCATTTTTAAATGTCATTTTTTAACAAGTATGTAAACGCTGTTTTTCACCACTGAAACCTTCCAAACAGTCCCAGGAAAGGTCTGCTCCCTGTAGCTCATACATACAATATGTCTACAGCACTAGCCAATGAAAGACTGCATCTCAGCAGCAACTTTTAATGCATAGCACAAATGTGAGATTACAGTCTTGCTTTAAGTTAATATTTATCTGTCCTTTGCAGCCCCCAAATGTACATTCTTCCACTTGTTTTATGCTTTTCTTTGAAGTTAATGAAAAGGTTCACAATAAACTTGGTTATAGGGATTTAAAAATAAATAAAAAGGCAATTTTAACAACTAGAGTCTAATTGTTTGTTGGGGTGCAAGTTAAGCAGAATGGACACTTTAATTCTACTTGTTAGTAGTAAAAGCAAAATAAACTGTTTTGCATGTCTAAAATGATCACTCTGTGGTATACAGTAATTACATTTCCTTTTCATGACTTTCTCAGTTATTAGCCGTGTTCAGCAATAATGAATGAATTTAGAAATGTGTTATAAATAATACACAAAATCCGTGGGGACTGGGTTCTGGCTTACACCCAAACCCTCTCCTTTATCTAATCTAAACTCACTGAAACAAGGCTATTTGAAACCCACACATAGGTATACAAACAGAAGACTGTAAACAAGAAGGTCCTTAGGGGGCCTATATTACTAAAGTACCTTTAATTGTCTAAATACTAATGTGTGCAACTACTCTGTCAGGGTTATCAGTTATGAGGCTAAAAGCAAACATAACAACAGGCACACAAGCAAAAAAAATGGTATAAGCTCAGTAATGGGCAAACTGTTTGCAACAGTAAAAAAAAATGAATATGGTCTTTAATTTAAAGCAATTATTTTTCAATGGAGGCAGTCATAGTTTTTCTTATTAAAGGGAGTCTGTCACCCCTAAATCAAAGGTTATTTTTAAATAGCATGAAAAAACAGGTTAACCATTTTTTTTTTCTAAAGTGAAGCATTAAAGAGAAATTTGGATCTTGCTTATTATCCTTGCACAAATTGGCATGTGCGCGCATCTATCACGTGCGCACCACCAGCCGTGTGCGCGCATCATCCAGGGACCTTCCTGCGGCTGCACGGGAGAACGCGCTGTGCTAGCACCTAGTGTATGTCTATATGTCACTCACCTTTCTGTGGTCTCTCCTGTGCACAGCCAAATTGGGGGGGGGGGGGGGGGGGGGTTAGGAGATCATAATGGGGGTCCCCCATTCTGTTCTCCTACTTCTCCCCCAGGTCCCCCATTCTGATCTACAACCCCCCACCCCCAGGTCCCCCTTCTGATCTCCTACCCCCCACCCCCAGGGCCTTCTTCTGATCTCCTACCCCCCCCACCCCACCCCCAGGGCCCCCATTGTGATCTCCTATCCCCAGGTCCCCCATTCTGATCTCCTATCCCTAGGTCCCCCATTCTTATCTCCTACCCCCACACCCTCAGGTCCCCCATTCTAATCTCCTACAACACCCTTTCTGCTTGTATATCATTGTTGTAACTGTAACTGTAGTAATCCACCTTAAGTGGACAGAGCCTGTGTGACAGAGCACTGGGAGGGGTGTACAGCACTTCTCACTCCGGACCAGCCTTGCACTGGTGAAACACGCAAGATCCCAAAACAATGTCACCAAATGTTATCAAGAATTTTGATATTTTCCTCCAATCCACTATTATGATGCTAAACAGCTCAGGAATGATTCACTACACATAAACAAGGCTAGAACAATGTACATGCACATTGTAATGCTCTTTAGTATGAAACCAACTTTCTGTTGGGTTGACAGTGTCCTTTTAATCTGGTTTGTTCCTTGTATGTTCATTGGAAGCAGATAAGGTTTCAGTTGATCTTATTAATCAATAAGTTAATCTCATTGTAAATTGCATACCTATGGAAAACCTTATCTGAAGCTTAGGTCCATTCCTAGGTGACAAGTGTAGGCAAAAATCGAGCAAAAAGAGACAAATATTTGATAAAAGTTTATTACTCAAGCAATCCTAGTAGCAATGCTTCATTAAAGATAATGCACCCATATAAAAAAACATCCCCTCAGAAGTTGTCGATTCCCAAGATTCCTTCCAGTGCAAATGATAAATTCATATTTTTTGTACAGAACAATACAATTGCTTCTTAGTGCAGCAGCCATTTTTATTTCTTTTTTATTCCCGTTACATTAGCAAGAACATGTATTTCAGCATCTTGGGTTTCCTAAAACGTACGCCTTTAACTATGTGTTGTGTGTGTGTTAGCAAGGACTTCTAAGAGGATGCAAAAAATTTTTATCAATTAAAAAAAATTATATTTTAAAGATGAAAAATAACAAATATCAAAAAGTAATTGTCACGACCTGCTTCTTCAATGGGGCTTGATAAGAACCTAGTTCAAACCTACCCTAGCAGGACCGTGTGGTTCATATCACCTTTGGTACAGAAGATGGCCTCAGGATAGAGACAGCGCCCAAGAATATGTGCAGATGATAGGCACACAATAAATAGTTCCATGCTTTGTTTGGACCTTATCAGCCTTATTAAATTGTGATTCTGCAAATTGAAACTAGCACTATTTAAGCACAGAGCATATTTTTTTTAAATAAGTTTTTAGTTAGTCTAGACCTTGCTTTCGATAGAAGTTCACTAACTAACAACTTCTGTAAAAAAAATATGCTCTGTGCTTATATAGAGGCCTTTTCAATTTGCCAAATCGGAATTTTGGGTTTGGGCTGCGGCACTGGTGTGCGTGCACTGACATCACGCGCAGACTGTGTTATGCAGGCGCGTGTCACAGCGGCATCTAGTGGCAGGAAGGTACTAAGCAAGAGCTGGAGCAATGCAGGCGTTTGATACACGGGACAGAGGTACAAGGTTGGCTGGCCCTGGGGGTGTAGGAGAGCATAATGGGGGAGCTGGGGAGTGAGGGGGGGTATTGGGGTGTAGGAGATCTTAATGGGGTTGCAAGGGGAGGTTGGGTGCAGTCTTGGGCGCTTGGCCGATGCAATAGCTTGCAGAATATCTAATATGCTATTTACAACAATCCCTATAACATAAAACATAATTTGTACCAAATCATAAACAATATAAGTCCAACTGGATTGCACAGGGCAGGAACTGGTCATCTCAGGCTTAGGCACATTATTCTAGCAAACTCTCTAGACTCTGGGGATGACAACAAGTAGCATAGGTACCCTGGCATTCTAAACTATACAGAACATAAACCAAGATACATAACATAGAAGTGTAATCATATTTTAACCATAAGCACTAAGAAATGCATAACCATAATAATAAACAGGATAACTTCTTACCAGTTCAGGCCCAAGCCATGGTCCAAAAAAGTCCAGTCAGGCGCTGGGCATGATAGTAATAAACATGTTCTTTCATAGTCTCTGCCAAACAAGCTGTACTTGTGCACTACAGTGGTGCTTTAAATGTGCACAATGAGATACACTACAGAGCTGTGGCAGAGGTTGTGAATGGAGGGGCCCCAGTGCAAAATCATTTGGTGGCCCCCTTGCAACATTCCTATCCACCCTGTAGGGGTCAATAAAAATGCAAACTTATATATAGACTGTCCGATTACAACTAAAGTGATCAGATCAACTTTATGTAAAGTAATCACCCACCATTATTTTCTAATAAATTATGATTCCTCATTTATTGGCAGCAGCAAAGGGCCCCTACCCAGTTGTGGGCCCGATTGCATTGCACCTGCTGCACCAACAGTAGCACCACAACTGCCTCTTCAGGGGGGAAAGCAAGTCAGCAACACACGCTGTTAAATACATGCTTGAGGCCTATACTTATTTATTTGCATTGTTTGTTATGAAAGCCTACTCTGCTGCAGTCAGCTGAGCTGAGGTAATAAAATATTTCAAAATAACTCTAAAGTCATCAAAAATAATAAAACAATATTTTTTTGGTTCAAAGATGTTCAGTGAAAACTAGATTAAAAATTGTAGATATCCTCACAGCACCACATTATATGATTAAAAGCTACAGAAAAACTAAAATTCAAACAATAACTTCACAAAAAAAAAATGTAAAGCCCTAACTTTATCTGGAACTATTTACTGCAGTGATCCATGTCTTTTACTTAGCTGCTCCTTTCTGTTGCGGTCTCAGGAGGGTGTGTCCTTTTAAACTAATAAGCTTTTTAACAGTCCTCATGATGTTGCATAGTGCAGATATGAACCCCCTGAGCACACTTGCATAAACACAGTAACCCACCCAATTTGCCCGCCCCAAAAAATATAATTTTCTCAATTTTGAAGCAATATGACACACTGTGCATATCTACCGTAATAATCACTCTTCTGGGTCTCTTGCCTTTAGGTCTCTACCTATTCTCATGCACACTGCTTTGATAACTGATCAACCTATCCTCTAGTGGGCTGTCAGCCCTGCATATCCCCCAGTATGGTTGGTCTCATTACTGCTCACTGATCGAGCAGCAGTGTTTCCCTTCACTCCCCCTCTCTCTTCCACTGTTCGGCTGGGATAGCACCCCCAAGCTGTTGTGTTTCCCTTCACTCCCCCACTGTTTACCTGGGATAACACCCCCAAAGCTGTGCTCTGTAGACTATAATCTACAAATAAAGGAACACACACTTTAGAATATATAAAATAGAGATTTAATTTTGGTCGCATTGTTGAGCATTTGTCAAGGCTTGCATTAACTTATGCAGTGGATCAAAAGAGTTTATTTTAAATATAGGAATACAGTAACCCTCTAAACACACAGCTAAATATAACCAGACCAGTATGTTTTAGTCATAGCCATTTAATATCTTAGTTGATGAGAATACATAACATATGAACGTGACTTTTTGAATTATTCCAAGTGTTATATTTCATAGAGGATCACATGCTTCTGCTGTCTTTGTCAGGTCTGTAAGTCACTTTATTTACTTAATGCAGTAGCACACAATGAGGCTCTACTTGGGACAAAACAAACCATTTTTTTCATGCACATTCATCAAACAAATCAATACAACGCTCCCTTAGTTCCATCTCTTTTTCAAGTAACATTGACCTTTTCATTCTGTTTATGTATAAGCAACAATTACTGAACAAGTTATTAGTAGCAATACAATTTTCTTTTAAAAAGGTACGGCATTGTGTTCAAGAGGCTCTAGGCTTTAGCTACAGTGGTCCTTTAAATTATATATCTGGGATAATTGCTTATGTCTCTTAAAAGGACCACTGCAGTTTAAAATAAAGAGCACGTGTTGGACAAATATATACTAAACTAATATCAGCAGCTTTGTAAGTCATGGACTTAAAACAGTTTGGGGAAAATCTGATTATTTGAAGAGAGTTTATGAACACATGTATCCCTATTTTGTTTTTTCATTACAACCTGAGAGCTGGATGATGGGGGTATGAATTTGTAGTTACTATATAAATTTGATCGCCAGTTTCTGGGGTCAGGAAGGAATTTTGCTTTTTTTCCCCTTATGAGACTATTGGCAAAGTTTCAATGTTTTTTTTTTTTCTCTGGATCAATTAACAATTAATAATAAATAGTCCACATATTAAAAAGATCAATAGAGATCTAAAAAGGTTGAACTTGATGGACTAACTCTTTATTCATCCTCAAATACTATACTATTAATAATTATTTAACAACAAATTAATTAATAACTAATCCGCATATTGCAGATCAGAGGAGATATTAACAGGTTGAACTTGATGGACTGAAAGTCTTTTTTCAACCTTAATTACTATGTAACTATATATATTATATATTTGTATGTGTCCCTTCAATCAGCTCATTTAAAGGGTCAGATGGGTGTTTGAAGATACAGTACCTTATTTACTAAGTGGTGCTATATCACAGTCAGCTGCTATGAGACTTTATCAGGCTTCCTGTCACTGAAGTAAAGAGAACATTTTATTTCTCAAAAAATATTTGCGGTTATCTTTTTTTTGTGAAATCATTTTCAATTCTTTTGTTGAAAGTTCCTGTATTTCTCTATTTAGTGACAGGAGTTGAGTTTCTTTTCTATGCTAGTGATACGCTATTGCACAGACTGAGAATTCAAGAAGCGTAATAACATATTGTGGGACTTATGGTTGAATATGAAGCCCAGGGTATTACTAGTTTAATTTCTAAGTAAAAGGTGATAATTTAGACTTTATTGTAATAAGTAAACACCACATACTGTAAATGCAGGGATCAAAATAGAGAATAAAAAAAAAAAAATCAAAACTGCCAGACTTTAAATACTCAATAAGCAGGACTGGGAAATTGGGTATACAGGAATACCACGCTTTGCACTACCCCATTGAGCGCAGATTCAACATAATGCGTTTTGCATTATATCTTACGAATTAAATCCCGTTGCGGGCATTTAAAATTGCACCTAGGGCACTTTTTTCGCTATAGCTCTGTTCAGCGCTATGGCATTAAAATGCCCCATTTAGCGTGGTTTTCGCATAATGTTCCTGCATGTAGGAACGCATAATATATATATATATATATATATATAAACACACACATATACATAAGCTTATGCATGTCCCTGCTCAGCTTCCCAGAATGCAGTGTAATAATTGCTTTTCTCAGAAGCAGGTTTTTTAACTGAACACAGATGTACTATTTAGTTACTGTACGGTGGAGGCCTTCTATCGCTCTTTTGCTCACCATATGTTAAATAATTGTTGTGGTGAACTACCTACTCATAAAAGGTCCACAACACAAGCTGAGATCCCGCTCCAAGCTGATGATAGCCAGTAAGCTTGAAACCGCTGTATGTGGATAGGATTTTCAGCTTGTGTATAATCCAACCTTGGCTTTGCATAAAGGCTGTGTAATACAGCGGTCATAAGCTTAAAGGAAGACATGTTTGAAATGGTTTATGGATTGAAGAGGGAGGCATTTGTGGGCACATTTGTATGGCCCTGCTCAGCTTCCCAGAATGCAATGTAATAACTGTTTTTCTCGGAATTCTGAGCTGGAAGCAGGTTTTTTAACCTTTTTCAGACATTCAAATGTGAGCACAAATGTACTATTTATTTACTAATATATATATATATATATATATATTATATATATTTACTAATATATATTAATATATATATACATACATACATACATATACACATACACTCTCAGTTATCCGGCCCCCATGGGGATTGGTAGATGCCAGATACATGTAGTTTCTGGTTGCTTGAGAGTTACTATTAAAATGGCCTATATTAGTTGCACATAGTATATTTGTCCGTGAGGGCTGCTCTAGCAGCAGCATCTTTCACTTCTCACTTACACACAGGTACGTTCGGCTGAAGTGTGCAGTGCTGAACCCGGGGAATGTAACCCCAACACTGGCTCAGTCACTCATGTCTGTCTGCTTCCAGGTAACACTGAATTGCAGAGATGTACAGTTGATGACATCTAGGTGCCTGTCAGCATTTTGTGGCATGACAACCTGGCATTTGTTGAGCACTGTAAATTACATTTTTTATTTAAAGTACAGTATAAACATTTTTTTTGGTTGCTTGAGAGTTCTGGTTGTTGAGTTCCAGTTATCTGAGAGTCTACTGTATATACTACTCTACTGTATACTCCGATTATTCAACTAATATATACTGTATGGCTCACATGATTTGTCAAGCCCTGGCTTAGAGAGTCTGAAACCACTTCCATATACAAGAATATGATGCTTTTAACATTTTACGTAATTATACATAGGCTATTGGACGTGCAAGATTATAGTTAGTACCTGCATACCTTTACACCCCCCACCCCCCCACATACCTTGGGTTACATTGTGCTTACTCAAAAGAATGAAAATATCTAGTTCTCAGCGGCAGGGGGTGGAAGTTCTCCCATACCCCACCCATGAAATGCTACCACCTGACCTTAGTGTGTTTGAAGTCATAACCGGCTCTGCTAAGAACAAATGGTTATAGGCATTATGTGAAAAATTACAGCTGTCTGTGAGAAGCAAAGCTTCCATCTTCCCAACAATTAATAGTGTCAGTATGTCTTCTTACTCATTGTCTTCAACCATAACAACATGTTTGTGTGTCAGTCTGAAATAATGTGATGGAAGATACAGATAAAAACAACTCTATTGTCTTCAAACAATCATCAGGGAAGGTTTTATTGACAAGCTTGAATGTAATCTTTTATTTTATTTTTTTTCCACCAAGGAAATTACTAAAAAAAAATACGTCTTAAACATCTAGGGCCCGATACAATTGCAAGCCCACAACTGGCGCGATGTAGGTCGTATGTCTGAGAGCTATTCAATTAAAGGAGCCTGCAAATAACTGGCCCAAAGCTGACTCCGTGAACCATGCACTGGTTCTTAGCAGTTCAGGACGGATACATGATCAATTAAGCAAGACCGTAACCTCCCATTTCGAATCAGCCAATAAAAAAATGAGACCATCATTATTACGGCAGTAAAACATGGAGGTTACATGTCAATCAATTAGGTTCGGCGGTCCGATATGCAATCATACTCGCAAAATACAGAATTATGAAAATGAATGCCCACACTGTTCTAGTACATGTGGGTGGCCTGATATGTATTAACTCATTGATAAGCGAGATCGATTTATCCAAAAATTAAACATAAAAATACATTTTATATACTGCAGATCTGGGAGCTTCAAACGGTTGTGCAATTCCGGAAAAGATAACCATGCATATGACTACACACATTTTTTAACAGAGGCAATTGACTTTGCTAATCTGTTGTGTCACTAGGTTAACAGTTATAGGCCTACTGAAAGTGCTTGTACAAAGGAGTGCAAGCTCACAATAGAAGCAATGTGTAACCTTTTCTGTACCCAAAGTTCCCTCCATGAGGGTGGCAAGACCTTTGGGTGCACCACACATACGAGCCTTCAAAATCGTACATCAACAGCAGTGTGCTTGACAAAAGGAAGAAGCGACACCAGCGCGTCCCACAGATCAGTGACAGTCACAGATCTCTGACAAGTAAAGAGCTTGTGTGGAGATGTGTGGATGGCGAGGGGATAGATGTCTGGATGGGCAGGGGGATAGTCAGGGGATGGATGTGTAGGACAAGCCAAATATATCTGCAAGCCATGAGTAACTGCGGAGGTAGGTGTAACACAGTTTTTCATATTGAAAGATCATACACATCCATCCCATAACTATCTCCACATCCATCCCCCTGCCAATCCACACTTCTATCCTCTGGCCATCCACAAACCCATCCACACACAAGCTATTTACATGTCACTGATCTGTGGGACGCGCTGGTGTTGCTGCTTCCTTTTGTCAAGCGCGCTGCTGTTGGTCTGCGCTTTCGACGCCGCACAAATAAGGGCGCGCACATCTGGTGAACCAAAGGAGGGTGTGCCATCTATGAGTTCTACACTTCCTCACAAGTTGTTTTCAATTTACTGATAAGACAAAGGTGGATCAAAAAGTGTAATATGACATCTTTTTGCAGAGTGGCAGAGTTTATTGTAATTAATATTATTTGTTGCACATTAAAAAAAACATCTACTGTACAGCTCTTAAAGGCCAGTTAATTCCGCACAACTTGGTGCACACCACTGTAAAAATTATCCTAAAAATATTTTGAAATATTTTTTTAAATAGGTGCTTTTTCACAGAAAAATAAATAAATTAGGTGTATGTTTATATGAGTCACTGGCAGTGCCCCCAGACAAACTCACAGCAACAGCTCTGTGCAGTGAGCATAAGCAGAAAAAATAGATAACCCTTCATAAACTCATCTTTGCATATAAAGAACTGCTGGAATCCGCTAAAGAGTACAGTTGGGGGTTAACATCTCCTGCTACATATAAGTCTTTGTATTCACGCACGCCATGATCATGGAACAGTCAGGTGTGCGTTTGTAAACAGACTTACGATTTTAGTTTTTTAGGTGTTATTAGTGTAATAAAAAAAAAAAAAACAATAGATCATGTTGTTATCAATCTTGTGCTCTTTCACACCATGAAGAACACTTATAGTGAGGTAAATGGCCCTTTAAAATGCGCAAAAGTAGGTTTGTGACTACAGTGGCTTTTTGATATATCAGAGCCTATATATATATATATATATATATATATATATATATATATATATATATATATATATATATATATATATATATATCTCCAAACAACAAATATTTACAATAAAAAAGGGTGTCCTGTGTACCTTTAAATTTAAACATCTTGACCAGCACCACATCTAGCAGTAAGTCTAATTATTGGTAGCTATACAAGAGCAGATTCGCCTCGTTTGATAAGAAGAGAAAAACATGTTAAGAAAGCTGTTTACCGAGACCAGCACAGCGAGACGGACACAATGAAAATTACTAAATTGTCCCGACTTGAAGCAAAAATAAAATCATGTGGGAAAATAAGCATGTGACAGGAGCAGCAGTGTTCCCTGAAACATCTCTCAATTACATTTTATATGCTTTTTAGTTACTTTGTTTAATGCATTTTACTTTTTTATCCCTTTTATTTTGAGGAATAATCATACTAAAATAGTAAAAACTAAAAACTGTTTAGTCTTAAAGAAGAAAATATGAACAGAGGATTATGGTGGTGCTAAAAGCAACACTAAACATTGTGGTATGGTAAAGAATTGTGGTAGGAGTTATTCTTCCGAAACAATCTGCATTTTATCTAGACTTCAAAATAGAGAGAGACAGACAGACAGACAGACAGACAGACAGAGAGAGAGAGAGAAAGAAAGAGACAGACAGACAGAGAAAGAGGGAGAGAGACAGACACACATACTAGTGGAATTTAAAGGGTGGAAAAAAGCCAAAGTTCTAAATATGTGATCATTTACAACTGCAGGCAATGACGCGTACTGTATCGGTTAAAAATGCATTTTCTTCCAATGAACTTACATTGAAATTGGCTTATTTCCGTGTCATTCAGTCTTTCTGATCCACCCACAAATCATAGTATCTTTGCTCCTTATCATAGGGTCATTATTGCCATTAATTGCCAAATAGCCTCGGATAGGTTTGACTGTATTGCTTCCAATTTAAAGCTATATGCATTAACACATGTGCAGATCCCAGAATAATTAGCCTAACTAGCCTAGTTTGTTAACTAGAATATTCTGCTCTGAAGGAGCCATTGATTTGTTTGATTAGCTGCTTACAAATAGAGCAGGCCTTGTAAACTGATATAATTTCCATTTTATTAAGAGACTTGGCACTCAAAGTTTTTATTTCATTTTCAGAAGCAGTTAAAAGACAAAGAATAAACTCCTCTACAGAATAACTGAATGTAATAATTAACAATTAAATACTATCCAGGTACAACGTTGATTTTCTGGCACCCTTGGTTCTAAAGCCTTACCAGACTACTCATTTTGCCGGACCAACAGAGGTCACGTAATAATTCAACAATACTCCTCTGACCACTAATTATACTTCTCCTGTGTCTCTAAAGTAATCATGGACTGATAGAAAGTTAAATAAAACAAACATTAAATGGATTTCAGCAATATTTAATTCATGTTTAATTTACAATAGTACAGCTGAACTATTCTTATGGTCTTAGAATATCAAGCACACGCTATTAATTTTGTCAGATTAAAAGAGGTGCCAGACCATCAGTTAGACCAAAATCGATATTGTATTGTTTTTTTTTTTAAACATTTTGCCCAGTATCAAGTCTAGTTCTTAAAAAATATATATTAAAAACAAAAAACTATAATTCTTATTATTTGGCCAGGAGTTGTGCAACCTATGTAGAAAATGTATAATATTTTAGTAAATTAAATCCTTAAAGCATCTTCTCCCACTGTTCAGAGTTAAATAATAATTCTCCACCAATGTAACTTAAATGCAAATATATGCCATAAATTCACTCGCAGTTCTTTATTGATATATTCCTAATAATTTCAGTTTCACATAGAAAGTATATTGTGAAAATGACTAGATAAGCTGAAAAGACACACATCTGGGAAGGCTGGCGGGAATCTAACAGAAACCTCGTAGAAGCCATGCCGTGCAGTAAAATTAAATCAACTTGTATCATAGAGAGGAAAAATCTGGCTAATGGATAAACGCTTTGCACCAAGTTGCAATAAAGGCATTTAATTTCCCTCTAGAATTTCTGCACCTTGTTTATAAATTACTGCATACAAAACATACAAATTTTAAATATATTGTTATAATATAATAAAATGGAACACGGCACCTCAAAATAATTGTAATAGTTATCTAGTGTCATCAAATACAGAACTCATCTGATAAACCATTTATAACAAATACAGTTCCAAGTTTGACCGATTACAGTTTGTGATCTCATTTTTTGTTTCTCTTACAAAAGATTGCAACTCTTAAAAACCTATTAAAGTAAAATAACAAAAACAAATGTATTTAAAAAAAGAGGAAATACAAAAAATATGTTTCTGACTAATCTTATATGAAGAAAATATTACATAGCTGTAAAACCCCCGGAGTAATTTGTCATTCATTTTTTTTTTTTTTTCATATTGACCATCCTTTTGCCGTATAGTAGCCAACAATTTTCTAAAGAATAAGTACATTTTTCCAGATATGCTATTTCATACATTTTGTTAATAATTAGGCGCAAATAAAGAGTTGGCCTTTTCAAATTAGTTGCAATGTACAGTTTGATAATACTAAAATTAGTGGATAAAATTATTTTTTAAAAATTAACTGACAATCGTAAAATGTCATGGACCATATTTTTTCATTTTTCTAGGCATGACCACCATATATATGTGTTTAAACCTGACCACCTCTAAAACACATATCTAAATAGTTAGGAAATATGTTATATATCTTTTTAGAAACCATATACATTCTGTTTATCACTTTAATATTAGTCTTTAAAATGGAGTAGTTGATGATGTCAGTTTTATTTGGGTTATCAAACATTGTCATGCTATTTGTATACTTAATGTATTACTTATCTGGAGAGCTCCAAAACAAGACACACATCATACTAGCCAGTAGCTGTTTTGACATAATCTCTAAAATTGGCTGTAACATTTCTAAACATTTATTGTCAGCTAAGTTACAAGTAATATTTCAGAAATGCTTGTACAAACGGCTCCCAGAGATTTAAAGAATAATAACCCCCCTGTCCCGTATGCCCTTCAATTGGCTGGGAAAACTTCATAGATACAACAGTTTGAAAGGAGCTTTCAAGGAATGGCAGGTACTTACATGTTTCAAACTCCATTACTTAAAAATATTCATAAAAGATTGTAAATACTGTGAGAAATGCTCCTGCAGCATACTAGAACAGATACCGCCAATTCCTTTAAAGCAGAGATTTACATTACATACTTTTATTGTGGCAAGGTTTGGCCTAATGGGTAATCCGGCCATGCACACCAATAAATTGAAATAACATAATATAGTATTCAGTTAAAATCCCTTCCATAATTATTACTCCATTATAGCAGGATATCTACCAAAAGTTTATTTCACTTATTGCCTCTACTCCATGGGAAATCTCCAGACTGACAATATGACGCACTATTTTGTCTGCATCTGTGCAAATTACCACTTTTTAATGATTTACACTTGTTTGAAAATAATGTGCTAAATGTGTGTTTAGGGCTTGACATATCATGGGTCATTGCACCTTAAGTTTTACTGCTGGCTCCTTTTTTTGGTTATAGTGTACAAAATGTTGTATTATATTGCAGTGGTTAACAATTTTCACTGCAATTTAAAAAGCAACCCATGTTAGTTAGGGGCCAGCCAAATATTTAGAGAGCCAGGCTATGGATTATATATACAAATATTTGTATAATAACTAAAATGTTAAGAGGCAACAGTAACATTTTAGGCAAAGCACCTCCCTGACTCTCGGTATTTGTCAAGCCCTGATGTAAATAAATACACACAGAGATACAGATTAGCCAGGTGTAACATTTTAGGAGTCAGGTGTCTGGGTCTGTTATGTCCTGGTTTAAGGAAAGAACAAGAAGTAAATACATCTTGTATTTCTTTAAATCATGTCACCTAGCCACATAAAATCTACATTTTTAAAAAAAAATAATACTAATAATAATATTGTTGTGGATATTGGAGAAACAACACCTTTAGACACTACAAGATTGCTCCCGGGATATATTCTATACATACATTCTCATCAAATGCTTGTTAAGAGTGTTTGTCTGGCTCCTCAATAATAACCAAGGTGGCTCATATGAATGTGTCAACTCCTATACTAAATCCTTGCTGTATATTGGTATCCTGAGAGCTTCCATTAACTTTTCTGATAGTGATAGTGGTAGACTGGATATGGCCCTCAGCACATCACTGAATGTCATATCCTAAGAGGAAGAATTGCATTAGACCAGTATGTACAGACAGCAAGTGGCCTAAACTGCAAATTACAGAAAAGAAATGGCACAACAAAAATTGTGGGGCTGCCATTATTTTTTTTTCTGCAGGTCAGTGGCTCTTGCTTTCCAAAAGTATTTTGTGCCCCTGCGGTAAAGGTATGTGCAAGTGAGCTAGATTATTAATGCATCTGATAGAGGAGAATTAGTAGTGTATGGAAAAAAATATAGTTTGCATGACAAAATACCAAAATAAACATTTAAACAGTTACCCTAAAGCCTGCTGAATTTCTTGCATTTGCAAACTGTTTTCTATCAATCTTGACACCCCCTGAAAATCCAAGTGAAAATTTGCATACATAATACATTGTATCTTTTCGGTCTGTGAATTGCTGCTTCTTTCATTTAGATTTCTGTAATACCCAGAACAAGTTCTGTGTCCCTTCATTCACCGATTGTTTTATTTACATCCCAGGTGAAACCTTCCCCAGCCATTTGCCCCTATAACCCCCCTCCAGCCCCAGTCAATTACTCCTTTGATCTCTCCCAGCCCTGGATAATTTCTCCATTGCCTCCCTCAGCCCCAGTGAATTGCCCCATTATCTCCCCCAGCTCCAGTGAATTGCCCCTGAGATCTCTCCCAGCCCCAGGGAACTGCATGCACTCACAGAGAGACATATGCACAGACCATGAACATTCTCTTCCTCAAACATTGTAGGTCATTGTAGGACCATAAATCAAGCATAAATGCTCATTCACCTAAAAAAGATAGATTAAAATAGAAAGAAGAAGCTGAAATGTTTGGTTTCAGTAGAATTATAAATTGTCAGAATTTATCAAGGAGAGGGTGTATGTTGAAAGAACAACTGTGTAACTGCACAAGCATTTTTACTTGAATGTTGATTTATGGTCCTTTAAGGACCCAGTGTAGCAGCCTCATCTAGCTGGCTGCATACAGGATTGCTGGTTGGCTGCAAAGCTGACCCTGCTCACATGGACAGGGTACACTTTTACAAAAATGAACTCTCTCAGGAGCCTAGCTCAATCCTGGGGCTATAAACATCACCTGAAACGGGTTTTTTTTTTTGGTTTTCTTTTTGCAAATCTAAAAAAAACATAGTGCATGTAAATAAATTGAATAATGCACTATTAATTATCAGATGCATTCATAATCCAGCTCACTTGACTTTTAAAGTGGTCATCTTTACATCATATTTGTTACAGAAGTTAAACATATTTAATTTCCGTGGATTATTAATCTCATAGAGGAGAATCAGTAGTGTATGAAAACGTTTTTTGCATGAAGAAAAAAACGTCATAATACTTATCCCATAAAGATTGGAAACAGTTGATTAGCATAAAATTAAAATACAATTCAGAATTCCCTTTGGTTAGTCACAGGCAGCTAATACATTGTATCAATCAGTGAATGGTTTGTGCAGGAAGGAATTATGCAATGTGCCTGCACAAGGAAGCAGGAGGAGCCAAACACTGCTCTGTAGATCTCTGCATTGTATTGCTGCTGGCTTGAAGGTTAGTAAAGGGTTAATAACCATACCCAAATGCAGTGTTTCTATTGGTAGGTACACTGTGCCTATGTAAGCAGTTCTGAGGGGTGGAAAACAAGTCTTATTTTTAAATAAAATAAATCTGTATGTGTATGGAATGACTCAATGCAATGTGTGTTTCTGATATAAGCAGCAGGTGTTAGGTAAAAACAGGGAAACGTAGCTATACTTTTAATCAACTCCCAACATCACCATTAGCACACTGTAGCACCTTACAGCTTTTGATCTGCTCTGTAAGTCTAAATCCATTTCCTTCAAGCTGTTCTCTCTCTCTCTTTATGTGACTTCCAGGTTGTCCTCTCATACATTCTCATGACCTGTTCTCAGTATGCCACTGGCAGGATGTACCATTCAATGTGCACCAGAGGAAACAGCTGAATCTGGAATAGGATGCACCGCAACAACAAACTGTGACAAGGCTGAAACACATCAGCACAAGCTAGTGCTTTGAAACAATTGTCTTAAATCCAAACATTTTTTTTTCCTTCAAAATACAGGAGAGGAAATTGCTAACCTTTTCTCTTAGCTTGCAAGAAGCTGTCAGAAAAAAATAGAGACAGAGCCTATATATTGCATTTTTCATCATTTTATAAAAGACTTGGTAATTTTTATACAGCCTACTCCCACATAAAAATGAATCTGTAAGGTTACATTTACAACTTCAACCCAATTAAAAATTCTTCTGGGACTTAATATTTGCTTGCTCAATTGTCTGGTATTATCACGGTCCCAGACGCACATTGTAGCTCTTCTATCCTCCAATTACAGCTGATGTTCTATACTGCCACTGCAGTAGCCATTTAGAAGACAGACTTCCCCAGTTGGTTTATACAGGGACATACCCTGGCAGGCTTTGTTTTATGACTTTATGTGGCTGCAAATGTACAGACAAAGTCATTATAATGCATAACAGTCATGGATGGCTCAAGGCTTCTGGTAGCATAGGCAGAATTCCAGTATAATACCCCCTGGCTCAAAGAATAATCTTTTATTTTTTATATACACACACAAGCGCAAAATAATACACAAGTATTCATATAACAACAACAAGGCCAGAAGACCCAACATGCCTTGGGAGAAAGCACATGATGTTTCCCACAAATCTGATACATACTGCTCTAGGTTACTGACATTTAAAGGTATATTTAAGTTTACCTGTTTAAAAAGTAAAACTTGTTTTCCACACCCCCAGGTGCTTACATATGCACAGTGAACCTCCCAATAGAAACACTGCATTTGGGTATGGATTTGAACCCCTTACTAACGTTCACTCAGACAGCAGCACAATGCAAGGATTTAGCAAAATTTAGGGTACAATATTGTTTATTTTTTATATTTTGCCATGCAAAAAAGCAATGTTTGCATACACTAATACACTACTGATTCTCCTCTATAAGAGACATTCATAATCCATGAAAAACTTAAATATGCCACAAATGTCCACAGATATTACGTGTTTTGAAGAACTAGACTTTATAACAAAACAATATTCACTATGGCCACAGCATGCATTAAAAAAGAAGGTTGATTTTTTTTTTACGATTTAAAACATATGCATATTATCAAGTCTGCTATTTCATACATCAAATATGGGCCTATAAAGTAACGGGCTATACGCAATAAACGGATGGTAGATAATATGTCCACCAACACAATTCGATTCATATAGCAACTTAAAGTGTTTACACCAAATAACACAAATGTAACGAATAAACGTTAAAATGTGGTCTACCTGTTTAACCACTGTAGTGTCATTATATAGTATGCTCATGTGAATAACCTCGACTTGATGATGTGCAAACATTTTTACACAGTGGCACGACTTCAGCATGCGTGCCGACATATGGGCGGCGACAATTGTGCGCTGGGGTAGATGCGTACACGGTCAATTGCACCCCCGACATACATGCTGGGAGATGAAAGGGAGAAGGTGGGAGAGTAGAAAGAGCTGGGAGAGGAGGCATGGAGGTCCTGGGAGAGGAATGATAAGGTGATGGGAGGAAGCAGGGTTTGACCAGGTAATGAGGGAGGCAGGGGGTAATGAGGTAATTGAGGGAAGCAGAAGGGTGATTTAGAGGGTGGGAATGAAGCAAGGGGGTGATGAGCGAATTGGGGGAAGCAGGGAGTGATGAAGTAATGGGGAAGCAGGGGGGTGATAGGGGAAAGCAAGATGGTGATGAGGTAATTGCGGAAGCAGGGCAGTGATAAGCTAATAGGGGGGATAAGAAGAGTAATGGATGCAGGCAAGGGGCTGATGAGCGGAAGCAGGGGGTGATGCGATTGGGAAGGATGATGAAGTCAGGTGCTCCCCCAGCAACTCTGTACTCCCAGTACTTCATTATCCTCTTGCTCCTTCAATTTATCAACCGTGTCTCGCCATCATCTCATCTCCAGGCTTCCCAATCACATCACCCCCTGCTTCCCCTCATCAGCCCCTCCATTACTTTTCTTATCTCCCCTATCAGCTTATCACTGCCCTGCTTCCACAATTACCTTATCACCATCTTGCTTTCCCATATCACCCCCCTGCTTCCCCTATTACCTCATCAGCCCCTGCTCCCCATTACCCTCATCACTCCCTGCTTCCCCCAATTAGCTCATCACCCCCTTGCTTCATTCCCACACTCTAAATCACCTTTCTGCTTCCCTCAATGACCTCATTAGCCCCCCGCCTCCCTCATTACCTGGTCAAACCCTGCTTCCTCCCATCGCCTTATCATTCCTCTCCCAGGACTTCCATGCCTCTCCTCTCCCAGCACTTTCTCCTCTCCCACCTTCTCCCTATCATCTCCCAGCATGTATGTCGGGGCGTGCTACTGGCCGTGCACGCTTCTACCCCAGCTCACATTTCTCTGCTGCGCAATAGTCGCCGACCTTATGACGGCGCGCATTCAGCACGCGCTTCATAAACGCTTTCTACACAGTTTCAAATAAATAATTAGTCTTTAATTTTACTTTAATGGTGACAGATGTCTTTGTTTCTAAAAGGATTAAACAGTTGGAAGGAGTGAATTGAGATGAGATCTGTATTCACTCATGTTGAGGACATGCTCTCCAAACCCTTAACAAGAGTGAGGCTCTACAGAATAACTCTCCTTCACATGCTACAGATAGACTAGGAGTCTAAGGCTTTCTTTAATATGCTTTTACTCTTTGGGTTGACAAATTTATCTGGAGCCAGATATTTGTTTAGGACTGAAGTTATGGATTATATATAGAAATATATGCATAATGCATAAAATGTTAGACGTCAGCAGTAACATTTGAGGAGATTTGTAAAGCTCTGTTTTATGCTCATGGCTTACATAGCTGCTAATGTTGTTAGTTTGGTATATATTTCACAAAAGTGAAGTTATTCCAAAACTACAGGGGTCCTCTAATTATTGACTGGTAGAGGACACCATGTTCAGCAAAGGAACTCCAATCTCACATTTCAGTGGAAAAAAGCATTCCGTTGACTGTGGATGTGGAACTAAAAGATTGACTTGCATATACTGTGATCCATATATTTGAATGACGGTGGGTGGTTGACCTGAGCCTCCCGGCCCACTTGCCCAGGGAAAGTGTATGCGCAATAAATTGCCTTTCCTTTTCTAGTGTAGCGATTGCCGCATGACAACTGGCGGGCTTCCCAATCAGGAGGTCATTGCATATGGCCTCTTCTACATTACTGCATCTGTAGCAACACCTTCTTGTTGGTGCCCACCGTTTTGCTTGCTACGTTTTGGTGAGACTGACTGGATGGGTAGGCTGGGCTAATAAGCCTTGGTTGTCAGCCAGCCTAGGAGAAGGAAAACTCTGATTTAAAACCCGGGCTGCTCATTAGCCCTGTAAGGCCATCCATCTAGGAGAAGGACACTCCAATATAACACCTACAACTCAAGGAACTTACTGTCACCATCCAAGCTTGCTAGGCCACGACAGATGAACCCTGAGTGTAAAACTGTGGGACCAATACTGCGCACACTGCATCTTACCCAAAAACCCCATTACACAGGCCCAAGGGGGCACTTCTACATCTAGAACCCAACCCAGAAAAAGCCTTCCCATGCAACCACTGTGGTCGAGTCTGCCTATCCTGCATTGGTCTCCTCAGCCACCAGAGAGCCCATAGCTGTGGACACCCCTCTTAAATCTTCGATCACAAAGCCAAGCCTATATATTTGAATGTGACTGTGACTTACAGATGGCATGTAGCATCCATAATAGGATGGTTATCAAAAACAGTATATGCCGTGTCATTGAACACTACATACCAGCCCATGAGAATTAAGCACCATGTCCTCTGCTCTGCTAACTTAAAGCAATGCATTTTCTAAAAGCAAAGTGGTATATAAGCAGCTGGATGTTCAAAAAGGAGAAGTAAAACGGTCAGCTGTGAAAGAAAAAAAAAAGAAAGAAAATGAGCACCTTTATATTTATAGAAAGATAACTAACAGACAGATGCAAATATTGGTTATTTGCAATTAGGCTCAGACACTGCAGAACTGAAGGATTGGATCCTGCCTCGTCGCTTTTAGTTAGAGCACCCTCAATCTGTAGCTTCAAACCAAATTCAGTAGAAATGCGTATAAGGGACATGCAAATAGCAAGTTCCCTTAAAAAAAAACACCCAACAAAGGAAGATTTGTTAAACAAAGATCATAACGAATTTACATGTTAGAACACTTAAGGTCAGGCAGTTCGGCTGCATTAGTACACATGTGCATCAGGGTACACACTCAAAATTTTCCTTTAAATACTTTAGAACATATGCAGAATTCCCATTTTACTATCATGAATATTGAACAGAGAAAACATTAAAAAGTTGTATTTTTTTCTGTGAAAAGTAAATGTTCCAAAACACTGGCTGAGCTAGTGAAGAGAGGGCCCAAGTGTAACATAATGTATAATAATTTTCTCTATATACCCTTGATAGTTAGACAAACCATAGAATGTGCAGATCACCTGCTCCCTTCCCAATACATTAAGAGGTCCAAACCCTATTGTAGGCCACAGTGTTTTGCACCTGATGCACTAGGACTAGCTCTACCACTGTTCCAAAGTCTATAAGCTACCTATTATTTATTTGGCAACCTTTGGTAGTTTTCATGAATAGCATAGAATTGGATATTTTGTCACTCTCAGAATATGCTTTAAAGCCACATGCATTTGTCAAGAAGTCAGAGTCATCAGCCCTGCAGAAAATGAAAGTCCTGAAATATATATATATTATATACACACATACACACATCCTAGTGTAATAAATATATATATATATCACATAAAATAGTTGTCAAACTGTGAGACATCATCACTCTTTTGCGTGGTGCGTACGAGTAAGGCGTTGAGCACTTGCAAGCCTGGAGAAGCCAGGCGAGCTGTTAACGTGTAGCACTTAGGCGATGAGAGTCAAAGGCGCTCATGGTCTGCAAGCCACGCATAGCGAGGAGAGCCGTTCAGGCACTACAATCCACTACAACTATGAGCACAAACACGAAGAGGCAATGAAACATGCGGTATTTAGCCACAAAACACTTAGTAAATGTGGGATCGCCTTGACGTGCCAGCAGTTGACAAAAAAAAAATACGAGACGCAAGACAAAAAACACCCCAAAAAATTACAGAAACATCACAGACAGCACGGGGCAACAGCCAGGACGTCTGGGAGTGAGGTGGAATGCGAATTTAACTGGATTTAGACGATTTTCGCCACTCGAAAATCGCCTATGCAAGGAAAAAAATGAAAATGAGGCTACACGACCCCAGACAGAGCAAAACACTGCCAAACGCGTAGCACTTTACACATCAAACTACGAACTACAAAATACACTATTACAAAAGACGGAAAATGCTCACGAGTCGCGTACCATATTAATAACATTACCAAAATACAATGCCGCTTTACACAATAAACCAACGGCTTTACCTCGCGCACACAGCCTATTTATAATGCACACTTGGAACATTCATTACACTTTATCAGCAGGGCACCAACACTCAAAATTGTATTTTCCGACAGCATAGACTATACAACAGATTGTTAGCTCTTCAACCTATTGCTGGCTGCATATATTAATTATAAATACTTAAAGTATATTAATTTATTCAATAAATAATTTATTATTACTTAACTACATAAAAAATATATCTCTCTTTATCATGATTAATGAGAGTGCTCAGAGGACCAAAAGCACACAACAGGAGAGGCATGTGATGAGCGCCAAAGGTGCTCAGCGCAAGCCTTGCAATGATCGTTGAAGGTCCTACAGTACAAAACGGTTTACATTGTCTGTCTGTATATATATATATATATATATATATATATATATATATATATATATATATATATATATATATATAAAAATTGTGTGCGTTTATAAGCTATAGTTCCATATAGATAGATATAGCTATACATACAACCACACTCGCACATACAGTATTTATCTTTTGAAACCCCTATACACCATGCAAGTCATTTTGTTTTTGTCAACACAGTGATGACAAGTCTAAAAGCCTGCTCCTAAATTAATGTGACTGTCCTATAATTGATTTACTAGGGAAGGGCCTTCAAAACACACCCACGTGACCATAACACATAGGGAACATTGAGCACTGACTCACAAATGCAATAAAAGCGGACTGACTTGAAACCACATATTTCACTGGCAATTTAATTTAAAGCATTTAGGTCACTTATCAGTTGCTATGAAGATGGAAGTGAGACCTACTTTCATAACACACCAAGAGCAAATTTATATTTATATAAATATATATATCAAACCTTGATAAATCCCAAAAGCTAGGGCTTTACCCTTTTTTTTTTTTATAATGCATACATTTCAGTAAATAAGAGATTCCATGGTTTGTAAAATAAGTCTGGCTAGCTCCTAACTAACCATATAAAACTACGAAAAACTGCACATACTACATTAGAAATTAAAGGTGTATTTTTATATATATTTTTAATATTTTCCAATGGCAAGTCTAGTTCTTCAAATGAGCATCCTATAAATGTGGCATATTAGTGATCTGAAGTTTAGAAACTTCCATTAGATGTTCACTGACTTTTCATGTAAAAAAATATGTAAAGTTAAAACTGACTTTGTTAATTGCATGATAAAAAGAATGTGAGAGTTGAGTTCCCTTTAAAACATAGAAAATAGAATATATATCAATATGAAATCTTACAAAAATGCACCGGTCAAGCTTATAAAATAATTAACCATTTACGAATATCTTGTGACAAATATAGATTATCGTTACAGAAGTTTAAAAAATGCAGCACATTATTAGGATACAGATACTGGTCAACATACCAAAAAACGAATATGTCAAGAATAGGACAGGACAATACAATATCATTGCACCTAGCATATCACTCTCTTGTGCGCTACAAGACGCTTCAATTTACTATTAATATCTATATTTAACATTAAAAAGACAACTGTATCAACATATCTCCAATATACTGTTTTGACCATTGTAGTCAGAGAGGTTCGATATATTCTTCTAGATAAGTGGCAAAATAAAGAGCTTTTAATTTATTAACTAGTTTTGAACTGCTATAATTGAATTGTGATCATCCTTAGTGGAAGTGCTCTCAATACAACTAATGAATATTTATTATGTCTACAAGCCTATTGCAGACATAAAAGGTCTATGCCTATCTCCAGTAAAAGAATAACTGCATGCAATAGTTAAAGGACCACTGTGGTCTTGTTTTAAAAAATGTACTATTTTAAGGAACTACAGTTGAAAATATGCAACTTAGTTTTAGAATGTAAATAAAAAGATAATACAGCCTCTAATGTGATACTTTTTATATGCATTAATGCGGTTGTGGAATCTGTCATTTTACTTTCAGTAGCTCAACTTCCTGTGGTGGGAGGAGACATTGAATGCACAGGAAATCAGAATATAAACAGTAGGAAAGTGGCAGTACCTACTGTCAGTGCACCCAGCTTTCTAATGGGAAGCTGGTTTTGCTTTGTAGTAACACTAGCATGTTCAATTAAGTTAAAGATCATATATATATATATATATATATAAAAAAAAAAGTAAAAAAAAAAAAAAAAAATCGACCACAGTGGTCCTTTAATGAAGGCTAGGTTTAGCGTTTTCCTTTTTATAAATATTTTATCCATTATCAAGCCTAGTTCCGTATTTTATAAATAGGGAACTAAAGCGCATCTTCAGATCACCACAATTATATTGTGTTATGTGTACAACAAAAGACATTAGGTGGCTCTGTTAATGACTTGAGAGCAGTAGAACATATTCAGGAGCAATAAGTTGGCTATCACTGATAAAGGGTCAAAAACAATATATAATAATATAGTTATAATTATGTTATTCAAGTGAGCTTGTACTGATCTGTCACTCACTTTGAAGAAAACAGCATATTAAATAATGTGCACAATTATGCCATTATGTGACACAGAGCAGTTTTGCCTTTTGTTTTCATAAACTAAAATGTGTGCAACCACTTATTAGGTTTAAGGACTTCAAAGCAAGTTTTTTTTATATGACACAGTATTGAAAATTCCATGGCACATGCAAATGGTGGTGTTTTTAATTTAATTTATGCAAGTAAAAAAGTGAGGGTCATTAGTAATTTGCTTTTTATTAACCAAAGTTTTCCAAATAAATAATAATCAACACTATGTAAAAGGTATATAGAAGTTTCATGTATTATGGATGTATATGATAGAGTATAATCCGAAGTGTATGCAAAAATGTTTTTTGCATGATTTTTTTTTCCCAAAGTAAACATTAAACTTACCCTACATTTCTGTGGATTTCTACATTGTGCTGCTGTTGGCTCGAAGGTTATTATAGGGTTGAAAAACCATACATAAATGCAATGTTTCTATTGGTAGGTATAAGTTGCCTATGTAGGCACCTCTGAGGGTGTGGCATCCATTATTTTAAATAAAATGAATCTGTATCTGTATAGAATGACTTAAGTAATTAATGTGCGATTCTGATATAAGCAGCGTGTGTTAGTTTAGAGAAAGGTAAAAACAAGAAAAAATATGCCTTTAACATCATAAAGCTTAAAATGCTATGGAAGGTTCCTTGTTTTTACTTATTTTTGTACTCACTGAAGCCTTCCAAGTAGTCCCAACAAAGGTCTGCCCACTGTAACTCGTCCACACAGTGTCTCTGTAGCACTAGATGTGCTAACCAGTCATACATTGTCACTCAGCAGCATTTTAAAACATGCTGTTGAGAAACAGTCTGTGATTGGTCAAATTCACCGGATATCTATAACTGACTAGTGAAACAACCTTGATGTTAATCTTAAGTGTTTGCTTAGTACTACTTGAAGTACATGCATCTGTCTTGACTGTAGTTTATCAAGGTCTGTATCTGTAAGGGTGCAATGATCTGCAGCTAACTTCATTTTTTTACTATTTCCACATATGTTATATGTAACATTTCCCCTCTCCTAATATATAATAACTAGTATACATAATAACCATGTACATGCAACACATAACACACACACACCAATATATAATCACAATATAACAATGTCATGCCCCCTTGGCCACATCCCCAATTACTGGCAATATCTGTCCTTAAACACTGAAATAATATAGAATTGCAGTTGTTTTTTTTTTTATTTAAAAAAAATGAGTGTTAGTTGTACACTTAAAATAAACAAACTTCAAACTATTTATAGACGGATTTATGTTTGAACAGTGAGTCTAACTAAGAGCGCAATTAAGAAGGAATAATAAATCATACAGCTAGTTTTTACTTAGAAAAAAATGTTCTGATGCCTCTACTGGGCCCTGGTAGAAACCATGATTAATTAGTGGAAGTTAGAGAGGGGTGTTTAAATTTCTGGAGGGATGTGGTTGAATTGCCTGAAGCAAGGAGTTTGCTCAGGGCCAGTTAACGGGAAGGGAAGTGGTGTCAATTTCAGTCTTATCCAATTTATCTTTAAAATGGCTCTCTGTTCTCTTCTTCCCCACCCCTCTCTCAGCCAAAACACATGCCATCATGATTCAGTTCTGAGGAAGTGAGGTAACAAACACAAAAAGGATACTTGTACTCATAAACTGAATCATCAAAAATGTAGATTCTCCCAAAAAAAGTTTTGTGTGTCAGTGGCTTACACAGCTGCTAATATTATTAGTTTGGTGCATATAATTATCCTTGACCTGCTGTTGTCCGTTAACGCTCACAGCGGGATTAATAAACAAGAGCATGTTTGCAGCTTCAGTGGTAACCTTAGTGGTAATGTATCTCTGCTGAAAAGTGAGTTTGTTTTTCACTGTGAGGTAACACATAAGTGCGGAGAGAGGGTCAGGGTGAAAACAAATAATACAGTCTGAGCTGTTTATTTTTCTTGAGCTAATGCTAAAAGCTGTGCTTGGCTTCTTACTAGAGGTCTAATTCAGGTTATCTGATACACATGACCAGCTCATTGCATGGGCCTGAGAGAACAGTCTATTGTCACAATGTAGCCACACATACAATGGTTTGCAGTTTAGATTAACATGTTAGCTTCTGGACGCTGGACCATTTGTCCAGACTAAAGCCAACTGCAATAATCCTTTAAATCCATTGTTAAAAGAATAAGAGGAGACTGTGTTCTTATTAGGCTACAAAGGTATTTTTCATCTATAAAGCTGAAACTACCACATGTAAAGGCCAGAAACACAAGAGAATACTTGTTAAAAGGACCACTCAAGGGTCATATTGTATTGTATTTTAAAGAGCTTGGCTCGATAATTGGCAAATACAGCCTTTACCTAAACATTGACTTCTAGTTCAGGTGTGGGCGATAGGTGGGCTAGGGGGAGCCTCATGCAGACCTCAAACATTTTACAGCCTGTACTCTGGAGTGGGACAATATGCATGCCCCTCTTTAAAAGTACTCTTTTGTTGCTCTATAACATGCAAAGAATACTAAATATACTCTTAAAGGTATATCTAAGTTTCTCTGTTTTTACCATGTTCTAATCCAACACCTGCTGCTTATATCAGAAACACACATAACATTGAGTCAGTCTAAGCACATAAAGACTTATTTTATAAAAATTAAAACATTGTTTTCCACACCCCAGAGCTGCTTACATAGGTACAGTGTACCTACCAATAGAAACACTGCATTAGGGTATGGATTTTAAACGCTTTACTAACCTTCAAGCCAGCAGCAGCTCAATGCAGAGATCCACATAGCAATCAATGTTTGGGCTCCTCCTTACTTCCTGTTCCTGGGTAAAAAACGGACTACACATCCAATAATTCTTTGTAGCAAAACCTGGCTTTACAGATTGATAGAACTTATTAGCTACCTGTAATTGGCCAAAAGGAAATATTAATTTTATGCTAATTTTAGCAGGGATTTCCAGGGTATTAACTCACAAAATCAACTGCTTGCAAACGCAAGAAATTTAGCAAACAACAAGGTGAAATGGTTAATGTTCATTTTAGTATTTTTTCAAGCAAAATTTTTTTGCATACACTATCAGATGCACTCAAAATCCATAAAAGTTAAATACGTCTTTAAATATTTCTCCTCATTATCTATATCTCTATTAACAATTAAATCCCCTCTAACTTTTTCCTACAGTGATATTACCATTTGTTTGGGTAAAATAATCCTAAACCCCCTTCCTCACTTTACCCTTTGGGGGTTGAGGGGGGTGGAGGAGGGGGTTTAGAATGGGGGGGGGGGGGGTTGAGGACTAGGATGGGGAGGTTGAAGTTGAGGAGGGGGGTTGAGGTTGAAGTTGAGGAGGGGGGTTGAGGTTGAAGTTGAGGAGGGGGGTTGAGGTTGAAGTTGAGGAGGGGGGTTGAGGTTGAAGTTGAGGAGGGGGGTTGAGGTTGAAGTTGAGGAGGGGGGTTAAGGTTGAAGTTGAGGAGGGGGGTTGAGGTTGAAGTTGAGGAGGGTGGTTGAGGTTGAAGTTGAGGAGGGGGGGTTGAGGATGAGGAGGGGGGGTTGAGGATGAAGAGGGGGGGTTGAGGATGAAGAGGGGGGGGTTGAGGATGAAGAGGGGGGGTTGAGGATGAAGAGGGGGGGTTGAGGATGAAGAGGGGGGGTTGAGGATGAAGAGGGGGGTTGAGGATGAAGAGGGGGGGTTTAGGTTGAGGAGGGAGGTTTAGGTTGAGGAGGGAGGTTTAGGTTGAGGAGGGAGGTTTAGGTTGAGGAGGGAGGTTTAGGTTGAGGAGGGAGGTTTAGGTTGAGGAGGGAGGTTTAGGTTGAGGAGGGAGGTTTAGGTTGAGGAGGGAGGTTTAGGTTGAGGAGGGAGGTTGAGGTTGAGGAGGGAGGTTGAGGTTGAGGAGGGAGGTTGAGGTTGAGGAGGGGGGTTTAGTATATACGGTATACCCATAGCATAATTATATCAGAACAGAAATGTAAGGTTATCATATTATCCCAGTAAATATAAATACTTCTAAAAAAAAATGGTTCCTGCAGGATTGCACAGGAAACGATCCAGCCCTGCAGTCTGAATAGCTTTCACAATCTGCTTCTTTTAAAAAGGACAGGTATCACTGCCCTGGAAATGTTCAATTAAAAGCATTTACATAAATTATTTTATTAAGATTTATTTGCAATCAATGTTTCCAGTTTAACTGAAGCTGTACTGGAGTGCCGAGTCTGTATGAGATAATGTACTAATTAATTAACCAAGATAGCATTTTAATAATACTGACTTATGCAAACAAAGACAGGTCAATAACATATAAATCAACACTGAATTGCACATGTTTAATCTTGTTCCCACAAATTGCTCTTCAGCCAGCACAAGTATTTTAAAAGTGCATTCCTACACAGCCAGCTATAAAACACCCTTTTGTTGTAAACCATCTACATGGCACTGGTCATCAAAACATAGAAGAATGCTAATAGCAAAAGATTAGTCTTAAGGACCACCGCACAATGGAAAAACAAATATTTGTTTGAAAACTTTGAGTCTTAGAGTATAATTAAATCAGTAAAATAGTCAAACATTAATTTATTTTTAAATAAGAAAACAATAATTTTTCATGCCTCTGCAGGATTCTGGAAGGACCCATTTGTGGAAGTTGTGTGAGAGAGAGAGAGAGAGAGAGAGGGGTGTTTATATTTCTGGAGAGCTATGGTTGCATTCAATGATGCAAGGGTCTGCTTTGGACCAGTGAGAGGGAAGGAGTGTGGTGAACTGCAGCTGAAGGGGTGTGGATAGCTGTAGTTGTCCTTTAAAGTGAAATAGTGGAGGCATAACAAATATGGTATCATTTAAACTAATAGGTAGTCACAAGTATTTTATCAATTGACTGTTATACAAAAAATATGCATTTTCCTATAGTAAATTAACACAGGCGTTTGACATTTTTAGCGGTCAGCCTTTCTGATCCAAACTCGAAGATTCATCTCTGTTAAAGCTCTTTGCCATTTATTAATTATTATCCCCTGTTCATTGTCTTGAGTACAAGCCAACTGTTGGGAAAATAAAGATGGAGCATCCTGCCTTATCTTATTTTCTGCAGATGACTTGCGCTTAAGTCAGTGGACCCAATGCCCCAGTATTGATCTCTCATTACAGAAAGATTTAAATCTTGGTGTGGGTAGATTACTTCAATGTAAGTGTACTATAGGATAATGCAATCACATATATAGTTGTCAGTTTTGGGAATGCTTACAATGTTAGTCACACTTTGCAAGCCTTGCGAAGCGAGCCGTCAACCACGCAGGACTTAGGCTGCAATGAGCGCCAAAAGGGCTCATTGCAATGCGAGCAGTTTCACGCGACTGCGAGCCTCGCAAAGCGAGACGAGCAGTTAAGGCACGCGACTGTGAGGGTCGCAACTGTGACTTAAGCGTGCAACTCTAAAAACACAAAAAACAAACAAAATCATTTAACAAAAATAATAACACACTCACACACAGCACAGTGGGAAAGCCAGGAAGCCTGAGAGTGAGGTTGCAAGCGATTTTGAGCCATATTTGGGGGTTTTCTGCAATACAAAACCGGCTAAGCGAGGAAATAAATGGCGGACGAAAAACGTAAAAATTCTGAAACTAGCCAAAAACGAGTCTGAGCAATTTCCATAATGTATAACTTAAAATTGTTGGATGGACAAGATTTAAACTGGATGTTGAAGGTCTGTTTCTTAATAACTTGATATAACTCAGGCTTCATATTTGCAACTTTTTCTGTATAAAAGAGTATATAAAGTAGGAATAACCTTATCTGTACTAGAGAATAGAGTAGGAGCATACACACCCTGACATAACAACATGAGAATTTGTGTTCTGTTAATAAAACTACAAATGTGACACTTGCATTGTTTGAGAGTTAAAAGCCAAAGGTCAGAGCATTACATGAGATTATGTCTGCCAGACTCTTGCAAAACGAGATGAAAAGCTATTGGTGTGTGATCGGCCATATTTTACAGCTGGTCTTGTAACCGTGAATAGTCACAGAGGAAAAGGAAATTATTAACTGCATAAATAAGAAATTCAGTAGTAGGCTGCATGGCACTTTCCGTTTTCATAAGAATATCTTACAACAATAACTGAACTTAACATAGTGACCTGAAATTGATAAAGAAATATTCATCATCTCGATAACATCCATAGAAGATGTTTGGGAATTTTAAATACTGTCTCATCTATAAATCATTTATATCAGAGCTGTATATATATTTTATACTAGCGACTTACCCGTCAAAAATGACGGGGCAATAAAATTTCAAGCCATGGGAATGCTGTTTGACACAGAATGTAAACCGTTTTGTACTGTGAGGACCTTCGGCGCTCATTACGAGCCTCTCCTGTCGTGTACTTTTGGTCCTCAGAGAGATATATATTTCTATGTATATGTAGTTAAGTAATAATGAATGACTTCTTAAATAAATCAATATACTTTATTTATATCTGATATATGCAGAGAGCAATAGGCTGAAGAGCTAGCAATCTGTTTGTATTTTGCGTCTGCATAGAATATACATTGCGAGTGTTGGTGCCCTGCTTATAAAGAGTATTGAATGTTTGAACTGTGGATTATAAATCGGCTGCGTGTGCGAGGTAAAGCCGTTGGTTTATTGTGTAAAGCGGCATTGTATAGTCGTAATGTTATTAATGTGTTACGCGTCTCGTGAGTATTTTCCGGCTTTTGTAATAGTGTATATTATAGGTCGTAGTGTGATGTGTAAAGTGCTACACATTTGGCAGTGTTTTGCGCGGTCCATTAGCCTTGTTTTCATTTTTTTCTACGCTCCGTTATTTTCCCTCGCTTTTCCCTTCGCGATTTTCGAGTGGCGAAAATAGTCTAAATCGAGTTAAATTCCCGTTCCACCTCACTCCCAGACGTCCTGGCTGTTGCCCCATGCTGTCTGTGATGTTTTTGTAATTGTTGGGGGTGTATTTAGTGTGTTTTTTTTTTAATTTTTAATTTTCTGTGTTCAGCCGCTAATCTCGTAATTTCTTTGCGTCCTGTATCTTTTTTTTTTCTAAGTCCTGCGTCTCGTATCTTTTTTTGTTTTGTTTGTCAACCGCTTGAACGGCAAGGCAATCCCGCATTTATGAAGTGCTTTTGGCTAAGTCCCACGCTTTGTAGTGGCTTAACGGCTCGGCCTGCAGGCGATGAGCGCCAAAGTGTTAACAGCTCGCCCCGCTTCGTGAGGGTCGCAAGCGATGAGCGCAATTCGTACGCACCTCGCAAAGAGTTACGACGCTTCGCAGTTTGACAACTATAATATGTGATAGATAGGTGTATAATAACTAAAAAGTTAGGAGCCAGCTGTGAAATGTTAGGAGCTATGGCTCCCTGAAACACCGGATTTGCCATGCAATTCCTTTTTTGGTACTTCTACCGACATATAAATACATACAACATCCACTTACTCCTATAAATTGTCCACTAATCTGTATCTAATTACTAAAGTTTGAGATCAACTAGTCAAATATGTGAGTGTGTGTTTCTATAGCAAGGGGAAAAGAGGGCTAGCTGGGGCATGGGCGATGCACAAATAGGGACTAGTACAGCATGAAACCCAAATATTCTTCAGTCAGCTTGCTCTATCTCTAGTTAGCTTGTTCTAATTCTATCCATTAGTTTTGTTTAGATGGCTGAAAAATTGCTATAAAACATTTGGGTTATGAAAAATGAGTTAAAGACAAAAACAATCTATAGGATAGTCCCACTCAAAAAAAGTCAGAAAGTCCAATATTTCATCACAAAGCTACTTCTCTATTTCAAGAAATTAGCTGACAATTATCACACACCACAATATTTACTATCACAAAATGTCCCTCCCTTTCCCAACCAAAAGCAATGACCTTAGAACTACAACTGATGTGTAGCCTCAGAGCTACAGCGCACATATACCTTATGAAATGAAACCAGGACCCATATTACAAATAATCAGCTACCAAGTAACTGAGAATGCTGTATATGTTATGCTAAATACCAACTGGTTAAATGGTCAATTAACCAAATACTAATTGGTTAAATGACCACTGACATCATATTTGTGTATAGTTTGAAATAACTAAATATGGACAAAATGTTTTGAACAAATCCACACAAACCCAATTTATTCAGTTTTATAATGAATTGTAAGATGTCATATTATAGCTTGTATTGAATCAAATTAATACTCCCAATCAAGAAAATAACTTTGATGTATAAACTTCCTGATTTATTACCTAGATTAGATTAAAAGAGGCAGCTTAAATACTACCATCTGACCTGGAATTATACCAATAAATTATGGGAATTATACCAATAAATGATGGCTTGACAAATCTCAGTAAATACAACAAACGTATTACTGCCGACTCCCAATGTTTTGAGTTCATCTTCATATATTCACACCACTGGTTAAGAAATTTGTTTAAAACCTAGTATGCATAAGTATGCATAGAGGCTTCTATCGCTCTTTTGCCCACCATATTATAAATTATTGTTGTGGTGAACTACCTACTCATAAAAGGTCCACAACACAAGCTGGGATCCCGCTCCATAATGAGGATAGCCAGTAAGCTTGAAACAGCTGTACATGGATAGGAAACTCGGCCTGTGTTTAATCCAACCTTGGCTTTGCATTAAAGCTGTGCAATACAGCATGCACAATCTTAAAGGAAGCCATGTTTGATAATGGCTAAGGATTGAAGAGTGAGGCATTTGTGGGCACATTTGCATGTCCCAGTTCAACTTCCCAGAATGCAGTGTAATAAGTGTTCCTCGGAATTCTGAGCTAGAATGGAAGCAGGTTTTTAAACTTGTTTTAGACATTCAAATGTGAACACAGATGTACTATTTAGTTACTATATATATATATATATATATATATATATATATATATATATATATATATATATATATATATATATATATATATATATATATATGTGTGTGTGTGTAAAATAGCTAAAAAGTTAGGAGTCAGCAGAATGTTTTTTTAAGGCTAGAGTCACCTTGGCTGCCAAGATTTGACAAGCCCTGATCATAAATTTCCCTGGATTATAAAAAAAAGTATCTGGCTGGTTCCTCAACAATGTGATTGACTTTATATTTTTGCTTTCTAAAAACAATATAGAGACACATTGAAATTTTAAAGACACCCTTAATATTTTGCTACTTTTATATGAAATCATTATTACTGCATCGCTCCTTTTTGCTTTCTTCTACTTCTTCGGATGGGAGTGCCCTTGTAAACGAATGAATCTCACATTAGAGATAGTGCGAGCACAGACAGATGCAGTGGACACATTTCCATTGTGCAGACAGACATTTCCTGTGTATTTCCCACTTCAGTAAATTGATCTGCTGAAGTCAAAATGTTAGATTATACAGCAGCATAATTGCATATAAAAATTATTATAGTTGCATTATAATTCTTACATTCTAAAAACATGGTGCATATCTTAAGTGTAATTCTTCCAAATAGAACATTTTTAAAATATGTCCAGACTAGTCCTTTAAGCACACCTCAAATAAATACTGAAATTGATTGTTGACAATGCCATCATTGCGCCCACCTCTCAGGCCGGTTGTCATTTTCACCTAAAAAACATCTCCAAAATATGTCACTTTCTCTCACAAGAAGACACAACCAAAATTCTGTACACTCTCTCATCATATCCCACCTCATCTACTGCAACTCTCTCCTTGCTGGCCGCCCGATTACCCAGCTCTCTCCACTCCAATACATAATAAAACGCCTCCGCTAGACTCATCTACCAGACTTAGGCCCTCATTCAATTGCAATTTGGCCAATTGAATAGGGCGCTAAATAAGCACATAACATATTTTTTTAAAAATAAGTTTTTAGTTAGTAAACATCTATCCAAAAGCAAGATTTTCACTAACTAAAAATTTATTTAAAAAACACATGCTATGTGCTTATTTAGAGCCCTATTCAATTGGCCAAATCGCAATTGAAGGAGGCCCTAAACGTTTAGTGTCTGCAGCAGCTCTCTGTAAATCACTCCTCTAACTTCCCATAGCCTCCAGAATAAAATTTAAAATCTTGACCCAAATGTACAATTCTCTCAACAACGTTCATATTTTTTTCAAACTATAGTCCGGCCCCCAACAGTGTTTGAGGGACAGTAAACTGCCCCCCTGTTTAAAAGGTTTGAGGACCCCTGCTCTAGAGCGTACATTTCCAAGTTTTAAAACGTATGTATATTCCGTACAGTGCTTTAGAGAAAGCACTTTTCCTTGATTTTAAACTCAATAACAGGACCCTCCATTCCTTTGTAATGTATAATAACAGTTTTTGACGTGTATCTACCCTGTTTAGTGCTACGGAATATGCTGGGGCGTTACAAATAATGGTTAATAATAATAAATGAAAAACAAAGAATAATTTAATTACATTTCACAAATTAGAGCAAAATACAGAAAATAGCCCTTCCCTCTTTATTTATACACATGACTTGTGTTATTAGCATGTTTAATGTCATGTACATAAACACTCTAAAACTCAAGAGTATTTTATGAACAGAGAATAAATAACCCTCTAAATTGCTTACTAAGGGACTGGAAATTATTAGTAGGACTACTGAATCTTTGCACCGAATATATCTGAACATGTTGATAAATTTTAAAATGGAAAAATACCAGAGTACCTAAGAGTAATTTTATCTGCAAAGGGTATTTTTTTTTTACTGCTCACCTTTGGTGCCATGTTTCCCTCGCCCTTGGTAATCTATACAATTATCAAAATGTCAAAACAAATAAAGTGTATGCAAACACTCGCTGCATATTCACTAACGCTTTGTATACACAGGATGCAAAGCAAAGTCATTTTCATCACGCTTTGCCTAGTAACCAATGGCTCATCCAATGTTACAGTGTACTGAACTGAACGCTGACCTTACCAGCATGGCAGATTAACTGCAAAACTGCTGGGCATCTACTAATCTTAATAATAAACCTGGCTTGACAAATTTATATGCAAGTTAGGAGCCAGGCAAACATTTTTTTAGGAACCAGGTCATGGATTATATATATATATATATATATATATATATATATATATATATAATGGCTCAAAAGTTAGGAGCCAGCAGTAAAACTTAAGAAGCCATTGCTCCCTGGCTCCTGGGATTTCTCAAGCCCTGATCTACATTTATCTATATAAGGGTTTGGCAAATGTATACCAAACTTGGGATAAAGGCAATATAATAAGTAAATAAAACCTTTCCTAGGAGCTAGAGAATGGTTTCCCCTTCTGGATCGCTACCTTGTAGTGCTGAAGGGACTTGTGTACCTCAATGAAGCTGTGAGCTATACCATACAGGGTCACCAAAGGTGGGCAGGTCATAGCAGAGAGATCAGACAAATGGCGGTCCACTGGAGAAGGAACTGGCAATCCACTACAATATCTTTGCCAAAAAAAACATATGGATAAGCACAACCAGAAACACAGACAGATGTGTCTGGCATGCTGCGTCCATACGGTCACCCTGAGTCAGACATGGCTGAAAGACTGAACCAAGAGAATGATTAATGTATAAAGACACGTTATATAAAAATCTTATTTTTCAACTAGCTACTTGACCGGCAAAAATTACGGCAATAAAATGTAAAGCCTAGCAATGCAAGTCTCTCCCCATCTAACTTGCGGGCCACCCATTGTTTTCCCTTTGGCCCCCCTCCCCACTCTCTGACCCCTGTGTCTGTTTCCCCACTCTGCCTCCTCTCCCTGCCCTTTGTTCCCCCCCCTGTGTCTCGTTGCACCCTCTCTTCCCTCTCCCTCCTCTGTGCTCTACGGGTCTGAAATCGTTTGAGGCTTGGGAAATTGATGAATTTTCCCAAGCCCGAAATGTACTTTGGATTTACTGGCTTGAAAAAAAAATTGCATCATTACGGCCACCATTTTTTTTCTCTCATATAGCCGTTTTCGGACTGTGAAAAAAACTCTACTTGAATAGCAAATGCTATTGGGGTTTTTTGGTGACCCCAAAACGGCTTTAGAGTTACAGGTTTTTAAAAAAAAATTGCAGCTGTTAAAGCAGTAATTTTTTCAAAGTCTTGTGGCCCTTCATCGCTTATCATGGTCCTAGCAATGAGCGCCTTTTTCATAGTCTTACGGGTCTCGTGAGGAGTGCCTCCGTCAAACCCGTAACTTTCGGCACTCATCGCGAGAGCCGATGTGGGGCGCCTTCGCCACCATTGCACATGCCTATAACTTTTAACATAGCGTGACCAACAAATTGTAACTACCACATTATATTATATTATATATATATATATATATATATATATATATATATATATATATATATATATATATATATATATATATATATATATATATATATATAATGTGTAAAATCGTCCTAAAGCTCCCTAAGAGGAAGCCAGATCCAAATGCTTCCTCTTCTCCCTGCCAGTTCTCATTTACAGTAACAAATTTAAACATACCTGAAATGTGCTATATATAAAAAATGCTAACATGCAAACTTAACTATAGTTCATTTTCTAGTCAGCAGGAATAATGGGTAATACAAGTACATCATTATTTCTCATATTCCTTTACTTTCAATCTAGCAAGAAAAAGTTTCTATGATACAATAGCAAAAAAATATATTACCTGTGTAAAAATCTACTAATTAGACTACTTTTCCTTTTTGAGAGCATGTTGAATTGATTCTTCACAAACAATATGCTTTTTTCCCTGGGTACACAGTCTCATTGTCACTTGTTCATTATATCCAGATATAATTCACAGATTCGCAGAATGGCATATGGAATGTAGCAATTTATTTTATGAAACCATTGTTACTAACACTCCACTAATACATTCACACAGATTTGCTACCAAAAGATGAAAATGCAAGGACTTAACCATTTTTCTCACAAAAGGATTTGCTTCCCGTTTTTAATCTGGTCATACAAGTAATCCTAAATTTCTAGAAAATGCAAAGCCATACCATACAAGTTGTAGAAATGGATAATTTTACTTAATATTTTCCCCTCTATATTTTAAAGCATCATTAATTATGTATGGTTTCAATAATGTAATCACAGTTGAAATATTGCACTTCCTCTCAGTAGTGCTTAGGACAAGGATAAAGGTGGGGAGGGGTACAACAATGGCCTTTAATGAGATAGCATGTGTTTTTAAATTATATATTCTGGCTAGAGATTTGCTGCTGTATGCACATGTATTTTTAATGTTAATTAATGGTATATTAAAACATAGATTTAATATGAAATATTGCGTACACTGGACCTTTAACTTTCCATTCTTCCAAATTATTCTCTAAAGTGCAAAGTTTTTAGAGTAGGATCTTTATCAACTTTATTTATCTTTCTGCTGTAATATTTGCTGGTACAGTTGCCATTTGTAATAAACCACCTCCTCATCAATTACCGTATTTTTCGCCGTATAAGACGCACTTTTTCTTCCCCAAAACTGGGGGAGGAAAGTTGGTGCGTCTTATACGGCGAATATACCTTTTCAGACTGCCTCTGTCCTCTTGATCTCACCCCAGCGCTTCCTACCAGCATCGCGTCGGCCGGTGCGTCCTAGTGACGTCACACACGCAACGCTGCAGTACACGTGGAGTGCTGGTAGGAAGCGCTGGGGTGAGATCAAGATGGCAGAGATCAGAAGGAAGGTGAGGATCAGGGGGATCAGGGGGGTCAGGGAGGATCAGGAGGGTCAGGGAGGGTCAAGGGCTCCCAAATGCTGCAGTATATGGATGTGTGTGTGTATGTATGTGTGTATGTATGTGTGTGTGTGTATGTGTGTGTATATATGTATGTATGTGTATGTATATTTATGTGTGTATGTATATGTATGTATGTGTCTCTATAAAGGTGAGGATCAGGGAGGATCAGGAGGGTCAGGGAGGATCAGGAGGGTCAGGGAGGGTCAATGGCTCCCAAATGCTGCAGTATATGGATATGTATGTGTATGTGTGTGTGTGTGTGTGTGTGTGTGTATGTATGTGTGTGTATGTGTGTGTATATATGTATGTATGTGTATGTATGTGTATGTATATGTATCTATATATATATATATATATATATATATATATATATATATATTTGTGTGTAATGTAGGTGTGTATCTGTGTGTAAAGTGTATTTGTGTTTGATTCAGATTTTTTTTTTTCTTGTTTTCCTCCTCTAAAAACTAGGTGCGTCTTATCTGCCGGTGCGTCTTATAGGGCGAAAAATACGGTATTCCTAATATTTTTTATTCTGTGCAACATTTTTGCAAACAACTTCAAATGTGTGTGCACTTGGGGTGATGGCACCATTGCACCACAAGGGTAGTAGCCATATTGGCTCTGAAGGCCTCATTGTGTATCTCAGACTGCATTTTTGGTAGCTCGGTCCAGTTGCACATTCCATTAAACACAATAAATTCTGAATACAATTGATACATACTTTTCATCAATCTCTTTTGTGCAACATGGGAAATCACTGTGCAGCTATTGTGCAGCTTCTTAACTTTTTTAATTTGCCCAACTATAATAAAATATTCTAAATTTATATCAGACAATGTATTAGCCTTCTGTTTTTGGTGCCCATTGATTAGGCTCCATGGCGATAATTTGTAGGTGAGCGACCAAGTTAGTGTTTTAAAGGAGCACCTGACAAAGATGTGATTTTATAGTCATTATGTAACAAAAGGATCTCTTCAGTTAGCCTCTTGACAATAGTAGCCAATGGCAGAATAAGGCTGTCACAACCTGTATGTTGAATGCGGTATGATAAGAACCTATTGCCCAAACCTCTCCCCACAGGTGTGCTCAGTTTGTTTTACCTCTGTACGGCAGGAAGAATGGTCAGCCCTTGGGTTAGACAGAGATGTCTGGGGTCTTGTGTAGCATAAAGATCTTTCAAAGTTCTGAAAAGAACTTACTCCAGCAATCAGGACTCCAGTATCAAGAACGAAATCCACACATTAATTATGTGAACCAGTTATAGCACATTTATTACCTAAACAACAGACATATTTATACCACACTCTTAGCAACAAAAGGCCAATCAATTCAAATTGGCATACATGGTTACCCCAATCACCTTCTTGCTCACGTAATCACACATGCCTGAAAGTCTAGAATCACCCATTGTTTTCCCTTTCTGCCGCTGTATTCTTGGTAGGGGGTAATTACACACAATAGACATAGAGACACCAGGCTAAGGACTTGTGATAGAGAGAGATACTTGCGTTATGTGACTCCTAGGGGTCAGTTGTCTCCCTGATCTAGTCAATAAGGAATTAGTCCAGTAGACTAAAAAATATTGGTCATATACAATATTTCCCCTGTAATTGCTATAATTAGACAGACTAGCAATCTAAAATGGCTTCATCCATGACATAAAAGTCATCTAAATATATAATTTTCTCTCAAATGCTTTTACATTGTATACCTGCTAATGTTATTTTTTTACATAGTTGAAAACATTCAATGTTTTTATCAAACTACAGTGATCCTTGAAAAGCCATATATTCGTTTGCCAGGCATAGACTATTAAAAATAGTATGTAATTTAAAATAAATAAAAAGACACTTGTTTGTCAAGTATGTACCAAGCCTTCAATGTTAGCAGCTGTTTAAATCATGGGCATAAAGCATTCTTTAAGAAAATCTGAATTTTTAAATACTGTTTATGAGTACAGGATTCAATTTGTGTTTGTTGCATCACTTCCTTGGAGCTGAATCATGAGGTGTGCATTTTGGCTATCAGTGAACACAGGGCTGGGGAAGGAGGGGACAGAGAGCCATTAAAAAGATATTTGGATAAGACTGAAATAGACACAATGCCCATTCCCTCTCACTGCCCTAAAAGTAGACTCCTTGAATCATTTACTGCAACAATAGCTCTCCAGAAATGCCCCTCTCACACAGACAACTTTCACAAATGCATCATGGATCTCTCTAGAGTCCTGCAGTGGCACAAAAAGCAAACAGTTGTATGACTTTTTTTCTGCTTAATTATGCCAGAATAATTCAGTTTTCAAATATTTTTTCCATTGTGCAGTGGTCCTTTAACACTTTTTCTCAGATTTTACACTGTTAGTTTTCCTCTCAAGCAGAGCCATGCTTATCGCCTCATGCCTGTTTCTATTAAGCGGTGTGGTCAGCGCTGTCTGTGGACTTGGTTATCATATAGCTTGTAAGCATACTGGGCTGGTTTCACTGACCCTGGCCCATGACATCATTAGCTCTGCCCTCTCTGCCTATTTTAACATGCTTGCAACTGCCCCATACATAGGCCCTGCACAGTGAAGGTGCATAAACAATCATAGCTCCACCCCCATTACTAAGCATGCTCAGTCTGAAGCAGAACCGAGACTAGTCAGACTTTTTATTTATTTTTTTAAATTTGAGCTTACAGGAAGAGTTGGCCATGCACCGATACACACAGGCTTGAGGGAAAAACTGTGAAATTTGACATATTTGAAACTGCACACTGTTTTTAATAGCCTGTGTATAGCAAACATACAAGCTTTACTTGTAATTACATTTGAGTAGCCCCTATTACAGTCCTTGTGTGGTGTCCCTTCAACCAGGCCTACACCTGCACTTCCAGGTACTCTCTCCAGCAGGTTTAGAACACTCCTTTGCTCTGTTTCACAGCAGCACAGAAATATTGGAGGTTCTGCGAGTGAGAACTTCATTATAAACCAGCAATGGCATGAGATATTGACTAAACCGTTTATCTTTGTAACATGACCCAAAGCAAAGAAGAACTCAACTTCATCAATGCCTCAAAGCACATTATCTTGCTTGCACAATCCAGTGATCATTATAGATCATATAAACATGTCTGCCAAAGCTTAATTTAAAAGTATTAATAGAATGTAATCCATTGGTACCCCCATCCTACTCAAGAATGTACATTACAAAACTCGATCATATAGTGAGCAAGTTAAATGCTATAAATTGGTTTGTTTTTTTTAAATAAATATTAAAATCTATAAAATGTTTCTCTATTTAAAAAAAAAATGTATATGTTCACTGGCCATTTAAATTGCCCTTTGAAACCAATATTTTCCCCTGTATAATTTAAAATATAATATAGAAATCTAATTTTGTTTTTTTCCCCTCAGTAACATGTTCTATTGCTGGACAAACTTGCCTTCCCCTTTCAGTTTTGCTGTGCCTGCTTTATAAATGCATCTCACGGAAAAAGTATTATTTAAAACTGTACATGTTTATTTCTAAAATTGAATGACTCTGTTTAATAATACAGTAGGATTCAGTGCTTTCACTGCTGCGACCTGAGTTTGATTCCAGTCAGGGAACCAAGCGGTCACACACCAACATGGAGTCATGCAGGGTTGGGCCTGGTCAGTACTGGGATGGGAGACCACCTAGGAATACCAGGAGCTGTATGCTGTTGCCCACTGGAGAAGGAACTAGTAATCCACTCCAGTATAATCGTCCAGGAATACCAAGTGGATACGCATGGTGTGTTGTGGTCCATGAGGTCACGGAGAGTCGGATACGACTGAACGACACAAACACAAGTATGCAGATCAAGCTATGTGGTGCTATTCAATTTCAACCAACTGTTTTGAGCATTTAAAAATTCAAACCATTGATCAAAGTAGAATGGCCAATGAAGTCTGAATGGCCAATCAGCAAATATTGTTGCTTGCCTAGTTCATATTTGCAAATTTTTTTGTTTTGTTTTTTACAATAAATATGTAATATTTATATTTTTTCCTCCTGATTATAAATATTTAGTTCTTATGAAGTGTAACGGTCACTACTGCAAGTACACATGCATCCATGTTAGAAACACTATTTAAATGTCATCCCATGCTTCATGACCTCATGTAATACCCAGATGTAACTGTGGAAATGCAACAACAATAAATTAAATTCAACATTCATTTGCAAAGCTTTAATGATTTATGTTGTTGTTGCCTTGTACGTTTTAAACCATGTATAGCACTATGGAAAATATTGGTGCATTACAAATAAAGTATAATAATAATAATAATAATAATAATAAGATCTTTGTTGTAATGTAAATACAGCTAATAAAAAAAATCTACATATAAGAGAAAGCACACAACAAAAATTATTTTGTGTAAATATATCAACTTTTTTACCCAGCAATTAATCGAAATGGTATTAGAATATGGCTTTACAAAGGATTACATTAAAGCAACGTATGGAAGCTACTGATGGCATAGAGACAAAAATACAAAAAAAAACTTGTGTGGACACATTGACAATGGAAGCCAATCTCTTTATGTGCTCACACAAAACCTATAAAGAGGAATTTCCATGTGTCTGCTGAAAAAAACAATAGTATTCAATATTGATCTTGTACAACTCCAATCAATATGTGGTGAATCTAGTTCCCTATAGACAAGACAATCTTGTTAATATTCATTTGAGTGCAATACAAAGCACAAAATAGTGTCATGAGATTTCCATTCAAAGTCCTACTGTATGATGAAAAATGTGCCTGATTCTGAAAACGAATTAAACAAAAAATAAACAAAATTTTGATTTCACTGCTTAACACTAGAGGCAACCATGCTTTTTTGGGGTGAAGTCTTGAGAAGAACATGTATATCCCTGCAACTGCTTGCTACACAGAAGGTAAGTGTCAAATAATAAAAGCTGGACTCTGTCTAAGGAGATAATCCCAATCCCATCAAATTCCAACTCCATCTCTACAGCTCAAGTTGTTGAGTGATATAGCAGGGAATCTTCTATAAATACTAAATAATTAATCACTAAACATTTTAAAAAAACATGTGCAAACAGCACCAAAGCAAAGCTTTGGCCAGAAAATATAATTTAAAAAACAGTTTACCTCATTAAGGGCTGATGTTGCACCCCACCCCTATCATTGTCCTGAACACTGCTGAAAAGAAAACGAACATTTCAACTGATATGACATGAATTAGGCAAGGAGGATAACCTGGAGTATCCTCTGTACGAAAGCAGGCTATAGGTACGATTCCATAATTCCCTGAATCTCCAAAGTGAGCATGCTCCAGGTTACCCACCCTGCCTAATCTAAGCAGTTCTTAGGACAATGAGAGGGCTGGCCATTATTGAGGTAAACAGTGTTTTTAAAGTTATATTTCCCTGCTAAACCTTTGCTGCTGTTTGCACATATATATATTTAATGTTATCCTACTGAAGGGTGGCATTTTGTGGGGATACTATCAATAGGACTTACTAGATGCGATATCAGTCTACAAGGCCACTTCCCTGTTGAAAAAGCAGCTGGGGGAAAAAAAAAGCAATGGCTGCCCCCAGCACAGATTAATCCTATAAAATAGTAAATAAAATAAAAGGCTAAGTTTGCTTAAAAAATAAATAAATGCTTTTATAAGCATGGTGTAACATAGTGGCAAGAAAGCCATTTCACTTGAAGGGCTACATACATGGCCTCCTAGTCCTTAAAAAGGGACACACAATGACTTTTAGGTGTTTGTTTATGTATAGCAAAATTGGCCAGAGAGACAGAGGTGGATTAATCGGCAATACAGGTATAAATAAGAGGGATAAGTGTTTTGGGAGTGCATGAAAGTGATTTGCTACTTGTGGAGACAAAAATGTGATCTATCCTGTTATGGTGTTGTGACAGGTCCGCCGCTGCAGTGCGCCCTCCAACCGCTAGATGGAGCTGCTGATATTTTGCAGCGCTGCCGATATGTTAGAGAAGTTCTAATGTTAGCCTAAACCTTGAAATAACCCCAACCCTCACAGTTCACTTAAGCCTTGACTCCATGATATGGCACCAGAATATCGGCAGCGCCATCTAGCAGATGCTCACTGCCACTGCGCTACCATAAGAGGATAGGACCTAAAAATGTAATCTGCATTGTTGAAGAGAGACATGCTTGGGGCCCTCAGACCACCTGTTGCCCACCACTGCTGTAAGGTATATATATTCAAAATAATATATGGAATTTTTTCTTAATTAACAAAATCATCAAAATTATATGGACTCAATGGGCTCATATATTCTTTTACTTTATATACTTTTGATTATGTACTTGTGGCGCTCAACATTGTTGACCTGGATACTGGTTGGTTATCTTCGAATGCTCAAGGGGTCCGAATTTAAGATGCATAATATTGTAATAGAGTACATTTTCACTAGCTAAATGAATTGGTAATTGATTGATAATGGCATCAGTATGCTTAAAGGGTTAGTCTCTCCTCATCCATCTTTGTTCCTGAGGGCCAGCAAATAAGGTCTCAAGAAGCAGCTGTTGAGAACCATTGATATATAGCCTGGTTACTGTCAGATTGATAACACATTTATACATAATATAAACTCTGCATTGACAGCCTATCAGATTCAAGTACCGCCCTATCAGATTCAAGTACCGCCCTATCAGATTCAAGTACCGCCTCCCATGAGTTCCTTTCGTTTTTGAGCCAACCAGATTTCTGTGCTACTCCTGTACATCAGCTCGGAGTAAATCAATAAAAAAACAAGGCTATAAATCGAGAACAAAAACAAAAGTATTTAAATCAAAGGAATTTATGAAACGATGGAGTCACTAATTACTAGTATACAGTAACGAATAATGATTTCCATCTATATTGATATATAGAAAATATAAGTGTGACCTTCACTTTAAGAGAAAACCATCATTGAGTCTGAACTGGTTACCAATTTGATCACCTAGTATACATCACCTATGTAATCCCAGTTTAAGCAGTGGCTGGTTATCTTCATGTACGAATACATGATATGCAAAAGCTTGTAAATTCACAAGTTAGTCAACAAATATACACAGATTAAATGGCACTGGGTACGCTGAGATCCAAGGGAAGGCCATCCCATGCACACAAAGAAATCTTATCCGTGCAAAATAACAGAATCTGAGTAAATGACCCGACCCACATAGTAAAGGTACACAATAGAACAAGATTTACTTAGCAGATTCTTAGTTGCTTGTCAATTAAACAGTAACTTGACCAATGACTATTTATTAAAGCTAACAATGGCTCTGAGAATAAACATCCCAATTACATTTTTAAAATTAAGAGATCACCAGTCGCATTTACTGTGGAAAAAGAAAATTAAAAAATTAAGTTCACGTGTTCAAAACCGTAAAAGTGCATTTTGTATCAAAAATCTAATTAAATATTCACAGGCCACCAAATCCATCACAATGATTGCCCTTATTAAATAAGCTGGCAACTAGATTTTCTTGTACCCCAACAGCTTTATAAACAATTTTTTTTTACAATCATTCAGCAACTGAATAATGTGATTTGAGTGACAGTGCTAAGAAAAACAAAATGGATATAACAATGGGTTGCCAAAGTGAGAGATGCGTGCGATTCTAGTAATAAATGGGGATAATATGTAACATGGATTTTGTGTGTGATATATATATATATATATATATAAATTTGTGTGTATTATACACAACATGCCTATTTACAAATGTTAAACACTATCACTTTATTGTGAGACCTACAGGGCACAGGAATGAAATAGATTGAGAAGCTATTATTGAATTAACCATTTCACTCCAGACAAGCTGATTTATGTTCCAGTCATTAGTAGTCACATACCTAATTCTCACACGTGGGATTTAGACAGTGGCATACCCCAGTGCACAGGGGAAGAAAGTAAACAAGGGTCTGGAATAGATTACTTTGCAAACAATGGCAGTGCTGAACCACTGGGGAGACAAAAGATCCAAATAACATCTCTGCACATTTCCACAAACCAGGATAGCCTGCCACTCCCCCTTATCAAAAAGCAAGCCATTGTTTCAAAGGGACCAGGGATCCAAAATGCAAACTTTACCCATGTGTTTGTTATATAAGTTCCCATTCAATCTAACCTTGCAAACACCTCTCATCTTCTATAATGCAAACAGTGAATAAACAGAGCTTAAAATACTTAAAGGATCACTGTTCCCTGGTAAACATTTTCTGCATATACAGCCCATATATCCTAAGGCCGCTAAAACAAATTTGCAGCAACATCAAAATGCATAAATAATCCAAATCCCCCACCCCCTCCATCCTGTGTGTACTGCACCCAATAAATAAGGATCAATGAGCTAGTGGTGCCCAGTCACCCACAAAGGTGCCAGCCTTGTCCAATGCCTATATTTTATACTGATCATAGGTATCATGTCAGGATTCATTTGCACATACATGTTCATTAATATATTTTTCCACATAGATACTTTGTTTTTTTCTATAAAAACCCCACCTGCTCCATTCATTCACAGCCAGTATATGACCCTCAGATTAATAGCACCTAATGACAACCACGATCGCTCAGGGGGGTGGGAAAAAAAAACAATCCCAATGACATGAAGTTGTTTTTGTGGCTCTCCCTGCACAGTGCAAAGGAATCAACCAGTGCCACCATAGACAGGAGCAGGGTATTTATCACTATAGACAGGAGCAGGGTATTTATCACTATAGACAGGAGCAGGGTATTTATCACCTAGCACTGCCCACTTACCTGGTCTTGGATGATAGAAAGGCAAGTTTCATTAATCCATAGGTAAACATCTGAATGTTCTCCTTGGCTATGCTGGCTACTTTTAGTCTGTGTTCTAGAATGTGCAGTTCCATCTTTTTCTTCTTCTCATTTGTAGATCATCTATGAATAATGTTGTTTTTGTCTTTAATTTTTTTCTTTTGACTGCAGATTTCTATTGTTTTTTTTATATGGGATAGGTAGATGGGTGTAGGAAAGCAGCAGAAAAGAATGATAGGGGGGATCTGAGAGAGAAACAGAAGGGAAGCTAAATGAGTTCAGGAAGACTCGAGCAGCAGTGGCTCCAGAGTGCAAAAAGCAGCTGGTGCTACAGTGTAACAAACAACTTGCCACTCAAGCCGCGCCTCAATGCGCATGCTCCCTAGCGCAGAGACATGCTGGGAAATGTAGTTCGCTGGCGGATGAGATTAAACTGGTTCATGTTGTAGCAAGATTATGTATCCCCATCAAATCCTGTATTCGTCTATATGAGCAGAAATCCTGCTTGATTCCACGTTTAGTCACTTAAGGTGGCTTAGCATCATTTCTGCTCATTGTGCAGTAAATGCGATTCACCAATAATAGTCCACGTCTATTACATTTGTTTTTCATTATGAGAATGTTGCAATCTGTCTGTATGGTTTTATGGAATAATATTAGACTGATGTATATCTGTAATGTTTGCATTAAATCGCTCTTATTTAATTCAGTTAAAGTGACATGGGAGACAAGTCTTTGTTTACGCATTTAAAATAGCACATTTTAAACATTACAACAGTTGTTTTTGTAATGAAAAATATTACAGAAAACCGGTTTAAAGTTGTTTGAAAAACAAGATATACCATGAGCATACTTTAGAATGTGAATCTCATTTGCTGACAGAGGGAAAGCCTCCAAGAGGATTTACGAATCTGGATACGTTTTAGAGCCCTGACATTTTCATTTGAAAAAAGAAAACACACTGAAGCACAATAATCAACAACGAAAACAAAATCCATATTATTTTAAGTCAGGCAGCAACTATATTAATCCACCTTAAGTGAATAAGGACAAAGGAGGCAGGGGCGGGGCTTGGAACTGAATACTGGTGCATGAGAGAGGGATACAGGATCTGCTGGGGATACACAATCTGACACTACACAGGAGTTTATGACATGCAGTTCTAAGGATTTTGTTTTGACATTTGAAGAAGGATAAGGATAGGGTGATAGCAGCATAGTACTGGGAGGTATCTGACATAGATATGTTTATCTTTCTATAATTGAAGTTTCTAGTTAAATAAATAAATAAATAATATATATATATACGGTATATATATATATATATATATATATATATATATATATATATATGTGTGTGTATAGAAAACGTATAATACATTAATAAACCCATTTCCATGCAAAGGAGAATGCAAGGTACCACACTCTTTCAATCCAAAAATAGTAATTTTATATATTGCTCCCCTTGAAGCATATGCCCACTGTATTAAACAGCTTTTAAGCAAAGCACCAAAATGTTTGTGTGTGTGTATATGTATATATATATATATATATATATATATATATATATATATATATATATATATATATATTATATATATACATACATACAAGGTGAAGGAAAAAGGTATTTGATCCCCTCCTGATTTTGAACGTTTGTCCACTGACAAAGAAATGATCAGTCTATAATTTTAGTGATAGATGTATTTTTACAGTGAGAGACAGAATAATAAAAACAAGAAAAACGCATGTCAAAATATTTATAAATTGATTTGCAGGTCAATGAGAGAAAAAAGTATTTGACCCTTCTACTTAGTATTTGGTGGCAAAACCCCTGTTGGCAATCACAGGGGTCAGACGTATCTTGTAGTTGGCCACCAGGTTTGCACACATCTCAGGAGGGATGTTGTCCCACTCCTCTATGTAGATCCTCTCCAAGTCATTAAGGTTTTGAGGCTGATGCAACTTGAACCTTCAGCTCCCTCCACAGATTTTCTATGGGATTAAGGTCTGGAGACTGGCTTGGCCACTCCAGGACCTTAATGTGCTTCTTCTTAAACCACTCGTTTGTCGCCTTGGCTGTGTATTTTGGGTCATTGTCATGCTGGAATACCCATCCTTCACCCATTTTTAATGCCATGGCTGAGGGAAGGAAGTTCTCTCCCAAGATTTGATGGTACATGGCTTCGTCCATCGTCCCTTTGATGCGGTGCAGTTGTCCTGTCCCCTTAGCAGTAAAACACCCCCAAAGCATAATTTTTCCACCTCCATGTTTGACGGTGGGGATGGTGTTCTTGGGGTTATAGGCAGCATTCCTCCTCCTCCAAACACGGCGAGTTGATGCCAAAGAGCTTGACTTTGGTCTCATCTGACCACAACACTTTCACCCAGTTCTCCTCTGAATCATTCAGATGTTTATTGGCAAACTTCAGACGGGCCTATACATGTGCTTTATTGAGCAGGGGGACCTTGCGGGTGCTGAAGGATTTCAATCCTTCACGGTGTAGTGTGTTACCAATTGTTTTCTTGGTGACTATGGTCCCAGCTGCTTTGAGATCATTAACAAGATCCTCCCGTGTAGTTTTGGGCTGATATCTCACTGTTCTCGTGATCATTGAAACTCCTGCAAATCAATTTATAACTTTTTTGACATGCGTTTTTCTTGTTTGTTTTTTGTTATTCTGTCTCTCACTGTTAAAATACACCTACCATTAAAATTATAGACTGATCATTTCTTTGTCCGTGGACAAACGTTCAAAATCAGCAGGGGATCAAATAAATACTTTTTTCCCCTCACTGTATATATGGATGTATACATACAGTATCTCACAAAAGTGAGTACACCCCTCACATTTTTGTAAATATTTTATTATATCTTTTCATGTGACAACACTGAAGAAATGACACTCTGGGGGAGTTCAAGGTCTCTAATATCCACCAGCTCTGTGATGTCACCATGAAGGAGTGGAAGAGGACTCCAGTGGCAACCTGTGAAGCTCTGGTGAACTCCATGCCCATGAGGGTTAAGGCAGTGCTGGAAAATAATGGTGGTCACACAAAATATTTACACTTTGAGCCCAATTTGAACATTTCCACTTAGGGGTGTACTCACATTTTTTACCAATGCTTTAGACACTAATGGCTGTGTGTTGAGCTATTTTGAGGGGACAGCAAACTTACACTGTTATACAGGCTGTACACTTACTACTTTACATTGTAGCAGAGTGTCATATCTTCAGTGTTGTCACATGAAAATATATAATACACTATTTACAAAAATGTGAGGGGTGTACTCACTTTTGTGAGATACTATATATATATATATATATATATATATATATATATGTGTGTGTGTGTGTGTGTATATACAGTATCTCACATGTCCCCTCAAAATAACTCAACACACAGCTATTAATGTCCAAACCGTTGGCAACAAATTGGGCCCAATTAGCCATTTTCCCTCCCCGGTGTCATGTGGCTCATTAGTGTTACAAGGTCTCAGGTGTGAATGGGAGGTGTGTTAAATTTGGTGTTATCGCTCCCACACTCTCTCATACTGGTCACTGGCACCTCATGGCAAAGAACTCTCTGAGGATCTGAAAAAAGAATTGTTGCTCTACATAATGATGGCCTAGGCTATACGAAGATTGCCAAGACCCTAAAACTGAGCTGCAGCATGGTGGGCAAGACCATACAGCGGTTTCACAGAACAGGTTCTACTGAGAACAGGCCTCCCATGGTCGACCAAAGAAGTTGAGTGCACATGCTCAGAGTCATATCCAGAGGTTGTCTCTGGGAAATAGACGTATGAGTGCTGCCAGCATTGCTGCAGAGGTTGAAGGGGTGGGGGGTCAGTCTGTCAGTGCTCAGATCATACGCCGCACACTGCATCAAATTGGTCTGCATGTCTGTCGTCCCAGAAGGAAGCCTCTTCTAAAGATGATGCACAAGAAAGCCCATAAACAGTTTGCTGAAGACAAGCATGTCCTGTGGTCCAATGAGACCAAGATAAAACTTATTTGGTTCAGATGGTGTCAAGCGTGTGTGGCGGCAACCAGGTGAGGAGTACAAATACAAGTTTGTCTTGCCTACAGTCAGTCGTTTGGTGTCGGCACTGGGGAGCTCTCATTGAGGGAACCAGGAATGCCAACATGTGCTGCGACATACTGAAGCAGAGCATGATCCCCTCCATTCGGAGACTGTGCCACAGGGCAGTATTCCAACATGATGACGACCCCAAACCCTATTGAGCATCTGTGAGGCATCCTCAAACTGTAGGTGGGGGAGTGCAAGGTCTCTAACATCCACCAGCTCCGTGATGTTATCAGGAGGAGTGGAAGAGGACTCCAGTGGCAACCTGTGAAGCTCTGGTGAACTCAATGCCCATGAGGGTTAAGGCAGTGCTAGAAAATAATGGTGGCCACCCAAAATACTGACACTTTGGGCCCAAATTGGACATTTACACTTAGGACTGTACTCACTTTTGTTGCCAACAGTTTAGACATTAATGACTGTGTGTTCAGTTATTTTGAGTGTTGAGTTATTTTGAGGGGACAGCAAATGTACACTGTTATACAGGCTGTAAATGTACACTGTTATACAGGCTGTACACTTACTACTTAACATTTCTTCAGTGTTATCACATGAAAAAATATAATAAAATATTTACAAAAATGTGAGGGGTGTTACTCACTTTTTTTAGATACTGTATATATACTGTATGCCTTTGTACACATTATAAAATAGCAATTATATATATATATATATATATATATATATATATATATATATATATATATAATTAATACATAATTATATATAATTGCTATTTTATAATGTATACAAAGGCAACCTGTGAGGTTTTGAAAGCTTGATTTGTTTTTCAAGCTAACTTCCATCCTCCTACAGCATATACAACAAGGTTTTTGTATTGATTTATGACAATACATATTAAGAGAAACAACTGCAGCAAGCAAGCACAAATATGTTTAATTGTGTCACAGTGAACTCTGTAGGAAAGTTCCTGATTAAATATGCAGTAGCTATTTCTGTTGTCCCAATAAATACTATTAAATAACTAATATACCAAATTAGGCTTTATTTGTTGTTATTCTATGATTAACCTTTTTTAAACCATAATATTTATTAGGTTTTAGTTTAATCAACATTTGTTTTTTTTTTCAAAATTCTTTATTTCCACCAAATTCTTGGTAAGAAGAGGTAGTCAACATGCATCAGTTCATTATGCAAAGAGAAACAATCTCAATCACATCATATTCTTACCAAATGTATAAAACAAGTTGCATAACTTCTCTAGATAATTTTACAAATTATATATATATAGTAATTTTGTAATTATTAATCTATATATAGATTAGTAATAAGTATTGCAGTATGTTGTGATCCCTTTTGTATTGCACAAACGCCTTATTTATAGTAAAGCTTTTGAGAGGTTCAAGTCTGAAGCAATACTGACATGAGATGAATGTGATGCAGAGAGTGTGGAAATAGCATCTGACATCATCAGGTAAATACATATAGGGGGAATAAACACAACATAGTATAGGACACATATATACACATACTATATACACATATACAACAATATATACATGAAAAAACAGAGCACTGTAGTCCACAGTGATATCCTCCCTATTGGACAAACACCTCACTAAGAGTGCTAAGCCTGTTATTGTAAAATAAGAAAAATTCACAAGAAATTGTGATAATGTGTTAGAAAACCCAAGTTCATATTAAGTCCTGTATTTTTAGTGTTGGAGATTGTGATAATCTTTATTTCAAATGCTTTTCTCTCTTGGATGTTTTTACATTTTCCTCTGAGTATTTAGATTTTTAGGTTTTGGATGGAGTGATCATTCTGGCTAAAATGGTGTCCCACTGTGCTTCATTATGCTTTCTTTTGAATGTGTGTAACTTCATCCTTAAGTGCATTTTGTGCCTTGTTTTCTCCAATGTAACAGCCTGTGTCACATAAAGTACATTGTGTTATATAAACCACATTGGACGATGTGCATGAATACGATCCTTTGATATTGTATGTCTTGTTGTTATGTGTGGATGTTTCATCATTACAAATGTGTTGACATAACTTACAGGCACTTTTTTTTACAATGGTTAATTCTATTTTTTATATTCAGTTGTTCATTGGCGAATTTTCTGCTGACAAATTTTTGTTTCAGGTTTGGTAGTTGTTTTAATGCAAGGATGGAAGGTTTGGGGACTATATCTTTGGTCAGTAATGGTTGTAAATCCTTGATTATGTTCTGTAATTTCTCCAAAATGTAATGGTATGTGATCACTAGACGTATACGTGAAGTAGTTTCTTTTGTTTTGTACTTTAACAGGTGTTCACAGGGTATTTTGATGGCAGTGGTTTTTTTGGGGGGTAATAATACAGGGTTTGCAACCCTTTTGTTTGAAAGATTCAGACAGTGTTTTTAAGTTTGTATCACGGTCTCCAGGGTTATAGCATATGTAACGGTATCTAATAGCTTGACTATATATGATGGCTTGTTTTGTGTGGGAGGGATGAAGACTGGAGCTGTGTAGGTAACTACATCTGTCTTTGGGTTTCCTATATACAGATGAGTAGAGAGTGCCATTGGTGATGGATATAGTATTGTCTAGAAAATGTACCTGTTCTGTAGAGAAATCCATTTTAAGTTGTATAGATGAATGGAAGGTGTTGAATGAAAGTCTCTGAGTTGCTTTCTCCTTCTGTCCATATGATGAACAGACCATCTATGTAACGGTAGTATTTGTATGGTTTGTAAATGGATACAGATTAAAATGTTTCTTCTAGATTGGCCATACATAGATTTGTGTATTGTGGAGTCATTTTGGTACCCATGGCAGTCCCCATCATCTGTAGGTAGGTATCTTTGTTAAAAGTGAAATAGTTGTGGGTAAGGAAGTTGAAAGAAACTTAAAGCATGCCTCAGTGCCATCTTTGTGTAGGATGTTGCTGTAAATAGACTAGTTTGTTAGTAGGTAGGTCTTTAATCTGATTGAGTTTTTTTTTTAGAAATTCAGTGGTTTCTTGTATATAGCTACTAGTGTTACTAACTAATGGTTAAGAATGTTTTCAACCAAGCCAGATATCTGTTCAGTCAGTGTGTCCATACCTGTAGCAATTGGTCTCCGAGTTGCTTGGTTTGTGCATTTTTGGCAACAGGTAGAAAGTCCCAGTTGTAGGATTGGCGAGGATGAGTTGTTCTTATACTTGATCTATATTTTTAGGGAATGTTTTGATGAGTTTCTTAAGTTATAGAGCATATTTTTCTGTAAGGTCCTGGTTCAGTTTCTTGTAGTAGGTGTTGTCTGACAGGAGTCTGTTGGCTTCATTTATGTAGTCCTGAGTATTCATGATAACAACTGCACCTCCTTTGTCTGCTGGTTTGATGGTAATGTTGGGGTTATTTTTTTAAATCGTTATGGCAGTTCTTTCTGATGGAGTGAGATTATGTAAGTCTCTTTTATGTTGTTTCGTTATAACGGATGCAGTTCTCAGGCGAAAGCTTTCTATATATTTAGTATATATTAGATATTTATATATATTATATATTATATATATATATATATATATATATATATATATATATATAGTGCTAGATTACTCCCTTCCCACTTTCCATTTTCCAAAACTTTATTATCAAAACTATAGAGAATTCCTATGCCATTGATACAAATATTAATTATTTTGTCTTTTGAAAATGTTATAGTAATTACAACTTCAAATAACAAAACAAATCATACTAAAAAATAGTAAATACATACAGGTATTAAAAAATTATTTACAATAAAATCATAATTTAACAAATTGTTCAATATCTTTATAACGTAATGAAGCAATTAGTGTACAGTCCAACATTTATATTCATTTGTACATATATTGGTCAAATCCAAAATGAGTCAAAAAATTTTAAGCAAAAAAAATGCTCCTATATTTATCCAAATGAAATAAAATGGAAAAAAAAAGACAGAAAAAGACAACACTGAACAAGTTCTTTGCTAAATAAAGTGCTACTAAATCGTCTGTAAAGGGACAAAAAATACATTGATCACCAGAATTACAATTACCCGATGTTTTAATGGAAGATGACTTCCTTGCTAAACAATACTTCCTTTGTTTCTCTTCACCATCTCCCTTTATTGCTCCTCCGTAAAGGTAAAGTTCTGGTAACATTTGTATTTATTCATGTATCAGAATTGGGCTGGGAACAGATTATTCCAATTTTAGTTAATTCCTATAGAAAAAAAACTGATTCTATCATTTATCAGATTTAATATTCAATCGTCCCTCAGGAATAGGTTAATGATGAATATAGAGGTTCCACTGCATATAGCAAATATATATGTGTGAAAAATAATATATATATATATATATATATATATATATATATATATTATATATATATATATAAATATATATATACATATAGAGTGGGATGTGTGATTGTATATATCTTTATATCTATATCCATTAAGATTTATGTGTAAATAAATATTTTTATTAATTTAATTCTAACTAGTTATTTTTTTTGGATTAAATATCTGTTAATATGAAATCTTAAAATTCAAATGGACTATGTTCTACTTTGTGTTCCAACCGCCTTACACTATATCAAACAGTAGTTAAACTGAAAAGTGGAACTTTATTTACATTGTTAAAATGATGACTACGTCGCAATAAACCCCAAAAAGCCTTGGGCACTCTGAGAGTTTCTGATATTTTATAATGAGACACACTATATCTCAATAACCATTTGTAGAGTATAGCCACAAACCCCTCTAAGAATCTGAATGGAAGCCTATATATAGCCACCAACAATCCCATATAGATTAATACCAACTTGAAAGCATGAGACTAAATACACCTAAAAGGCCCTATGTCCCATTTCAGGGACCTCCCATCTATAGGGCTAAGGGTGTGCCCCACAAGTTGGCTTGGATTCTGTAATAATGCTCAGGGGTAGATTTAGGCAAAACACAAAGTGCAAAAGTGGATTAGTACCAGAGTGCCAAAAATGTGTGGCAGTAAAAATATAAAAAAAAAACACGCGCATAAAAGTTTTTAGCCTCAATTCTAACCCCAATGGGGCCTTCTATGACTGACTATGCTCTTAGGGACATTATAGAAATATCCTTGTAATGCAGCCTGATTGGGCACAAGTATACACTGGGGGGAAAAAGTAACTTTTGTTGACATGTGTTTTTCGTGTTTTTTTTATTTATTTTTTTGTTATTCTGTCTCTCACTGTTAAAATACACCTACCATTAAAATTATAGACTGATCATTTGTTTGCCAGTGGACAAATGTTCAAAGTCAGCAAGGGATCAAATACTTTTCCCCCCACTGTATATACAGTACAAATATATGGGTATACTCCGCTTAATGCTACCCCTTTTAACACCGATTTGCTATAGAGCTGTTTTTCCTGCCAGACCCCTTTTAACGCTAAACCCCGATATATTGCTGTTTTTGCCTACCGGCCCCCTTTTAACACTCTGATTCACTATACCACTGTTTTTTTCTCCAAGAAAACAGAATCCAGGATGACCCAGAAGCTTCAACATCATTTGTGTTAGTGTTATTTTTGCTGTTTCTTTGAAGTTCAAATAAAACCAAAAAAGTTTAAATTTCAATCGAAAATGTTCTTTTATTTTTCATGAATTCCACTATCCCTATCTTCTCCCAGGGGGGGAGAAACACAGGGGAAGGAGAGTGGGGTAGACACAGGGGAGGGAGAGGGGAGGAAGACACAGAGGAGGGAGGGGGTAGAGATGCAGAGGAGGGAGAGGGGGAGAAAGAGACACAGGGGAGAAGGGAAAGAGACACAGAGGAGGGTGAGAGGGAAGAGACACAGGGGGAGGAGAGGGGGAAGAGACCCAGGGGAGGGAGAGGGGGTGGAAGAGACCCAAGGGAGGGGGTGGAAGAGACCCAAGAGAGGGAGTGTAGAAGAGACAAAGGAGAGGGAGAGGGAGAAGAGACACAGGGGAGGGGAGAGGGGGAAAGAGACACAGGGGAGGGAGAGGGGTAGAGAAGAGACACAGGGGAGGGAAAAAGACACAGGAAAGGGAGGGGAGAAAGAGACACAGGGGTAGGAAAGGTGGGGAAGAGACACAGGTGAGGAGCGGAAGAGACACAGAGGAGGAGGGTGGGAAGAGATACAGAGGAGGAAGGGGGGGGAAGAGACACTTCAAATATTATCCCGTCATTTTTGACGGGCAAGTAAGCTTCCATTACAAGCCTACCTCACTTGTTGTGAAGCTAGCCAACTGACACATAACAAGTTTTGAGGTACAGCCCTCCTTTAAGTGTCCTCACAGCCTTCCGTGTTGGTCTCCTTTTGTGTCTCCAAGCCTCCTTGACTTGCTGTCTCCTGCAGTCTCTGCACTTGGCAGATTGGGCTCTCATGCAGTCTACACAAGCAATTTTAACTGTGTATTAGCAATACACAGTCTCTGGTGATATAAATCTAAACGCCATCATGGCTTCAGTTATGGTTTTCAGCTTGTCACCAAGATGGCTGTTCCATTCAGTCCTTCATTCAGTTGCCTGAACATCTAGTTTTGACACCTGAGAATGCAGCACTTCCAGGTCTAATTAAATATCAAATTTTTAACTAAATATTAAAAACAACATGTCTGTATGGAACACCAATTAATAAACTCAAAGGCTTTGAATATATTCCCTAAGGTGAGAGGATTCTCACTTGTATTCTGCTATAACATACATATTTGAGAGCCCCCTACGCACTAGTATGAAACATCCCACCTTATTCAATATAGCCCTATGTAAATCAGTATTCCTAAGTGTCATAATACTATATCCCACTCTTAGAACATCCACTGCTTACAGATAATTGCACCTCCCCGATTGCTCTGACCTCTTAAACATTATCCATTAACTTATGTCACTTTACAATAATCATGATTCTCTTAATACAATCCCTTACATGCCAAACTCCCAAAATAAACAACTCACCTCCATTACTTGTATTATTGTTATAACCAATATTTGGAAGTTTTGTGTTTCTCTCCCTCAGACCTTCTTGCAGACATCTCATATGAGCCACTGCCTACAAACAATGTATCTGAGACAGCCAGCTGGAAATTACTTGACTTTCATAACACAGCAACTTATATAGTGGTGAAGCTTTATGATGTCATCCACTGTGACATATGGTGATGTCATCCACAGGAGAGCAGTATCAGCATCCATGCAGCTTGTCTACATGTGTGACAGTGAGGTTCAAACAGCCTAGAGAGCACATTACTTTATGTGTTCTTTTTTTGCTGAAACAAATGACAACTGGAAGCCTTACAGCAGATGCTTAATATATACTGTATATTTTTAACAGAAACCCATCACTATTATTATCCCAAGGACATTGCATCCTTGCCCAGGACATTATACCAGGCCAGGGAAGGGTTAACTGGACTATACGAGGCCCAAGGGTTAATCTTGGCTTTCCATCCTCTTGTTTAGAAATGGGAGCCTGCAAGGGACAGGAAAAGCTAACCCAATTATCCATCTGCTTTGTTTGTAGCTCTATCGTGTATGGAACCAGTCGCATCCCGTGATGATGTGATAAGATTATAATCCAGTTGCTAATTAAGTCTTTGGATGGCCAAAGGTGGGAGTATTCCATTGTCCCTGTGGAGACCCTCACCCCCTTCTGACTGTATATATATGTGTGTAAAAGAATTAAAAGTTCTTCCTGTTCTGAAAATCCACGGTGTGTATCGTCCATTGTGGAGAGAGGGACTTGTGGGCCCGGGCTGCGCTACACTTGGCTATATTTGTTATTTATTAGCGGAGATATTGACCTCTGATGTCACAGCTCCATTAGAATATTTTTCACAAATAAAAAAGAAGAAAATAATAAAAACCTAGCTCCCATTCAGAGCATACATCACTTTGTGGTCCATCTCTATAAGGTGGGTAGATATGTTATCTCATTTATAACTAAAGATAACAAGTGTCTTGAGGCTACAGTCCTTCATGCAGTGCACTCGCAATCTCCTGGCTTGCTCTCCATCACAGTCTGTCAGACTCCCAGCTTGCCTTCCACTGGATTCTCTCATTCTCCTGTACCCTGACGGCCCTGCTGACTTCAGGCCAGATTCTCTTGCTGCCACCTGCAATCTTTTCACTATATCTCAGCCTTGCTGCAGCTCAGCAACACCCAATCCATCCATCTCTCTGGTGATATATATCTATTCTCTACAACAGCTTCTTTATGCACGTCAGCTTCTTTTCTTGATCACTGCTCCCATATCACAAATCCTTCCATCAACTTCTAGCAGGGATACTCCACATCTTGTTTTTGTGACACTACTTTTGGAGATGCGACAGTTACAGGTTTTCACTGATCTAAAAAAAAAAAAGATTATATTTGTTATAAACGTTTTGTAAAGAAACTTACTCAAATAAACATACAATAAGCTGGTAATAAATAAATGTTAATGACCTTGGAAATGGTTATACTGACTAAGATGAGAGCTTTCTCACTAGTGACGTAAGAGCTGTCTGCTGTTCTGTAGAGCTTATTCACTAAAGTATTAAGGCACTGCTCCATAGAATAACATAGGAATGAAGGTGGTACACCTCACAAGTGATAAACCACTCACATTATGAAATATAGTTATATATAAATTTGAGGGGTGGGGCTCTTTTAAAATACACTACCCATAAATAACAATGTCGGCAAGTGACTGCCATGTTTATGGCAATACATTGGCCCATATACATATATGAGGCTACTCTTTCTGGAGTGCATTCAAGGCAAATGTGGTTTGCTTCCAGGAAACACATTGAAAAACAGGGAAAATTCCTAAAATCCTACAATAAATGATACTCAGAACCTTTAAATTCCACCTATCTAAGTAAATCAAGAGGTGTTTAAGTTTTGTTTAGTAGGAGATTAGACATTCAGGAAGAATTTAAAATAATAGACTTAGAAGGAAGGTATATAATTTGGATGGGAAAAATAAATAATTCATATTATACAATAGTAAATATATACTCTCCCAATAGACAGCAATCACGTTTTGGGAAAAACTCTTTAAGCAGATTTTTTAAATCTGCAAAGGTTCCTTCATTTTATGTGGGGATTACAACATGACGTTGGATCCTATGGTAGCTAGATCCTCCTCTGATAAATTAGCTCCAGACTTGCATTCTATAGAAATAGCTAAAAGATTAAGTGAACTACTATTGAATTATTATTTGTTTGATGTATGGAGGACCTTTAATCCGTTAGAAAGAGATCATA